>JAANYP010007918.1:0-85352 GCA_020465985.1 Centrapalus pauciflorus | reverse complement strand
TGAACATATAAATCATATGAACTAGTTAATTATAATACAATTTTGAACATATGTATATTATAATTTACATGAAATTTAATATTTTATTGTAATGAACATGTACATTTAATGTGGTAATCCAGTACTCCAGTCTAATATAGTACTCCACTGATCCGACCAACATATATATATATATATATATATATATATATATATATATATATATATATATATATATATATATATATATATATATATATATATATATATATATATATATAATCAGGTTCATCAGCGTACCTATAAGATTCCAGCGTACCCTAATGTGAATGATCATTCACGTATATTTTTTTTAAATAAACATATATAAGACAACATTATAAGACTTTTTTTTCAAAAGAAGCTACATCATAAATCTTGTGAATGATAAAAAAAATCATGTGAATGGTCATTCACACCATTCACATTGTGTGAAATGACCATTCACATGGATGACCATTCACATAAATATGCATTGAGCATTCACATAAATTTTAAGGACACAGAAAGTGTGAATGTATGTGAAATTCATATATCATGCGTATAACATTAAATTAAACATAGTTATGAGAAAAATTTTAAAAAAAAAAGTTTTTTAAGGTTGGTACCTTCGGGTGCACTTGATTTCGAGAGGTATCTTTTTGAACCTGAATATATATATATATATATATATATATATATATATATATATATATATATATATATATATATATATATATATATATATATATATATATATATATATATATATATATAAAATACATCCAAGAGAAAAAGCTGAGATACACATAATACACCAAGTCACCAACACATATTGATTTGTGTAGTGTGGACGTGTGCTTACAAAGTCACGGCACACACATTTGAAATTTGATTTGTGTGTGTTTGTGTTTTGTGACACTCGTGTGTGTTTTGTTTTCCCCCCATTTTTCGTGTGTTAACTAATGATTTATAAGAATAAGATTAGAAAACTTTCAAATAATGTTTAGGTTAATGTTAAATAGGTTATGAAAGTTTTATATATGACATGATTGAATCAATGAATTTATATTTGGAAAAGTATCAAATTAGAACAACTAAGAAAATATATTACTAGATGAGTATAAAATGTGACATAAATCACAACATTGTTGATAGTATATTGCTATTAAACGTGGTTAACCCTAAGTTTGACTATTAAATAAAAATATGAAAAACACAGCATAACATGTGTAAAGAATCAATTTGCTTTTCTTTTGATAGGAAAAGTATTCATTTGAATACTTTACTAAACTCACCTTTCTCCTCTACATTGTTCTTTGGTTACTTTGAGCCATTTCTATTATAAGGAAAGCATCAATTCTCTCTCCCACCGGAATGACCCTAAAACACTAGTTTGACTTTGTATTCTTAATTAGGGGTTTAAGTGAATCGAATTCCATATGAGCTAGCTACTCGAGTTCGACTTGTTAAAAAGCTTGAAAAAAAAATCTCAAGTTAAACAAGCTCGAGCACGACCTCATATATTAAGCTCATCAATTTACGCTCGGAGCCCTAAACGAGCCTTTATATAAACAAAATGTAATATAATAACTAATAAATAGATTCAAAATTAAATAAAACTAAATATATTTCGAGAAGTATGAGTCATATCTGTTAGCTTAATCTTGATTATGTAAATAGTTTAGAGTTAAATTTGTAATTATATAAAGTATAAGGACATAGAATTGCATTTAGTAAACATGAAGAGTTGCAACTATTCGTAAAAGTCGCAACCGTTCGTGAAGAGGCACGTCCGAACCATTGTGTCGGTTCACACGCACCTCTTAGTGTAGTATAAATAGTAACTATTGTAAAGAATTGTATTGTGTATTTCCAAGATTGTTATAATAAAAGTTCAGTTTGAGTAAATCCTGTGATTGTTTTTAGAGAGTTTTCCCAACAATTGGTATCAGAGCAAGGTCAATAGATCCTGAAATCTCATCATTTACCGAGAGACAGAAACATTCGAAGAAATACACCCGGCGGTTAGAACATCGTCGTTTAGGAAATTGGCAAAAGAGATTGCCATAGATACACAGGGCAGAAGAACACAGAAGTATTCAACTACCAACCGTCACCAAACAGAGAAATCAGATTGATTTCAAGAGACGAGAATCTAGAAAAGATTCAACTAGAGAAATTCAGTAAGTTTTTCTCATCACAGTAGGCAAAACCCGACAGAACCGAAGCAACGATTTTTTCCAGGAAAAAAAACAGTAAGCCCCTTCGCAAATATCGCAATAGAAATTAAAACCCTAGATATCATAGTAGCATACTGAATCGAAGGCAACAAGAAATCAGAAAGATAGAACCTGATTTCAAGAAGGCACCACCGTAGAAAAATCCACAGAGACAAGTGCCACCATCATAGGAGTAAAGAACCCCACGGTTAGGAGTCTAGAACCACCACCGAACCACCAGTTGTCACCACCAGAACCACCAAACGCCTCCATCATTAGAGACAACGTTTAGGGTTCCAGAACTCCAGAAGTCGAACTAGCGATTGACATAACAGAACGCAACCAACCGTCTCCTACCACCACCAGAAACCGCCAATCGCCACCATAGAATCCATAATTAGCGATTGACACATAGGCAACGATTAGGGTTAGAATTCGTAAGCAACAGCACCGATTAAGAAGAGTTGTAGCACCGATTCAGAGGAATCACAAAGAGTTACATCGACTTCAACAAAGGCATCGATTCACAGAAAGGGAAAAAGGATAAGAGTATAGGGTTGCACCGGTTTAAGAGAAGAGGGGTTGTACCGATTAGGAGAATAAGTTTAGCAGAGGCCAAAACAACATTTCAGTGAAAGAAATCGTTCAAGGGAAAATCACAAAGGGGGGCAAGTTGAAGAAGAGCAGGCCCGCACAGGACAGCCCAAGTCCTGGTCAGATCCAAAACGGATCCAAAAGCAGAAGATTAGAAAGAAAGTAAAAGGCCCAAAAGAAAGGCAAAAGAGAAAAAAAAACAGGTTTTTCTTTTCCAATTTTTAATTTTAATATATATATTCTGCTTATATATATTATAATTATTTTAAGATAGATTTTAATTTATTAGGAATATAAATTAAAGTTTGATATTTGTCATTACAATTTTCGTTAGAAAAAGATTAAATTATTTAAGAAATAATTGTGGTTAGATATAAAATTAAGTTGAATTATTTCTTAGATTTATTTTGAGTTTAAGAGAAAATCAAATTAAAAGAGTATGTCAGGAGATAAAAATAATGTTGTTTTCACAACATTATCATCATATCAATGTCCAATTTTGAAAAATACGAATTATACATTATGAGCATTAAGAATGAAGAAAATATTAGTGGCAAATGGAGTTTGGGATTTGATAGAAGAAATAGATACATCAAATGAGATTGATGTAAAAAAGGATAGTTCAGCATCAGCATACCTATTTCAAGGGTTACCAGAAGATTTGCAAATGCAAGTTGCGGGATGTGAAACAACAAAAGAAATTTGGGATTCGTTAAAATCAAGATTTATTGGCACAGAAGATGTACAACAAGCGCACTCGCAACAACTAAAATCAGAGTTTGAAAAATTACTGATGAAAGAAGATGAGACGATAGATGCATTTGCAGGAAAGTTAATGAGTATTATTTCAAAGGCTGCAACATGTGGATTAACATCTGATGAGCAAACAAAAGTACGGAAGATACTTAATTCAGTACCAGATAGATTTATACCGGTAGTAGCAACTATTGAGATGATTGCAGACCTTAAGACAGTAAAGTTAGAAGAAATTATTGGAAAACTTAAGACTTACGAAGAAAGGATTAAGTTTAGAAAAAGTAGTCAGGAATATTATAGGGAGAAGTTATTGTTCACACATCAAGAAAATGACAGAGAAGTTATGAACACAACAATAGACGAGGAGGAAGAAATCAGACACAAGGAAGAGGCCAAGGAAGATTCGCAAGAGATAACAGATTTAAAGATAGTCATGATAAAGGAGGAAGAAATCCTGGAAATCACAGCTACCAAAGAAGAGATATTAGAGAGATAGAATGCTACAATTGTCACAAATTTGGACATTACGCTAAGAATTGTTCAGAACCAGATCATAGAAAAGAAGCCTCAAACCTCATTGAAGAAGACCTAGAACCAACGTTACTGATGGTTATTGATCAAAATTAGATCAATAACGAGAGAGAGAGAGAGAGAGAGAGAGAGAGAGAGAGAGAGAGAGAGAGAGAGAGAGAGTAGACAAGGTCGAAATTAGACCAAAGAGAGCATGATTGATCGAGAGTAGATCAATCAAAGAAAAACTGATCAGAAGTAAATCGTTTTCTTAAAAGTAGAGATTCAAAGAAGAACTGATCGAGAGTAGATCGTAGACCGTTTTCTTAAAGCAGGTTAGAAAAACCAACATTTGATTCAGCAAAATCAAATACAGATAGAGAGACCGCATTTGAGACAAAAATGCAGAGTCAGTTAGAGAACCTAACAAGATTGAGATTGCACGAGCAAGAAGATGCAAGTGTTGCAAGATTGAGATTACACGAGCAAGAAGATGCAAGTGTTAAAGACAAACAGAAGAATAGAAGATTGAAGACTTGAAGAACAATCAAGATTAAGAGGGAGAATGTTAGTTTAATCTTGATTATGTAAATAGTTTAGAGTTAAATTTGTAATTATATAAAGTATAAGGACCTAGAATAGCATTTAGTAAACATGAAGAGTTGCAACTATTCGTAAAAGTCACAACCGTTCGTGAAGAGGCACGTCCAAACCATTGTGTCGGTTCACACGCACCTCTTAGTGTAGTATAAATAGTAACCATTGTAAAGAATTGTATTGTGTATTTCCAAGATTGTTATAATAAAAGTTCAGTTTGAGTAAATCATGTGATTGTTTTTAGAGAGTTTTCCCAACACTATCACCTATGGGAAACACTCTGGTTTATTAGTATTACTTTTACACATTGATTCACTATTTTTTTTTAATTTATGAATAGTGAATCACAAATTCAAAAGTAAAAAATCAATGTGCAAAAGTAGTGAATTATAATGCTACTTACAATATCCCAAGTCTTAATTATATAGTTTAAATAATATTATTAAATAATAAAATACATATTATAACATATATTAAAGTTATAATATAATTAATTAAAAAAATTAATATACATAATAAACAAGCTAAGCGAGAACGTGTTTCCGGTCTATAAAATTTTTTATGAGATGGTAGAGTCAGGGCCTTTCTCGCTGGACGAGCGCATCCGATTCTAAAGTCCTTTCCAAAACCACTTCCCGTTCAGTTGCTGAGCTCGAGCTTTAATACAAAGCTCAAACCAACCCATATTCTTAATCATTTGCTTTAACTTTGTTATCCCTCAAATTATTAACATATTTCTAGAATAGGGTTAACTACGGAATTATGCAACAACGTTTTCTCTTTTTATCAATTTATGCAACGAAATAAGTTTTGACACAATTTATGCAACCATGTTTGAAATTTTATCCAGTTTATGCAACCATGTTTGCATATGTTATCAATCTACGCAATAAAGTGTTGATAAAAAATGTTTTATACAATCGTATTTATTTTGTGATGACATCTGATTAGTTTTGATCACCATTTATCACCCCTTCATTATCAACAACATCAAAAGCTTAAAAAAGTTTTTATCGTTCGTTTTCAAACACATCCATGAACCTTGTTTCAATTTAAAAATCAACTATCTCTTTACTTGAAAATTATAGAAAATATCATCGGTTTTGTTTTTCGGTTAACCAAATCATATATTAATAAAAAGAGTTGTTCGATTAACCTTAATATCCGAATGGTGCATCGGTTTTTTGATTTTGAAATATTTTGTACAAAAAGGTTCTTTAATGAAAATAGTTGGATGATTCTTAAATCGAAATAAGGTTTACGGATGCATGTTAAAATGATGTAGAATTTTTAAAGCTTTTTGATGTCCTAAATCACGAAAGGTTGCGAATAATAAAACATATTAGATGATGAACGATGATATAAAACTTTCAAACTGTTGATGAGGTGATGAAGGGGATGATGTCATTTATTTTTTTTCAAAATTTTTAATTATGATTTGAGATTTTTTAAATTAACTAATTACTTATTAAATGGAAATGGTTACACTATTTATTTATTGGTTATACTATTTATTTATTGTATTACATACTTTATATATAATAATAATAATAATATAATAATAATCTTATAATTTTTTTTGATTTAATTTAATGAATAAAATGACATTAAGAAACGATACAAAGTTTTCAATATATATACATTACGAATTTAGATTTTAAATGAAATGTTGCCTAATTTGTAACAGATATCAATAAGGTTGCATGAATAGATAACAAATTCAAATGTGGTTGCATAGATTGATGAAATTTTCATACGTGGTTGCATAAATGTTGTCAAAATCTATTTCGTTGCATAAATTGATAAAAAGAAAAAACTTAGTTGCATAAATATGTGGTTAACCCTTCTAGAATATTTGCCTTTGTTTTAGGTGTGTTGTTTTTCGATTGATTCTCGAATAATATAACCACTCGCATCTATGACCTACCATATCGACCTTAAACTTAAGTAACAGTCGTTTAAGACGACTTAAGGCTACCACGTGTCACGAAAATAGCGGTGGCCCGCTATAGCGGTAGGTCTCTCTTGACTATACTTGAAACATGCATACATGAAATATACACATATGTATGTATATATATAGTTGTATTATGAAAGTTTACTTTGTAAAGAAACTAAGGTGTTACAACCAGAGCTTATAGATATCATTACCCCTTGGCCAATGGCCATGGCTGCCGCTGCCGCCGCCACGGAAGAAGTTCGAAAACCGGTGAAGACCGATCAGGCTCATGGCCATTCACAGTCCTTTCTACAGATGACATCATACCCTATAACTTTAAAGGTCTCTTTACTTATCCTCAGTCACTAAATTTGTTTCTTTTTATGTCATTTTGGTATTTATGTCATTTTGCGGTTTCTTTGTAGTTTGAAGATGTTGTTTATAAAGTTAAAGTTGAGCAGAAGGGTACGTGGTACGGTGAAACTGCGATTTCGAGAGAGAAAACGATCCTAAATGGGGTGACGGGTGTGGTTTGTCCAGGAGAGATACTAGCGATGTTGGGTCCATCGGGAAGTGGGAAAACGACGTTACTTACAGCGCTCGGAGGACGTTTGAAGGGGAAACTATCGGGGAAAATAACGTATAACAGTCAGCCGTTTTCTGGTTCTACTAAAAGGAAAACTGGTTTTGTGACACAAGATGATGTTCTTTACCCTCATCTCACTGTGACAGAAACCCTCTTATTTACTGCTATGTTACGGCTACCAAAAAGCCTAACTCGAGAAGAAAAAGTGAACCATGTGGAGCGAGTCGTAGCCGAATTGGGGCTGACTCGGTGTCAAAATAGCATGATTGGCGGCCCACTAGTTCGAGGTATATCTGGTGGGGAGAAAAAGAGGGTGAGCATAGGTCAAGAAATGTTGATTAACCCAAGCTTGTTGTTGTTGGATGAGCCAACTTCAGGTCTGGACTCGACCACGGCTCAGCGGATCATTACAACGATCAAACGGCTCGCGACAAGTGGACGCACTGTGGTGACAACAATTCACCAGCCATCTAGCCGGATCTACCACATGTTTGATAAGTTGGTCTTGCTCTCTGAAGGCTCACAAATTTATTACGGTCCTGCCTCTGAAGCCTTGGAGTATTTCTCGTCGATCGGGTTTTCCACAATGATCACAGTGAACCCTGCTGACCTTCTGCTTGATCTTGCTAACGGTAACTTACGTCGTTTGAGTCATTACTTGCATCTAATTATGCCTAACAAACTTATAAATGTAACAGGAATTGCACCTAATTCATTGCATGATTCTGAGCAAGATGAAACCACAGAGGATGATCGGAAATCGATAAGGCGACAACTGATAACTTTTTACAAAACAAATATTTCAACAATACTTGAAATCGATCAATGCAATCTGGAAGTTACCAACTACAAGTATGCAAAAGAGACTTCAACTAGTAAGTAATCGAAAAGAATAATTTTTATGGCTAATGTATGATATGTTTGTGTATAAACTAACTCGATCATCGGAAATAGGAAATCCTTTGCATTCAGAGCAATGGTGCACAAGCTGGTGGCACCAATTCAAGGTGCTAATTCTCAGGGGGCTTAGAGAAAGGAGATTTGAAGCTTTCAATAGGCTTCGAATATTTCAAGTAATAAGTGTCGCAGTATTGGCCGGACTCCTATGGTGGCATACTCCAACATCCCATATTGAAGATCGTGTGAGCATTTCGATCTCGAAAGCTCACCAATATATAAAGGGCAAATTGCACGAAAAAGTAACATACTTTCGGACAGTCTGTGATCAAATGAACGTACTTTCAGTCAGTTTCTAATACTAGTCTCTAAATAGTGACTAGAAATTCTATATATGGTTTTTAGTTACGGTACTTTCAGTCAATCTCTTTTTTATACAACACACTTGTGTAAAAGTTAATGCTATAAATTAAAATCATATAAAGATACCATTTATGAGAATTAAAGTTAAATTTCTATTGAGGTAATTGGATGCCTTATTTATTTTATATTGCGTTTATTATGAAAAAAAAAACAACATGTTTTCATGTTTTTTGCGTTTTCGTCACTCCATGTTATTTTTTCCCATAAAAAACCTCAAGTTATTCTTTTTTTATTGGTTTAGTGAAATTTGGACATTAGGACCCGGTTTTTCAAGTTTTTAAAACCCGGTTCACAAATTATAACCGGGGTGTAATACCCAAAATTTCACTAAACCAATAAGAAAAGAATAACTTGAGGTTTTTTATGGAAAAAGGGGACGAAAACGCAAAAAAAAATGAAAAAATGCTGGTTTTTTTCATAATAAACCCTTAAATTTATAACAGAATCCTTAAATATTGTTTTTGAAAGTACGTCCCCAAAAATAGAAAATGATTGTAAGTAGTTCCTTTTATGTGCAATTCGCCCTGCAAAAAAAATACATGAACGATGCATACTTGGTGACACTGAAACTAATTGGTTCTTTCGTTGCAGATCGCAATGCTTTTCTTCTTCTCGGTATTTTGGGGGTTTTACCCGCTCTACAATGCGGTTTTTACTTTCCCTCAAGAAAGAAGAATGCTTATAAAAGAGCGGTCGTCGGGGATGTACCGCCTTTCCTCTTACTTCCTAGCAAGAACAATCGGAGACCTACCACTCGAGCTTGCACTTCCAACGGCTTTTACCTTCATACTCTATTGGATGGGTGGGCTAAAACCCGATCCTGCTACTTTCATCCTTTCCCTAATCGTTGTACTATACAACGTTCTTGTCGCCCAAAGTCTTGGACTTGCAATAGGTGCCATACTTATGAATGACGTAAAACAAGCAACTACTTTAGCCTCAGTTACGACCCTCATTTTCCTCATTGCTGGAGGGTATTATATACAAAAAATCCCTCAATTCATAGTATGGTTAAAGTATTTGAGTTATAGTTACTATTGTTACAAGCTTCTTCTCGGGGTTCAGTACAACGAGAACGATCTTTATGAGTGCTCGAAAGACAGTTATTGCCATGTTGCAGATTTTCCAGCGGTTAAATCAGTTGGGTTGAATAATCTACCGATAGATTTGTCGGTCATGGCATTGATGTTGATTGGGTATCGGCTCGTTGCTTATCTTGCGTTATACAGGGTCCGGTGAAGTTTACAAGAGGACAGATTTTCTCAGACAAAGCCATTTTATGAGCTCGTCGATCGTTTTGTTGGAAGGGAAATAATATTAGGATTTTAGATCACATGTTGCCATACTTTTAATCAAGTTTTATAGGGATGTAGTTGTGTTATACACCCTTGTGGCAAATGTATGCATAAAACTAACTCAGCAAATGAAACCAAAAGATAAATAAAATCCTGAATGGATTGATTATATACACGTGTTCAGATAGAATACAAACTTTGTTGTTCAACAATACCATAGTTGAGATCATATCGTCGTTTTAAGCAATGTACTAGCAATCAATTTTTTTTATCAGGTAACGTACTTCAACAATTAACATTTTTAAGCAACATTATATGTTCAAAAATAATGGAACATTTATCATGAGTCAAATTCAAATTGAGGTAATCAGATCCATTTTGCTTACAAAGTGATAACACACACTCCTTTCAACTTTAATTTTAGCGGTATGTTTCCTTAAATAGAAATTTAAATTTAATTGTACGTGCCAGTTTATGGTTATAGTTTTTGATATAGGTAATACACTGAAATCCGAATTGATCTTTAAAAGCCAAACTATATCACTTTAATTTCCGTAAGCAAACAGTAAGGTGGCGTTTAGTTCACGGAATGTAACTCGATGAAATTTGAATTTAATTTTAGTTGTTTGTGTATTTGATGGTGAGGGTAAAACATAATTTTTAGTATTGGTTTAAGGATGTATGTTAAAATCTATTTTATGTATGTGTTGGAATCTAGTTAATGTTTGAGTTTGAAGGAATTGTTAAATTCCTATAAACAAAGAGTTTGATGTCAAATAAATAAAATTTAACTCTTCATATTTGTTAGCAAAAGTTCTAAACAAGCTAAATTTGAATTCTATTTCCTTCTAATTCTATTCCGCAAACCAAAGGCACCTAAATATAATTGTAAATGCAGTACTACATATAACGAGAAGATGACTATGACACTAGAGAATATTCTATAGAACGAATTACTTTCCATGAAGAGGTAGATGAAGTGTTAGGTATACTTTTCTTAACGAGAAGAATCAAACTCTTGAAAACGCAATGGCTTATCAACAGGTGGAATCAAACTGACATCGACACATATCTTTATCCGAAATTAAAGCAGATCTTTTCCCACTCTAGACCTATAGATTACCGATTAAAGGGGTTAACATGGCGAATAACTAATATGTTATAGTTTAATTGACCAATCAAACCAACATGCATTTTTCATTTCTACCACATTACATCTGATGTCACTTCCAAATCTCTAGAAGGATTTTGATTAATTGCTTTCCTCTTTTAGAATAGTTGAACACCTTTAGGGTGTCCAAAACAAAATCAAGGTCCCCTAGTGAAATTTTGGCTATCTAGTTATTTCATTCAACGAATGAGCCTACGGAATTGTTGTTGGTTAGGCTCAACTCGAAGCATAAAGTTATCATATTGTTGTAGTCCTAGACTTTAGCAATTAGCATAGTGGCAAAATAATCACGAATCAAAATGGAAAATTCTAGAAAAAGAGAAAAGGATATTGAGATAACAGATCATTCGTGTTTAGAGGATGTTTAATTGGATGTACATGCGTTTTGTAACTAATTATGTGATATTGAATAAATAGAATCAGATGATCATTTATAAACATGTTGCAGAAGATCGTGTTTAGATGTGGTTAAAGATGTTTGAAGTTGTAATAATCATATTATCAGTTGCTTGAGTTTTTTGGAGAAAACTATGCGTTTAAGGAGTTAATTGATAAACTAATCAAGAAAGGCAATCTTATAACCATAATCAAATTATCCAAAGACTAAAACTGATTATTGCGATTTAAAATTGCACAATCGAATAATTTATATGATGATGTGCATCCAAACATCCATCTACATGTTTTCCCATGCAAAGTTCTTAGGAGGCGTTTGGTTTGGTTTGCAGATGGAATTCGAAAGAATTGGTATTCAAATTTATCTTGTTTTAAACTTTTGATAACAAAAATGAAGAGTTAAATTTTATTTATTTGCCATAAATTCTTTGTTTATAGAATTTTGACATTTCTATTAACTCATGCATGAATTAGATTCACAAACAAACTTAATCAACATTAAAACTATCTTTTATTCCTCACCACCAAACATATTAATAACTATAATTTAAATCCATTTCCTCCAAATTGCATTCGACGAACCAAACGCCACACATTAGCTAAAATATAAGAGGTTGTTTGGATTTTTGTTAAATACTAGGTTTAAGAACCTGAAACTTTTAAAGCACCACTGTTATAAGTCCTTCACCAACCTCTCAAAAAACTCTTAAATTCTCTACACCTCTAGCAAAACAATGTATAAACTTTTTCTTTTTTGTTTTTTGCTTTTGGTTGATGTTTGTTGTTTGATCTTAGATTTGATTTTTTCAGCAAAGCTATGTACAGTTTTTAGCAAAGCAATATACAATGTTCACACATTTCAGGTTACAAAATAAATCGTATTATATGATTTTTCAGACTTAAGAACCACCTTTCATATTTCAGAATCGAATTTAGTCTTTACATGTTAAACCTCTAAAAACAAGCATCAACGAAATTTCATGAGAAACCACTAGTTATATTATTGATGTTTCTAATTCAGGTTCTCTCTCTCTCTCTCTCTCTCTCTCTCTCTCTCTCTCTCTCTCTCTCATTGTCTACATATAAAGTTGGAGAATTTAAAGATTCTCCAAATCCAATGAGAATAATAATAAAGTATGGTGACATTTGATTCACGGAATGGAATTCGAAATAACTGAAATTTAAATTTAGCTTGTTTTGAACTAGATAGCAAAGATGAAAAGTTAAATTGTAGTTATTTGACATCAATTTTTTGTTTATAGGAATTTGACATTCCTACCAACTTATACATGAATTAGATTCCAACTTATATCCTTAATAGGAATTTGACATCAATTTTATCCATCATCACCAAACATATTATAACTAAATTTTAAAATTCATTTGAATTCCATTTCACGAACCAAATGTCACCTAAGGCCTAGAAACTAGACCTAGCCGTACCATAATAATATATAGAAACTTCAATGTACAATAAATAGCACTACAAACTTCAAAATGGGACATTCAACTCAATGGCTGCAATGATGAATGAAAAAGTTTAAATCATTCAAAACCAACTTTTTGCTTGATGCTTACATCCATATCAACTTAAGGAATCTCGTACAACTAATTGTATAATATGAGATTTAACTAATAGGACCACTAAGCTCAAATCTCCACCCATGTTTCCCACTAAGCACCTTTTGTTAATCAAATTGAAGATAATCAACCACTTTATCAGGTCTTAATTCAACTCAAATAATGCCTTTATCACAAATGAAATGAGATAATCATGACCCTAAACTCTACCAAATTAAGAAGGAAACATGAAACAAAGCTAGCAAACTTTACAGCATACATTGTTGGAACAAATTGATATTTTTGCAATCTAAATTTGACGATAATAAATATCTTAATCAAATTATAATTTTGTTAAATATGGATAGGCTTATATGTGTATTTGCCTTACATTATTTATATTCTTTAATTGTGAAAGTGCAAATATTCAAGTAATTAAAGAAAAAGAGTTAGATTGAAAGGGCGTTGCATCACTGTTGAATTTTACAATCATGATGCAACCATAGTCCTGTTGTAAATTTGTAGCTAACTAAGCAATTAACCACTAAAGCGTTAAGGAAGCTTTTGGTACGGTGGAATAAAAAGCATGTAATGGCTTGATGTTTACAAGTTTTTTTATCTTGTGAGGAAAGCTTCATTCTAAATGAAAAAAAAAACAGAGAATCTAAATTAATATAATTTTTAGTTCTCTCATTTCCTTAGAAAAATGAAGAAAAATAAGAACATGAAAACAGGATGAAATTCTACAATTTTTCTTTCGTTTTCTTTATCAATATTTATTTATGTGTAGCTATATGCCTATATTAGTCATATTAAATGATTCCATCTCCTATGATTTCACCATACCAAACGCCTCCCAAGGGTTGTCAATGTGGCTATCATTATGGTATTAATTAATGATTAGAAACTTGTACCCAAGGCTCTTTCAATACTTGGCTGGTTAAAGAAAAAAAGAGAAAACAACTTTTGATTGTGTTTTACACGATTTAAATCTACGAATATCGGTTCGAGTCCTGTGGATTAGTCAATCTATGGTCTGATTGGTTACCTAGTGGAAAAAAAATACAAACCAACTTAAAACAAGCACGCATTCAACAAAAGAGAAAAACGAAAATTGTAAAAAGACTAATTTTCACAAATTCACAAAGTAATTAGCCACTCATCCCAGAAATCATGCATTGCAGATAGAATTTTATTAGTTAAGTCAAAGAGAGATATCTCTAATGAGCAAAACGTCGAACAGTTGATGTGCAAATTTGTTAGTGCTGAAATGTTTATACTTTAACATGTTCCAATGAGGCAATGAGAGAAGATTTACTCACAACAATTCTCAATGGATTAACGCTCTAACCAAAGGATTTTTGACATTACAAATCATCGATCATAAAGCAATTAATCTGCAAATTATCAAACAGTAGCAAAACGTCAAACAGTTAAATTGCACGTTGGTTGATGCTGAAATGTTAATGCTTAATGCTTAATGCTTTAATGAACCAAATATTATAATCAGAATAATTTACCCACAGTAATTGTAATTAGCATGTGATCAAAGGCTTTTTGACATCAGAATTCGTCATAAAGAAACATTTTTTGCTTCTGGGTCAATATACTTCATGGTAGTTGTCATTTATGAATCATTTTCTTTCCATTTGTCGTTTTAACAGTTTTTGTGAACGCAAAATCCGTTGTTTTATAAGCTTCATCGTCCTTTGTGTTATGTGGAAAACCCGTAGGGATTGCATTGCATTGCATATCAATATATAGACAAAGAAATTACATTAAGGTACCCTACACTATACAAGGAGATAAATAAAACACTAAACTCTATTTTACACACCCCCGTAGTTGGAGCATGGGGTTCACAAATGCTCAAACTGAATCTAAAATCTAAAAAATAGCTGTATAGGTAATCATTTAGTAAAAATATCAGCAAATTGATGAGCAGATGGTACATGTAACACATGAACATGGCCAATGGCAACACCTTCCCTAACAAAATGTAAGTCTATTTTCCACATGTTTGGTATGTTGGTGCTGAACTGGGTTAAAAGCTAAGTACATGGCACTGACATTATCACAGAAGACAACGGTGGCACGATTTAAGGGGCAACGAAGTTCAAGAAGAAGATTACGGAACCAAGCATCCTCAGCGACAACATTGGCAACTCCTCTGAATGCAGCTTCAACACTAGAACGAGAGACAACAGGTTGTCTCTTAGAGGACCAAGAGATGAGGTTATCACCAAGAAATACACAAAAACCAGAAGTGGATTGACGGGTGTCAGGACACCCAGCCTAGTCCGCATCGGAATAGGAAACCAAACGATCGACAACAGAACGACGAAGATGAAGACCAAGAGAGATGGTACCATTAAGGTAGCGAAGGATACGTTTCAAAGCGTTAAGGTGTGGCTCACGGGGATCATGCATGTAGAGACAAATCTGTTGAACCGCATACTGGATATTTGGACGAGTGAAAGTCAGAAATTGTAGAGCACCAACCAGACTTCAATAAAGGGTAGGGTCAGTGACTGGCGTACCCGCAGAGGACAGTTTGGACTTTGTGTCCGCTGGGGTGGAACAAGGGTCACAAGCAGTCATGTCGGCACGGGCAAGAATAACTCGGGCAAAGGCAGATAGAAAAAGACCAGAGGAGTCATGCTTGGCAGCCACACCAAGAAAAAAATGAGAGAGGGCCAAGATCAGTCATGGCAAATTCAAAAGACAGGCGGGAGATGACTTGAGAGACAAGGGATGTGGATGAAGCAGTCAGAATGATATCATCAACATATAGGAGGAGGAAGATAGTGTCGGAACCACGATGAAAGGTGAATAAAGAGGGGTCTGATCTGCTACTGATGAAACCAAGGGAAGTGATGAAGACGGCAAATCGATGATACCTGGCTCGAGGAGCCTGTTTAAGACCGTAAAGAGCTTTGAGAAGACGACAAACAAGAGTTGGATGTTGAACATAGCCGGGAGGTTGTTTCATGTATACTTCCTCAGTCAGATCACCATTAAGAAATGCATTTTTGACATCTATTTGATTAATGGGCCACTGACGCGAGATGGCGATACTGAGAACCGTGCGGATGGTGACAGGTTTGACTACAGGACTGAAGGTTTCATCAAAGTCTAGACCAGGTTATTGGGAGAAACCTTGCGCCACCAGACGTCCCTTGTATTTGCCAAGCTTGCCATGACTATCGAATTTGTGGTGATATAGCCATCGGCATCCAACAATGTTAACAGCAGGAGGAGGAACAAGAATCCAGGTTCGGCTAGATAGAAGAGCCACCATTTCTGGATCCATGACGGATTTCCAATGTGGATCACACAAGGCCTGTGCAGCAGATCGAGGAATAGGAGAAACATCAGATGTGGTTGAAAGATTAAGGATTGGCGAGTTATTAAGTCACCAGTTTGGGACCGAGTAACCATAGGGTGGGTAGGTTGGGAAGGGGGCGGCAGGGACGGTTTCGAAGGGGAGGTGGGAGGAGTCGACGAAGGTGAAGTTATCTGAGGCGAAGTAGATGACGATTCATGAGAGATAGGAGGAGGTGGTGACGTTAGCTCAATAGGTTTGGTAGCAGAAGAGCCGGAGGTGAATGATGAAGGTAAATGAGCCGATTCATCGATGAAAGTATCGAAATTAGCAGATTGAGGAGTGTGAAAGTCAGCAAAGGGAAAGTGATCTTCATCAAATGTGACATGACGAGAGATGAACACTTTCTGAGTTAAGAGGTCTAGACACCGATAGCCACGATGATCTGAAGGCGGACCTAAGTAAACACAAGCAGATGAGCGAGAAGAAAGCTTATTTGGGGCAGTAGATGATGTATTTGGATAACATAGGCAACCAAAGACAGGAAGATGGTTATAAGATGGGAAGAAACCAAGCAAGAGCTCAAAAGGGGTTTTGAAATTAAGAGTGGTTTCGGGAGCAAATTGAGGGTGTGAACGGCATTGCATAAGGATTCAACCCAAAAAGAAGTGGGTAGACGAGCTTCGATTAGAGATGTGCGAATAATGTTATTGATGGTGCGAATTGATCTTTCAGCTTTCGCATTTTGTTGTGATGTATATGAACACGAAAAACGAGCCTGGATTCCAATCTGTTTGAAAAAGTTGGTGAAAGTTGTTGTTATCAAATTCACGCCCATTATCACATTGAAAGCTTTTTATATCAGTTTTGAATTTGATTATTCACAAATGCTCTAAACTGACAAAAAGTTTGGAAAACATCGCTTTTAGCACGCAATGGAAACACCCACAAAAAATGAGAATAATTATCTAAAAACAATATATAATATTTGAAACCACTATTGCTCAAAACCGGAGAGGTCCACAAATCAAAATGAATTAATTCAAATAACGTAGATGTTTTAGAGCTAGATGGAGAAAATGGTAAGCGACAATGTTTGCCAAGTTGACACGCATGACAAAGAGGTACATTATTGGTAGCAAATGAAATAAAATTACGAGTTTTTAAAAAAGACAAAACTGATTAGCCAGGATGGCCTAATCGTCGATGCCAAGTGGAAGCAGAAGCGGTGACAAGATCAGTAGCTGGAGAGGAGACAGATGGAAGAATAGGATAAAGATCGCCCACATTATCACACCGTTGAAGAATGTGACCTGTTTCAAGATCCTTACAGAAAAACCAAATGGGTCAAATTCAACCGAAACAGAATTATCAGTAGTAAATTGACGAACAAAATTTAACTTTTTTACCATTTGATTGGAGACAAGAATGTTGTGTAATTGAAGACGATTATAGAGTGGGGATAAAAAGAGTGACCAAGAGCAAGAACCGGTAGTAAAGCACCGTTACCAACCATAATGAATTTAGAATTACATGGAGTTAAAAATTGAATGTTACCTTGGTTGAAGGACATGTGTGAGCTTGCACCAGAATCCATGTATTAATTTGGGTCTTGAGCATGCTGAGCAGACATTGCCTGGTATACAGAGGCTAAATCAGTGAACTGTGGTGGCCCGGATGTTGCATTACTAGCAAAGGATGGTTGCTGAAACCCAGAATACGAGTTTTGTGGGTAAGTGAAGCCAAGAGCAGAGTGAGCTTGTGGTATGTGTTAACCATGAATATTTGAAGCAAACGGAGCAGTGCCGACAGGTGGTAGATGGTGCGGCATCTGGTAATAAGGAGAAGGTTGCGGAAGCAGTGGCAGTGGCGACGGTGCTGGAGTAGGAAGCTGATGCTGACCAAGTAGTGAAGCAGAGGGGACACTAGAAGGTTCACCAGCAAAATGTGCGCCAGGAGTGAAAACACGATTACCTGCAGAAAAATGTGAGCCTGATTGTGGAGTTCCTGCAAAAGAGGTGTTAGTAGCACCAAAAGCATAAGAATTTTTCACCCCCTTTGGGAGCACCACGACTATTGTTTTTACTCTTATTACACTTATTCTTTGCTTTTCCAGGATTGGTGGTGTTAGAGTATAGTGCGGTTGAGGGATGAATGGGTGTGTCGAGATGAGAATCAACCAAGGCTTCACGAGATTCATGTAAGAGTAACATATATATATTTTTTTGCTTTCATAAAGGTGGGGAAGGGACTGGTATTAGTGATGACATCTACAATACTAGAGTAGAATGGAGGTAGTTTTTGAAGGATTTGCATGACTAATTCAACATCACTGATAGGGCATTCAACATCAGCAAGTGCATCAGCAAGATTTTTAAGAGTGTGACAAAATTCAGTGACGGAGTTGGAGCCTTTTACGGTGTTATGAAATTGATCTTTGAGTTGTAACATACGAGACATCTTATTATTAAGAAAAAACTCATCAAGTTTGTCCCAAAGATCCTTGGCAGTACACGTAGCACTAGAAATGATTTGTAAAAGGTTAGGTTCACATGTTGAATAAAATCAATATTTGATGCGAGAATCAATAGATTCCCAATCTTCATCTATATCAGAGGAGGGTTTAGATGTGCCGGTAATGTGACCTAAAACCTTGGCACCTTTGCACATATCAATAAAAATTCGACGCCATAATTTATAACGTGAACCATCAACAGAAAGTTTAAAGCTAAATTGAGAATAGACATTGGTAAGACCATAAACCAGTTGACTAGCACTGGGTGGTACGGGAGAGGTGATTTCAGGTGCACCAGTCATTTTGAGAGAAAAGCAAACACAAAAAAAATAAGTGCAATAAAGAATTAAAAACAATATAAGTATGCTCACCTTGGGAGATGGAAATTAAAGTTAATGGTGCTGGAACCTACGACTTTCTGCTTGTAAAACAGCAAAAAACACAGCAGCAATAGGCTGTAATAACGCAGCAAAAAAACACAGCAGCAACCAGCGATAGTCACCGGAAAAGGAGTGTTGCGGCCAGCAACCGACGATAGTAACCAACGGAGGCTAGCAAACTAGGGGAGAAGGGCGACGACCAACAACCAGCGGTGGCCAGCAACCACAGATGGTGGCGGCTAGGGTTGTAGAGACAGCGGAGGCACAAGGACAGTGGGAGGAGGGTAATGCTGATTTGATCGCCGAGCACCAGGGGCGGCGGCGGCGGTCAAAGAGACAGTCACAGTGACGGTCATCGGCGGTTTCTGGTTGCTGGTTTCTGATCACCGGCGACAGAGGAAAACCAAGAGAGGAACGCCGGCAGACAAAGGTAAACCAAGAGAGGGTGCGAAGCTACTTTGTAGTTGCAGAAAATTAGGGTCTCCGATGGTGATCTAAAATTATTTAAAACCAAAAATCTGATCTAAAGATATGATCAGAAAATACCTAGGATTTGGGATAAATGAATTTCAGATTATAATCATTAACCATTACGGGTCAACATAACCAGCGAATCCGAAATTAGTTGACTGGTTTGGTGGGTGTGGAAGAGAACTACCCGACCGGCTTGAGAATTATTTAAACCGAAATTATTAGCTGGTCTATAGTTTTCAACTTTATGCCCATCGTTTAGGCTAAACTAATTGAGTTTATATATATAGAGGGTTCAATGGAAAACCACCATGCACCTGAAAACTTTTGAAAACCGCACTGCACCACCACAAATGTATCAAATTCCCCGCGTGATGCATCAAAATCCCGCGTGATTGATGTCTTCTCTTGGTTATATACCAAAAATAAGAACTAATAGACAATTAGGCAAGTGTACCTATCTTTTACTAGCATATAAATGGCAAGAACCGAGTTATCGATCTCGAGACATAGTGTAGAATGATGATAATAAACTCGTTGTCAATAATTAGTCTAAATGGAAATGATTTGATTTTTAAGAAAACGAAATACCAAATTTAGAAACGATTACTCAATTAAAAACTATTTCACTAAATGCCACTTGAATATGAAATAGCGCACTAAGATTAAACGTTTACAAAGATTTAAAAATCAGAGAATAAAAGGTAATCATTCAAGATTACCCCCCCCCCCCCCCCCGCGCGCACATTTAGATGACTTGAAAAAAAGCATAACGTGGTTAAGAGTTAAGAAAATATAATCAAGTGTTACAAGCTCCTCTTTCGACTTGCTTGCTTTTAAATTAAAAGATTAGAAACTCGGAGTTCTCCTAATAAACTAATCGATTAATTACACAAAGACTATATTCATACAAATCGACTTCTTGAAAGGTGAATCTACTTTCGGAAACACACATATAATGCTAGATTTTCATCCAAACAAAATATTCTCGTTGATAGAATCTAAAATACATGAAATAAATCCTTTCACTATTTCTAGCTCAAGGCCAAACAAATCCATAGACAAATTCGTAAAGAATGACTAACAAATTAATTTTAGCTTTCGCTTTTTAAACAACTCATTAATCACCAAATAAAACATGTATTTTAAATATCCATCAAGGGATAAGTCTAACAAGAAATCGAAATGATAAACAACTAAAAACTTCCTAACAAATGTGCATCAAATGTTTGGGGGTTGACAAACCCGAATGATTACAAAGAAAAACTACTCACTAGCCATAGAGAATGAAATAAAAACACAAATAAAAGAGAAGTTCATCTAAATAAACAATGGTTATAGAGAAGACTCCCCCAATGATTGTCAAAGTAACTCCACTTGCAACAACTTTCAGTCATTCACGTGCTCTCTACAAGAGAAAGTTCGTAGCCTCCAACTCCAAACCCTAGGTATCAAGTGTCTTTTCAAATTCGAAGAAAAAAAATGCTTAAATAGCATCAGATCTGCACATGGTCGCGTCGCGACAAAGGATAGGGTTGCGTCGCTACTGATTGCTGTACGAAGTGGTCAGATCCTGCTGCTGAGGGTCGCGCCGCGAAGAGTTTACTGGTCGTGCCGCGATGATGTTCCTGCTTCTAACCATCAGAGTTGGCACAAAATGTCACGACACGATAAGGAAATGGTCGCGCCGCGACAATGCTTCTGCTCAGGGGACTGCACTGAAAGTTCAGCTCTTTCCTTTCTTGTCGTGTAGAGGAGGGGAAAACTCTTTGAATTGGGAACAACGGCTTCAAGAAACCTGAAAACACGAATATAGCGTAAATAGATGCGATATAAATGTGTTTTAGATAAAAACCGGAAAAACTAGGGGTAAAAGTGACGTAAATTGTAGGTCCCAAAAGGTTTCCCAAGTGTATAGTTCTAAGCTATAGGGGGGGGGAGGGGTGAATACAACTATTTAAAAGCTTAACATTCTTTTCTCAATGTTTGTGTATATTATTAACAAGTGTTAATTACAAACAAGCTTGAATGCGGAAAGGTTCAAGCTGAGATGACAGATACAACAGTTGTTCAGCTAATCTAAGACACACTCAGACTAGATACAATGACTACACTCACTTAGATGCACTCACTGTTTTTACAAGACTCAGATCGACAGCTTAAGCATAAAACAGCTTAGACACACTCTACTTTTTTATATAAGCAGACTTGCATGCATGGAATAACACACTTCAACGAACGTTCTGATTTCACACTCTTGATATCTCATAATCCTTAGAAGCTTCCTTTTATACTCAAAAGGAGAATCTCAGTGAAGCTTCTTCATTGGACAGATGAGATAGTGGAAAGTCTTTCCAAAAAGACAAAACACCTTTCTGCACGTTCTGATAAAGTATCTTTGTCTTCACATGGCAGAATATTTGTCTTTTCCTTTTTGTCACTGTTGCATAAGGCTTTAACCAAAAGAGGAATGTCAACTTTGCATCTTTCTTCTTTTGCTAATGCCATTTTGATATAAGAAAAGGTCTGTCACCCTTTTCAGATATCCGTTTGTCTTCATGTAAAAGGACAACATGGGCAGGCTGTGCAGTTCTGTTTTCCACTTTGTCTTCAACTTGTAAACTGATCTTGTAGTAAAAAACAATACATGAGGACTTGGAAACATATTCCAATAAAGTGTTTTACCTGTTCACAAAGAACATGTTCTGTTCACAAAGAACAGAACACTTGTAAACTGTCCAAGCTGCTCAACAAAATAGAGCAGCGTAGACAGTTTATGTCCAGCCTGTTCAGCAGACAGAACAGCTTGGACAAACTGCCTTTGTTGCAACGAATGCAACATGGTAAACAACTTTGAGCTGATATTGCAAATCACTTTTTAGGTTTCAATAAGGCATAAACAGACCTTAAACTATACCTTCAAGTGCATCAACATGTTTGATTAAAAATCTCCCCCTCAGATGTAGAGCAGATAATGGCAAGCCTGTCCAACAGAGAGTTCAACAACTTGGACTGTAGATGTTGGGAGCAGATAATGGCAAGCCTGTCCAACAGATGGACAACTTCCATTCTTCACCTACCCAGATGGTAGGTGGACTTCACTCCAATGGTGGTGGTCCTTCATTCATTTTTTCAAGTTCATCCCTTGTTTCCTCCAGATCTTGAATTTCAACTCTGAGGATCATAAACTTGGGATCTTGAAGTTCACCTCTCTCATAAAAGCCTCTGAGCTGGTCCCAGATGGCTGCTCTCCACCTGCTGGATTGCCTGAATGAAGTTGCAAGTCTGAAGGTTGCAAGCTGTCTCAGATCCACCTTGTAGAGATCTGATGCTCTCTGAAAGCACTTTTTCTGTGTTAGGGGATCTACAAAAATTGCCCCCAACTCAGGTTCTTCAATTATTTTGCCTTCTTCAAACTCTACTCCACTGGGCAGGCTGTAGTCAATTCCTTTCATTTCAACAGCATAATCACCTTGTTCAATAAAGATGAGGAGTTCCTCCAACTCAGAATCCTTTTTGGTCCTCCTGGCCTTTATCTTAAGGTAAGTCACAGAGACACCCTCACTTAATTCTTTTGAGATCAGGCCAAGATCTTTCACTCCCTCCATCAGCTTCTTAACATATGCCCTGATAGTCTTAGCCGTTTCAGACTTAGACTGGCTCAGGGCAACTGCCAGCTCAACCCATTCCCTGTACCCCATCTGTGCAACATCAGTGTAGTCATAAGGTTCCAGTTCTGGGCCTGTTGCACCCATCCTGGTTATTTGCAATTTCCACTGTTTGCCTTTTCTTGATGTGGGGACAGCTTTGACAATTGCTTCCTTGGCTAGTCTTCTATCAGCAACATCATGGAACTTCTTCCTTGCCAAGTTGTCAAAATGGAACTGGGCCCTTGTAGAGGATGCTTGCTTTGGTTTGGTCACAGAGACCAGAGCACCCTTTTCCTGTACACTTTCCTTCTCACCAGCTGATTCTCTAGCAGCTTCCAGCAGTTTTCTCTGTACATCCACAGAAGGCATTTTGGTTTTGCTTGCCTCTTTGAATGCAAGAGATATGGCAGATTTGGCAGAGGCTTCTTCTTTTCTCATTATTTCCAAGGCTTTGAGCTGTTCATCTCTGAGCTCATAGTATTTTTCAATTGGAACACCCATTTCTTTAGCCCTGGCTTTGTCAAATTTTAGCTCTGCTGCTCTCTGGCGGTCGATATCAACCACTGCCTTTTCTTTTCCTTTAGCTGTTGTAGTAGTAACAGCTTCAGGAATGTTTTCCTCTTCTTCTTCTTCTTCCTCCAGAATGAGATGCCTCCTTCTGCTGCTTGGCCTGTCCTCAGGAATGAATTCCTCCCCCTTAGACTGTGCAGGGTTCGGAGATTCAACCTGAGTAGGCTGAGCAGCTTCAGGCTGATGAGAGACACCCTCAGCTGGACCAATACCTGTTCCAGATGCACCTACTGTCTGACTAGTAGATGCTGATTTCTCCATAGGAGAAGAAGTTTTCTCCCCCTTAGACTTGGTCTTAGAGGCAGACAACTTCTCCCCCTTTGAAGGGGATGGACCAGCACCTTCAACAACTGGTCTGCCTGAAGAAACAAATTCAGCAGGCTTTGCAGCAGTTTTGGTAGCAGGTTTGGGACCAACCAGGCTGTGCACTAAGAAAGCCAGGTTGTCCTTCACCTCTGCAAGTTGGGAAAGACAGGTTTGGATAGAAAAGGATTGGGAATCAGCAAGAGAGGTCAGCTTAAGAATATTTTTTCAATCAGAAGCTGTGAATAGCAAACTTTGAAGCTGTGCTAGATGTAACTCAAGAGAGTGCTGCACATCAGCAATGTTTGCTGACACAGAATTTGATAAAGAGACTATTAGAGTGTTTGGGCTGGCCAAGGTGGTACGAAGTGTAGTATTGCAAGTAGTGAGGAGAGTGGACAGCTGTTGGGATATAGCTGTCATAGAGGACACAGAGTCCTGTTGGTGTGAAAGAATGGAGGAGAGGGAAGTGGAGACATTTTGCAGCTGTGCAGTGAGGGCATAATGAAAAGCAAACTTTTGTTAAAACCAAAATTGATGACTTAGTCACCAAAGCTATGCGTGGGTCATCAAGTTTAGGCAAACGAAAACGCAAAGATGTTGCCAAACCTGAGTATTTTGGAAATAAGTTTTCCAAAGTATTGAGGGACAGAAAGTGGTTAAACATCTGGTGTTAGTCCCAATTTAATCAAGCATAAATGATAACAACAAACAAGATGTATAAATATAAATGTAGCCATATAATTAGATTAAACTTTGAATGATGAACAATGATGAACGAAGGTTTTTCTCTCTACCAAGCAAGACGGCAACACACTTTTTCACCTTGAGCTCCCTTGTGTTTTTCACACAAAACCCTAGGATACCCTCTAAATACTAAAACCCTAAAAGGCCAAAGCCTAAGGACTCAACTAATAAGCCCTTACAAAATATGAACATAAATATTAAATTATTACATAATGAACCGTTGACTTGATTACAGGAAAATAAGTCTAAAAATCTCCCCCTTTGTGATCAAGTCTGGATCCTTTAAGATAATCTTTATCTTCTGATGAACAATATCCCATTTTGATGATCTTTACTTTATACTTGGACAACTTTCAGGTACATCTTTAAGATTTAACTTGGAACACTTGAAGCTTTGAAACTTTCAAGCTCTTGAAGATTTTTCTCTGATATCTCTCTCCCTCTAAGTTCTTCAACCGAACATGGAATCCTTCATATTAGCTTTGCACCCCTGAATATCTTCCATCATCTCCTTAAACTTTTATGATTCTAGTAATCTCCCCCTCATGATGATTAAGAGAATCTTGATTATCATGTAGACCTCTTAGATATCATTGGCAAGTAGCTTACTCCCCCTCAAAATGTGTATACCTGCTCTTTATCACCACAAAATGTCATTAGGCTTTGCAACGTTCAGCGCTGGCTTGATGTTAAAACTGGTAGGATTTCCAACTAATCATCGTGAAATACTTAGATTAAGCACCGCTATAGCTGTTCCGGCTTTGTCACAATAGACAAGAAAATTTTGTCACATAGACATGACTCGATAACTGTATCAAGAGGTGTATAATCAATAATCTCTAGACGCAACATGCAATCAAATGAAATTCAGAGACCAGAGCGGATGTTTCCCGTTTTAATATCAATTACCTCCAAATGAGAAAACGATAGCATATGAGGTTAATCTCCGTGAGAAATGAAACAGTAGCCTTTTGAGAAGCAACTGAGTAGCTATGAGGGGTTCTGTGCTTGCGTCATTGGGTCCATGAAGTCTTATTCAATACCAAATATCAACTAATAAGATTTGATAGCAAATGTAGGAAACCCACCAAATGTTGGTTATGATAGGATTATTTTCTTTTAATCCTTTCTCTCCCCTCAAGCTCTCAACATCATTTTTTTTCAACTAAAGCTCCCTCCGACTCACTTTAATCAGAATGATTTGGTGCACCCCCATCTCCTTTCTTTAAAACCCATCTTATTACAATTTTACCTCTGCTCGACCCGATCAGCACCCCACTGTGTTTGATCCTTCTTAACTAGATCTAGAAGACCCTCACCTCTCTTCTATTGGAGGGATTACTCCATGGGTAGGTCATTCGGTTCTCGGTAGACCATATGAGTGATATATATGCCTATACGCTCAAATGGTGCACTAGAGTCAGCAGATGTTATCAATGATGATGAACTTTGAGTTCTTGGAATTGCATCTAGCATAGAATGCTCAAAAGAATGAACTCAATGAAATGAATTCAAACTGAATGGAGAAGAGTGAATGAATCAGAAGAAATCAGAATTAGTTGATTCAAAATGAAATAAAGATTCAGATACGAAAGAATTCAGCTGTGAAGATTCAGAGAAACGATAATATATCAAAGAACTGAGATCTTGAGATCTGATCAATCAGATGGAATCAGAATAAGAGAATTAGAATGAATGACCGTATTCTAATTCACATGAAGATTAAGTAGGACTGGTCTCTTCAAGTGAAACTAAAAAATTTATTCCCCCTTGAATGATGACTGGATAAAATCCAAAACATTTCTTGCATCATTAACGGTTAACAAAAAGTAAAACAAAAAAAACTTTTACTAAAAAACAGTCCCCCTCCAAGTATGCACAAAAAATGTTTTCTTTAAAATATTTGCATACTTGAAGAGTGAAAAGACAAGGAACATTTCTTTGATAATGCATAGATTCAAACTCCCCCTGCAAATAAGAAAAAAATATCAGTCAACAAAAGACAGAAGCAAAAGAAAAGTAAGAAATCTATGCTCCCTTTTGTCGTTTCGCCTATGATGTTGAACAGAAATTCTGATATGAGACGTCAGGGTGGGAGTTTCAGAAACACTGTAGCACAGGTTCTAAACTGAAGACCGGTTCCTACTCTGAAGTAAGTAGAAGCCATGACATTGATGCCTGGGTTCTATACTTAAGTGCACAGAAACCATCTATTTGAATCACGAATCCTGAACTGAAATGGACAGGAGCACTTAACCTGCAAAACAATCAAGTAACTTTTGGTACCCATTGGAATTTGGGTCTAGTCAGGTTAGCTTTAGGTACCCATCTTTGAGTTATTACCTTCTTCTCTGCCTTAGGCAACCATTTTCCAGTTCGGTTCCTTTAAAACATTTTTAGGTACCCAGCGCAGAGTGAATGTGGGACCTTTTTGTTCACGTTTATGAACATGATGCTTCACAGATTTATGCCTAGCTCTGAAGACACAACCATTCATTACATTAGAAGAATGACAAGGTTTAGTAGGACGCAAATCAAAAAGCTACTTAAAAGAGTATTTGAAAACAGGTTTATGTGACATCGAAGCATCACATGAAGCTGTCTTTTGATTTGCAGATACTACAACTTTGTTATTCTTTATAACATGAGAAGAAGTGAATGGTAGTGAATCAGTTTGATTCTCAAAATTATTTTTCACATGAGTACATGAACTTGACGAGAAGTCAGAGTCGTTACGACTAGAGAACAAATTATGACGGTTGTTGGATTTTCCAATCTTTTGTGGCTTTTGGGAATTCCCTGTACTCTTAATATAAGAGTATATTGAATTCTTTACAGCTCTTTTGAAATCAGATTTAGAAGATTCACCGTTGAATATCTTAATTGGAACATCCAACTTTTCTTTGCCCTTCTTGATCTCAAGAAGATGTTTCGGTTTAGGAGCATTTTTTCCTGATCAGAAACTTTTGAGGCCTTTGATATCTGAATTTCCAAGTCTTTGATTATGTCGAGAAGTTTTTCTCTTACACTTTCAAATAACTTAGAGTTGGTTTTAAAACTTTGATCTCGTATTGAAAACACTCTTCTTGCCTCATCAAATTGGATTTCTTTTCTAAGAAAATCAACGTTATCTATTTCAAAGAACTCTTTCGCTTCCCTAAGTTCTATTTCAGCTTGCAAGTTGGTTTCTGAAGGCTCGAGTTTTGGGTTGTTTTAAATAACATTTAAAAACTCTTTGTATAACCCTTTGTAATGAATAGCTTGAATGTCATATTCAATTACTTCGCTCTCATACTTCACCACATTATCAATAAGAGCATCATGATATTCAAAAGCTTCTTCTTGAGATTGTTTCAACTGCTCTTCTAGAACGACAATGTTGTGTTCTAAAACAGAAGTAGGAAAATACGGGTGAGGTACAGGAGTCACCGGTTTAGCACTTATTTCCTCTTCTGAGTAACTGTGGAAATAGTTATCATCTAAAGTTGGTTTTGTTTATAAATAACTTTAATTCAGTTGCTCATAGGCCATGAAGATTTGAGAATTCTTTATGTTTTGTCGGTTAAGATCCTCTTGATTCAAAGCATCTTCAGATGATCTATGAAAAATAGTTGTTAGATCTAAAGTTTTGATAGTTTCAGTGGTCAAAGTGTAATAGTTGAAACTTAGTTTTGTGCTTATTTTGTAAGGACTCAAACTTTATTGTAAATGGGCTAAATGACCAAAAAGTCAACCCATGGGTATGGATAGTATTTGGATCCATTTAGTTTGTTTAAAATAGTTGATTTCTTGGTTTTCTATGTAATCATTCAGCTCATTGTGCGTACGTTGATTTGAAAAGCAATTAAGGTTTTCCTAATCCTTTGATTGTTCTTATTGTTTTTATTATATTCATGTTATTGATATTCATGTTCTTCATATTATTGATTATCTACTTGAATGTTGAATGAATAATTCTAATATGTGAATTACATTTGGTATCCCAGTGGCGCATGCACAAACCCCTCCAAGTCACTCACCGACTTCTCAACAAGCCGGTGTTTCATCTTTTCACAGGGAACAAGCACATATACTATCCGCAACTCACTTGGAGTTTGCGGATATTCCACAAGGCAGACAAGAGCCCCAGTCACTGCCTTCAATTCACGCACATTCGAGTCCAGAGCCCTTTGCAATTGACAAATCGTTGGCTAGGACACTCGAGTCACTTCATAAGCAACGTCTGAGTGACGTTGCCTGAACACTCAGAGCCGTGCAGACTGAAAGTGCACCGACGTGGAAGTCTTGTCATGGCCACATCACAGCCAGCTATGAGCACAGGTCATCAAGGGACCTCTTCGGAGTCTCCCGCGATGCAACCGGAAAGCCTAAGTGGCTCCGAGTTACACCCGGACTCTCTGCCCAAACTCGAGTTCGCGGAGTTTTAAGCGCTCATGTCACAACAATTAAGTGACATGTTCACCTTTATGACTCAGCAACCGGTAATTCCACATGCTCCATCTATAGACGAAGCTAGATGCACATTCCACTCACTTCTCAAGGCCTCATCAAACCTATCTTCTACAAATGCCCTGATTCTGGAGATATAGAACAATGAAGCTTCCGAGTCCTCAGCGTCTTTATCAACAAATCCTTTGGTTAATCAAATGGGTGTACTTATAAAGGTCATTGCCGAATCATGTCAAGTCGCTGCCTAGGGAACGAAGAGAAAACATGATGATCAGGATGATCCTGATCAACATGAGGGGGAGAAAAGAGCTAAAGCCGTCGGCAAAGCCCCCATGATCTTCAAAGAATCCGCTCTGACAAGTCCAAGACAGTCATTTCCATCTCGCCAAGCAGGGCCCCAAGAATCAGAAACGAAATTCCCAACTGAGTCTCTTGAGGAATCAGTCTCAGGAGCTCAGCTAACTCTCGCTGTCTGGGAAGAACCCAAGGACTTCACAGCCTTTGTTGAAGAAGAAGAGATACTGACCGCTGTTCCTCTGCGGATGTTCGATCCGGCAGAAGTTATCATCGTAGACTCCGATGGAGAGGAACAGGAAGCGAGAGAAGATCAGCTGAAAGAGTCTCTTTGTATTGAATATGCTGGTGAAGAAGGCGTAGATCCACAAGAATTTAAATTTGAGTTCCTTTCTAATGATCCAGTATCATCTTCCCCATCTCCATCTCCCGTTCAAGCGCCAACACTAGTTCCATTTTTAGCTCTAGCACAATCAGTCCAACAAGGCTCCGCTAGTCCATTAATAATTCCAGTGGCTCCCGACCAATCCTTTGAGCCTGCTGAATCTACCAGAAGATATCCTAGAAGATATCCTATCTTTCAAGATCGCTTGGATGTTCCAACTCCTTCCTCTGCTGCCCCAAATTTACTTAAAGAAATCTCAAGGCTGCAAGCAGGGATGTCTGGAGGTGCTAGTACTTCTCAAAAAGAGCAAAGGGATAGATCTGTGTATGTTGCTATGGTCGGATCCTTAAAAAAGACCAAAGAGTCTGTAAGAAGTAGGTCGCCGATCGTCAAAATCATAAAGATTAAGTTTGACAAGTTCCTAAGCATATTCTATCATATATTTGAAGTGGAACGCAAAGACAGATCTTTCTCTACTTTTACCGAGGCAGATTTTCCTAATCTATTTTTGGAGGATCTTGAATTTCTTTATCTGCATCTGCTACATAACAAGGGCAGAGATCCAATACATCAAAACGCTCAATGATGTGTCGTCAAGTTTTTCGCCGCAATCTCACATTGTCACTAATCTTTGACTTCCAAATGGCGTTAGAAGCAAGGCAAAGAAAAGTTAACCTGCTTGCGCCGAATCAAGATACTCCGGGCCTGGAACGTTTGTCTGTTTCGAAAGTAACCACATCACCAACGGTCGGAGTAGTCTACTTGAACTCTCAAAGAACGAAGGCACTAATGAGAAAAGACAAACTCGAGAAGTATTGTGACGGCACACTATACATGGTGAGAAATATGTTGATGATCAGAATAGATAATTTGAAAGAAGCTCTAAAGCTCGAAACAAGGATATGAGAACTTAAAGTCGTACTTAAACTCGTAAGAGACTTCCAACAAGATGTTCGAGACAAGCAAGAGTACAGGATGACTATTAGACGCCTTAACCGATATTTTGATTAGAGGAAGCTAAGTACAAACCTGAAGCGGTGATCTGAAAGCTAATCACAAAGGGGGAGAATGTTAGATCCAAAGTTGTGATAGTTTCAGTGGTCAAAGTGTAATAGTTGAAACTTAGTTTTGTGCTTATTTTGTAAGGATTCAAACTTTATTGTAAATGGGTTAAAACACCAAAAGGCCAATCCATGGGTATGGATAGTATTTGGATCCGTTTAGTTTGTTTATAAATAGTTGATTTATAGGTTTTCTATGTAATCATTCAGCTCATTTTACGTACGTTGATTTGAAGTGCAATTAAGGTTTTCCTAATCCTTTGAATGTTCTTGTTGTTCTTATTATATTCATGTTATTATTCTTCATATTCTTCAGATTATTGATTATCTAGTTGAATGTTGAATGATTGCTTCTAATATGTGAATTACAATAGCTTTATATCCCGCTCTCATGTAATTGAAATCGTACAGAGTGGGCAATTTCATTGACACTTTATGAAGAGCTTTTGGATTTTCAAAACCGATGCCTTCCTTAGAGTGATAAAAACGTGTCTGCTTAAATTTGTTCATGCGAATTGTTTGATCTAATTGTCCGCGTTTGAGAAATTTATCATCAAGTTATTTGATACGAACATACAGATCAACTCTTTGCTTCTCAATCATTTCGAATTTTTCCTTGCTATTTGTTGTAATGTATTCCCAGATGTAATCAACACATAAATGTCTCTTTATCACTCACAAAAAGAATGTCAACTCAATAATTGTGTAATGATGAAGAACAATGATGCAAAAGGCGGCTGGAAAATGTTCTTTCAATTGCAATCGTAGTTTTCATTTACAAACCCTAGGAGCCTATGTGTAGGTTCCTTTAATTATCTTTCAAGGATAGTCACATTTAGACCTTGAACTTTTACATAGAAATAAACTACTAGAAAATAAATACAAGACAAAACATTAACTAAATAATTATTACAAAATAGATCCACATGATCGAAATTTAATATCTAACAATCTCCCCCTTCTCGATCAATGTGGAGGTCCTGGAACTCTGGTATGGTCAGTTGATTCACGGAGCCCAAGGATGACATCGAATCGTCTAATCACTTATCTCATGTGTAGCCGTTCGTTCAGGTATTCAATGCCACTGAGGGTATCTTCAATTTCCTTCGGTGAGCATCTAAGTTTTGGATCTGGTTGAGCATCATATTCTTGAACTTTTCGTGTAAGCACGGCTCTAACCATTCTGATAGTACCGTCGGAATAACAAGGAAGATCCTCAAAGCGCATGAATCTCTTGTAACCTTTCTGGTTCACAAAAATAACACTCGGGCCTCCTCTGAAGATGACTCTGTAAGTAGGATGGTGGGCGAGAAGAAAGCTATCTTGGTCAGGTGCTCGTAGTCCAACTTTTACCAGCGCGCTCTCTATTGCCATTTGAAAATCTCTGAGGCACATGATAATAGCGCGGCGGTTCATACTTCGGATAAGTGCACCTACGGCAGTCATGTGGGACAGACGCTTTCTGATTCTGCCTTTCAGCCGGTTATGAAGAAATTCGACGTCGTCCACATTTATGAAGTCCAAGTCATTCTCGTAGAACTCATCAACTGTTCCATCTTCTTTCTTTACCTGAAATGCAGGATAGTATACTTTCGCTCTTCTGCACATTATAATGTTGAGGAGTTTCTTTATCTTTGACTTTGTGACTTTGGACCTCCTTTCCGTGAGCATTAACTGGTTGTATTCGGCCTGTTCAGCTTTAGATACGTTGGTCAGTTCCATGAGTAAGCACCTGCTGTAAGACCCTGGCTTTTTTCTGAACACCATCTTAAACCGTTCTTCCAGAAATTCTTTAAGTCCCTGAACGGGGGGTTCTTCTATCTCTGATGCTTTGGCTTCAAGTAATTTAAAGATTTTACCCCGCCGTTCTTGTCTTAACTCCTCTTTCAACAAAGGAGGCAGTGTGTACCTCACCTTCAGAATACTAACCCACCCAGTATAGATCGCTTCTGTCATACATACCGGGCTCTGTGGGAGGCTCATCAAATCTGTGAACGCGCCTGGTTTCTGAGGGACCTGGCTTCATAATTTGCACTTGGGGTGCAGGTTGGATTATGGGTGGACTTTGGACGGTTTGGGATTCTTGTTGTGAAGCTGGGGGTGGAGAGTTTAGGAATTCAAAGGAAGATGAGGATTTTTGTGGTGAGTCGGGCTCAGGCTTAGGGATGATTAAGGGTTGGTTGTCCTCAGTTTCAGAGTCTGAGTCAGACACCAATATGATTTCAACCTTCTCGTGGATGGGTTCGAACTCAACCATGACTGTCATTGGATCCAGTGGAGCTGGACCCTCAAACATGGGCTCGTCTTCTATCATCAAATACTCCTGAGCCCAGTGCATCTTTTCCCCTGACCCTAAACCTCTGTACTTTCTGATTCTGCTTCCCCTACGATCAACATAAGGTCCTCGGACTTAGTCTTTTGGTGCTTCTCCCCCTCATGGCGATCAATGTCGTCCTGATCATCATGCTTCCTCTTATGGGACTCAGCCTGTGGACGACATTGCAGCTCGATAACTGCAGATTCTAGATGGTCCATGCGGGAGTTTAGTTGCTCCTGGACTTGAAGGATTAGGAGGTTTTGCGCGTCTATTTTATCTAACAGCTCTTGAATCGACATTTGGACTGATCGGGTCCCTGGTGGAGGCACATCCTCGGAAGCGACACCCTTACCCTTAATTAGTGATAGAAGGGTGGTATGACGTTCTTCGGCAACCTCCTTGTGGGCGTCCAGGGCAGCCTGGGTAACAACACCGACAGTACATAGAGCTGTCGTTAACACCTCGATGTTTATTTGGAGATGGCCTAAAGTGGATGGCGTAGATGGAGCCACTTCAGGTCTTCCTTCTGTCATTTCTGGCTCCACAATGGGATCCGCAGATCCAGAAGTTTGAAGAGCCACCATGAAGGGAGCTCGTTGAGGGGATGCCACGAAGGCGTCGTGCGATGTGTGTGGGGGTGGGGAGTGAATCGTGGGAGAAAGATGTTCGGTCACATGGGGCGGAGTGTGACCTCGTTTAACACCACGGCTCTCCGAATGAGAGGGTGATGGCATGCGTGGTAAATCCCCATGGAATGAAGTAGCACCCTGTTGAGAGGATGCTAACTGGGTGGTTGGGGTGAGTTCGACCATCGGACTAATGGTCTGAAAGTGGGTTGTCCGGCTGATTGGGCTGCAGTCACCCTCGGTTGTTACTTCTATCTCTCTTACAAAAGAGACGGTTCTTTCAGAATCCACCGTCTCTGCTGCCTCACCCGCTCCTCCCTCTCTCACACGCATAAGCTCTCGCTCACCTAACCCCAAAGATTGTTCAACCTCCGTCGCTTCTCCCTCCTCCTCACTCACTCTAAGCTCACCTTCGTACTGGGCAGGCTCAGTCGGATCTAACCAAGCCTCATGCGGATAGAACTCTCTCATATATGCTCTAACCCTTTCAGATTGCACTGCCCTTAGAAGAAGGGACAGTGGGATTACAATCACCGGTACAGAAGGAGCCCCTTTTGGCAGATTGAGCTTTTGAATCGCAACTGCGGGGTAGACATCTGCCTCTGGACGTTCATGTATGTCATCGTCGTTGTCCATGGCGTACTGAATTATCAGTTGTAGAAAACGGTGGAGAGGAATGTATTTTCGTCCTTGTTTGGTGCCCCTCTCCAGATGAACTCTCCGCAATTCCTCGAAGAGGAACGCCGCGTAATCAACGTGTCTGTCATAGGAAAAGCCAGCGAACATTGCTAGGACTTGAGCGGATGCAGAGTCATGTCCAACATGTTTGGCAGTGAAGCACTTGTTGATGACGTCAAACAGGATCCTCTAGTGAGCCTAGAGATTCTTGGTCCTGAAGTCTGAGGGTTTGGTGAGTGGACCGTCATATCCCAAGGTTTGAATTTCATTTAGAGTTTCTTGGAGGGAAGGAATGGGGGCAAAGTGAAGGCGATTCAGGGAATGGGCTTCAGCGGGTAGGTGAAGGATATGGCGTATGGCTGCGGATGTTATCTTGACTGGGACACATTCTATGGTGGTGGTGAAGTGTGATTCTGCATCGGCGATAAATTTTAGCTGATTCCAGAATTGTTGTAGGCATATTTGGGGAACGGAGATGGCTGTGGAAAGGGAGTAGTAGATGGGGTGGTTTGTCAGGATGTCGAAGGCTAGTGTTTCGGGTTCTCGGGTGAGGATGGACACATCAAGCTGCCAATTATGTGGCATGAACTCAACGAATTCGGCTTGGGGAAGAATAGATTCTTCTGGTAATTGGGCATTGTTGTTGGGAATGGGGGGATGGGGTATGGTAAGTACGACTGCGGGTTGCATGTTTTCTGTAAAGGTGCATCAAAGTTAGAACAGAAGACTTTAAATGATAAGACATTGATATGAAGTCTGAATAAGTGAGAAATAGAAAATGCCTGATCTGTTTAAAGCATCGGGTCTTTATTAGTAGAATGAAATTCTACTGAATAAAGTCCAAAGTCAATCGTTAAGAGACCAATGTTAGAACATGCATTTTCACGCAAACACTGATCCTAACTCTAACCAATGGTGCACCGGAATGAACATCTTTTTGGGTTTTTGATTTATAATGAAAATGCAAAAATGGAAAATTTTTTACAAAATATGCTAAATGTTGGATTTCGGATGGACCGAATTCGGATGAACAGTACCACCGAATTCGGATCCAGTTGAAATCCGGATGATGAATGATAATGGTGGTGATGGTCTGAATTCGGATGATGATGTTAATTCAGATGTGGACCGAAATGGAATAGATGTATGCAATGAGATGGAATGGACCGAATTCGGATGGAACACATAATTCGGATAAGGACCGAATTCGGATCCCATCCGAGTTCGGATGTACAGTGGATGGTGAATTATAACTTAGAAAAAATAATGAACAATTTTGAACATACTTTTGAAGAACCGAATTCGGATGCACAGTGTCCGAATTCGGTTGTACAGTTGTAACATTTTGGAAATTCTTCTAAGGGACACATCCGAATTCGGGGCTTGGTCCGAATTCGGATGGTCCGAATTGCAGCAGTTTATTTATGATGTTCATGCAGCATGCAACGTGAACAGTGGTGATTGTGACAAAAATGCATGAAAATGAAGATCCTAGTCGAAAAAATGTAAGGAACAATTTATTTAACTACAACTAAGTAAACAAAGCAGATTAAGTGACCTAAAAATACCAAAAACCGAAATGAAAAACTAAGAAAAATTTGAAAATCAAATGGATAAAATAGGAAGTTAAATGCTAAAATAAAGTAAGAAACATGTTACCTGTGAGTGCCGAAGTCGAAAGAAGCAAGAAAAACGAAAGAAAACGATGGTTTGGAGAGCTTGAACCGATGGCAATGGTGGGATGTGGCGGTGTGTTCGTCGGTAGAGAGGAGAGAAAGAAGAAGAAGTAACTTGAAAGTGAAGAAAGTGATACCCTTGACCGTTGACCAGCCCATTTTAAAGGGAGATGGATCGGGTCGGGCCAAAGGATACGCGCCCAATTTCCATTTGGGCTGTCGGATTGCAACCAAACACACACACAAACAAAATAAAGTTTAGGACCTTAAAATAAATAGAAACAAACATTTTGAATGAAAATTTTGGCCCAATTTAGACAAATAAAAATAAGCAAAGGCACAATAAAATATTTTGGAGATTTTTCTTTTAACAATTGAGCTAAGACAAAATAAAATAAAATAAAATAAGATAAAATATTTTTGGCTTTTTGACAACTTTGGACAAATAAAACTTTTTTGGGAATTTTCTGACCTATTAACTTAAACTTTAAAATCTAAAAATTAACCACCTAAAATTTTTTTAAAAAACATTAACTAAGAGGAATAATAATAATAAAAATAACAAAGAATTATAAAAATTAACATCCTAACTATACTCCCCCTCAAATAAACATCGCTTCGCTTCGTTTATCTTTTTCAGATTAAATCCTTGAACCTATTTAGCCTTAAAAATACAGACAACCCTGGATAATATTTGTGTCCCACTCAGTGATGAACAATTCACATCGCAATTTATCAGGATCATTAATTATTAAAGATGTACATAGATAAGGAAACATTGAATTTTAATTTTGTGACATAGACCTTAAATTTAAATAACAGATATTTTCTAAAATAAAGCAATTTCAAACATGATAGATTGAAATAGAATTATTTAAGACAATATCTGATATTTAATTGGAAGGCGGATTCAACATGTCGATATGGGATACTAAAAACTGAAAAGGAGGTTCGTTTAAAGCTTTAGTAAAGATATCCGCAAGTTGATATTCTGTGCCAACAAAATATAACTCAATTGTTCCCTTTTCTACATGATCTTTAATAAAATGATACCTGATATCTATGTGTTTTGTTCGAGAGTGCTGCACGGGATTGCAAGAGATGGCTATTGCACTTCGAGAATCGCAGTAAATTGGAATATTGGTGAGTGAGAATCCATAATCGCGTAATTGTGTTCTCATCCACAGCACTTGAGAGCAACAGCTTGGAGCTGCTACATACTCAGCCTCAGCTGTGGATGTGGAGACACAATTCTGCTTTTTGGGGGACCAACTCACCGGTCTGTCTCCCAAGAACTGTATACCTCCCGACGTGCTTTTCCTGTCAACTCTACAAGCTGCAAATCAGCATCTGAAAATACAGTAAGATCAAAATCGGTTCCCTTTGGATACCATAAACCAAGATTGGGTGTACCCTTAAGATAACGAAAAATGTGTTTTACCGCAGTTAGGTGTGATTCTTTTGGGTCGGCCTGAAAGCGAGCACAAAGACATGTTGAAAACATTATATCACGCCTACTAGCAGTCAGATATAGTAAGGATCCTATCATCCCTCTGGAAGTTGTATTATCGACACTTTTCCTAGAAGGATCGGTGTCTAACTTACAGTTGGAGGCCATGGGAGTTGCGATACTCGTGCAAGAGTCTAACTTATACTTCTTGCGAATATCAAGAGTATATTTCGACTGGTTCATAAAAATCCCATTTTCAAGTTGTTTGACTTGTAATCCGAGGAAAAAGTTCATTTCCCCCATCATACTCATCTCGAACCTGGACTCCATTAGGGCGGAAAAATCCTTACAGAAATTACTTTCAGTAGATCCAAATATAATGTCGTCGACACATACTTGTACTAGCATTATGTGTGGGCCTTCCTTTTTAGTGAACAGAGTTGTGTCCACCACACCTTTGCTGAAACCGGCAGAGATATGAAAATTAGAGAGACTATCATACCATGCGCGAGGTGCTTGTTTTAAACCATAGAGGGCTTTGTCTAGCACATAAACATGGTCAGGTTTATGTGCGTCAACAAATCCTTGTGGTTGTTCAATGTACACCTCTTCGTTAAGTTCACCATTAAGAAAGGCTGTCTTGACGTCCATCTGGTACACTTTGAAGTCCTTGTGTGCCGCGTAAGCCAAGAAGCATCTGATAGCTTCGATCCGTGCAACTGGAGCGAAGGTCTCGTCGTAATCTATCCCTTCTTGTTGTTGGTAGCCTTTGGCAACAAGTGTTGCTTTATTCCTTATCACAATGTCGTTCTCATCTCGTTTGTTCTTAAAGATCCACTTTGTTCTGATAATTGTGTGGTCTTTTGGCTTGGGAACTAACTGCCATACTCTGAGTTGTTCAAACTGGTTGAGCTCTTCTTGCATCGCAACTATCCAGTCTGGATCTTTTAGGCCTTCATCCACACGAGCAGGCTCTATCATACTAAGGAATGATGCGAAAAGACATTCATTAGCAGACGCCCTACGGGTTTGGACACCAGTTGAAACATCACCAATGATTTGATCAGGTGGGTGACTTCGGGTCCATTTAGTCTCGTGTGGAAGGGGTGCTCGTGATGGAATCTTAGTGGTTAGAGTGGGGATGGATGATGATTCATGGTCAATGGTTTCAAGTGATGGTACCACTGGTTCTGGTTCGAGTTCCGAGTGTTCAGATGAAGGATGGATATTTAACATTATATGTGAGGGTATTTCAGGAGTAGATTCAACACTGCGGATGTATCAGGGGAAGATGTTGATGGATGAGGGTACGATGTGGATGAAGATGGAGCGGACAAAATTTATGGTGCAGTTGAATTGTTGGATGGATTACCTACATTATTAGCAACATTAGACAGATTAGCGTTAGGACCGAAAAATTCTACATGTAAAAAACGGATCAAATAAATTAACTAAATCGGAAGATGGAAAAGAAGTAGAGTGAGTAGAAGAGTCTCCAGGCATTTGTGTAATACGTGGTCTTGTATGATCAACTTCGGGTGCCAGTTCAGCCAACTCATCAAATGTGACATGCACACTTTCATTGACTGTCCTGGTTCGGGTATTGAATGCACGATAAGCCTTCGAGTTGGATGAGTATCCAATGAAGATCGCTTCATCCGCTTTTTCGTTGAATTTCCCGAGGTTGTCTTTATCATTCAACACATAGCACCTGCAACCAAATACACGTAAGTACTTGATAAAAGGTACTTTATTCAGAAAGAGTTGATAAGGAGTTTTATTGAAGCGCTTATGGATTATAGAGCGATTCTGTGTATAGGAAGCTGTTGATACGACTTTGGCCTACAAGAATGGTGGTAGCTTTGAGTAGGTTAGCATTGAATGAGCGGCTTCCACAAGGGTATGGTTACGCCTTTCCACGACTCCATTTTGTTGTGGTTTTCTAGCAACAGAATATTGATGCTGAATACCTTTGGATCGAAGGAAGCCCTCAACTACCGAATTCTTGAACTCCGTGCCGTTGTCAGATCTGATTGATTGAACTGACAGTTGCTGTTGGGTTTCGACACTCTTTATAAAATCTATAATTTCTTGAGCTGTCTCATCCTTGGATCGCAAGAACTTAACCCAGGTATATCGTGAGTAGTCATCAATGATAACCAACACATATCGCTTTCCATTTATGCTTTGGGTCCGCATCGGTTCGCATAAATCCATGTGAAGTAACTCCAAAACTCTTTTCGTTGATGGTTCGGGTTTTGGTTTGTGAGATGATCGTTTTATCTTTCCTTTCTCACAAGCTCCACAAAGATGTTCTTTTTCGTATCGTAATTCTGGGAGACCTTTAGCTAGTTGTTTCGCAGCCAGCTTGTTGATATTGTCAAAATTTAAGTGGGATAACCTTCTATGCCACAACCAAGAGTCTTTTAAAGAGGCTTTTGATAAGAGGCAAATGCTATCCTTAATTATGAGCTTGGCTACGTCTATGGTGTAAAGGTTAGAGTTACGGGAACCGGATAAGATTTCTTTGCCATCCATACTCTTTACATTGCAGTTCTTAGCCCTAAATGTTACTTTTGGTCCTTTATCGCAGAGATGCCCTATGCTAAATAGATTATGTGATAATCCCTCAACATAGTCAACGTCCTTGATGACTAAAATATTCAAGACTAAGTCCCCGTATCCCTTTATATGAGTCTGATGGTTGTTCCCGAATTTTACCGTCCCGCAATATTGTTCAACTATGTTGAACAGCAATTCTCTTCTCCTAGTCATATGCTTGGAGCAACCCGAATCCATATACTAGATGGATTTAGCCTGAAAAACAAATAAATTCATATAATGAAAAACTATATGTATTCAAACACATCCATCTTTTATTGACAATCAAACCGTGTTCTGAACCGAGATGTTCAGAAAACATGATGATATAAGACCGGGTCCTGAGCTGTGTGCACAGAAGCCAAGCATGTCGGTTTAAGCACAACCGACAAGCAGAAGAACGGGTCCTAGTCTATGATAACTAGAAGCCAATTCATTGAAGTACGGGTTTGATCAGAAGTAACCAAGAACCATCTTCATTAAGATCACACGACTTTGGGTACCCATCTCAATATGGGTCCCTTTTTGTTAGGAGTTCCAGGTGTATATGACACATGTGCAGTATTAGGAACCCATTTAGCAGTTTTGTGTGGTCCGGATGCATAGACTTTTGGAATACATTGAAGATTGGAGTTATTAGGCTTTGGAACCTTAGGCGATGAAATTACCTTCGGTTTTTGACTTTTTGAGACCTTTTTGACCTTTGCATTGGTTTTGGGCCTCGGGAAAGGACATGTCTCATTTTTCTTTGTGGCCGATGATGGAACATTTTTATTTTTCTTTTTGCGAATTCTTTTTGCAGGATATGACACAAAAGCATTCATTTCAGGAACCTTACGTCTAAAACGAGTTGGACATAAAGTAAACAATTCACTGAAAGAGTACTTTAAACAAACAGAAGAATTCATTACATCGTTACACACATTGTTTTCTGAGATTACATGTATCCTATCTCTAGAAAGAAATTCAAATGGCATTACAGCCTTCTTCACAAAAAAACTTGAAAAATCCTGCATGGTGGTATTAGGAACTCTTCTTACATAAACAAAATGATGAGTGTCAGTATGCATGGAAGATTTAGACTTTACAGATTTTTCTTTTTGTTGGTGAGTGGGTTTCTTAGAAGACTTGGATTGAATCTGAGTGTTTTTAGAAACCTCAGTTTTAAAAGGTTTTGAGCACTCACCGTTATAAATGATAGAAGAATTTTCAGTTTTAGTCTTACCATTGTTGGATGACACAAATGGGATTTTGGTGGGATGAGAAACTGTTGGTTCTTTTAAGAATTCTTTCAATGTTTGAGAAACCATGTCAAATTTTTCTCTGTAGACATTTAATTCTACAGATTGTTGAAAAGTTTGATTAACCAATTTTTCTTCACTCTTAAGAAGAGCTTCTTGAAAATCAAGTGCTTTCTTTTGAGTTGACTTTAACTCCTTTTCTAAAACAGTAATTCGATGTTGAAGAACTTTTGTAGGAATATAAAGTCGAGAAATTGGTTTTACAGGTTTTGCTTTCATTTCAGCTTCTGAATAACTTGACAAGAAGTCTTCCTCTAAAGTGGGTACTCTAGAAGAATAACTCTCGTTAAGTTCTTCATATTGAAAGGATATTTCTTTTTGTTTACTTTCAACGCGTTTCTCATCCTCTTGGTTTAAAACTTCTTTTGATTACTCAAAAAAGAAAGATTGAAGTCCAGCTCCCATATAATACATGTCATAAAATAAAGGTAAAACTCTTTGAGCCTTTTCCATATATTTAGGATTTTTAAAACCGATTCCTTGTTTTAAATGGTAAAACCTAGTTTCTTTGGGTTGATTTAAGTGAATAGTTTGTTCAGTTTGACTCCGTTTTAAAAATGCATCGTCTAGGGTCTTTATTCGTGAGTACAAACTTAATCTTTCTTCTTCTATCATTTTAAATTTTTCTAAACTGTATATATTTTCCCTACAATCTGTCTCTAACTGTTTTGAAAGTACATATATTTCTTCTTTTAAAGAGAGTTTTTCATTAGAAAACCTATCCATACTAGATTAGCATATGTTTTATGACATTGTGATTTGTTAACCACTTTGATTGATATAATTCAGACGACTCTTTTAAAGTTTGGGCTAGATGTTCAGCCTGCACACACTTTTCAGTTTCAGCATTTAACCTAGCTTCTAGATCAAGTATATGTGTGTGCAATGTACATTCACTATCTACATATAAATTATTTACATGCTCTTGAATGTAACAGGAATATAGCTCTTGTGTCTCTGAACCGGATGATGAACATTCGAGATCGTCGGATTTGGCCATCGGACATGCTGGTGGATTTGTCGTTGTCTCCCCCTTATCAGCACTGTCTGAATCTGAAGCAGGTGATGTGGCATAGTGATCCAATCCCAGACGATCAACCATATAGCAGTTCTTTCCCTTATCATCCTCTTCATCGGGTATCCTCAGCATCCCAGTAATCTTCCTGGGCGACGAGAGCCATGGGATCTATTCGTTTCTTAGCGGCTTCCAACTTCCGCTCATAGTAGCTGACGTCCCTGTCAAACTTGTTTTTACATTCCCGAGAAAAGTGGCCCGGTTTCCCACATTTATAACAGAGACGCTCTTCGGCGCCTTTCGGTTCATCGGCTCTGGGTCTGTCATCCCTCCTTTCCACCGGCCTCTTGTTGGCACGGCGAGGTTCTCGGCTTTCATCTCTCCTTTTATCTCGATGATCATACTCTCGTCTATCGTCCCTTCGGTCATCCCTGCGGTCATCATGACGATCGTCCCTGCGATCATAGTCTCGGCGGTCATCCCTACGATCATCACGCCTATCGTCTCGCCTTTCATAACGGAGATCATCTCGATAGTCGCGTCTATCGTCGTATCTCCTCTCATCCCTGTCATCCTTGCGATAGTCCTCCCGACGATAATCATCGCGTCTCTCATCCCTTCGTTCATCTGATTACCTCCGCGGACCGGTGTCTAGCGGAGCTGATTATTAGTCTTGTTGGAAAAACGTCGTTGTTGGAGACGATTTGTCCACAAGGCTATTTGTTCTTGAATAACGGCTTCTTCCTCATCCATTACCTCACGCGGAGGAGAATCATATTTGTACTGAGACGAAGATGAACCTTGTGCAAAAGATGCAGTGGGAATATTCGTGTTGGAGATCAAGGCTAGGGAATCAGTGGGTTTGATGCCAGTGTTAGCAGATAGCAGTAAAGATGCGAGTTGATTTTCCATCTGTTTCTATTGATCCACATCACGCTGATACTTTTTCAGCTCTTTAAAGACGACATTGATCGATACTTCGGGAATATTCAGGACTCGTCGTGTGGCCCGGCATGCAATCTGCCACTTGGGGGCTAAGGCTGAAAAGAACTGGATGTTTATGTCATCCTTGTCCTTTTTGATGTGCAGTTTGTTTAATACATTTAGGAATACACAGAACCGAGTAAATGTAGCCTGCAGTGACTCCCCATCTTTCGCACGGAATTCAATGAACTTGGCCTTAGCTTCCTCAATTTTTGCTCGGTCATCTAGATCTGTCTCCAGCATTTGCACTTCTAGCTCGTCCCACATTTCTTTAGCAGACATTTTGCTGTCCACTCCAACTAAGATATCAGTGGGGAGGGCCTGATAGATCAGATATTCGGCCCTCTTATCGGCATGCTGCCTGTCTCGCTCGGTATCATTTACGGGTTCCCTCTCAACCTTTGATGCGAGTACAGGGGGGTCAGCCTCGGGTCTAGCCGTGATTTCCTGATAGTAGATAACGGGACCCTCAGATATGGATTGAAGCATAAGGTTTTCGTTGAGTTGCATACTGACAAACTTTAGGAACCGGGACTTCCATTGTTCATACTCATCTGGATACAGAACAGATGGTCTGTTCTCGGATCCGAGTACTAGAGCTTCTCGAGACATGATTTCGGGTGCTGATATGAACGAATAAGATAATGAAGGTGGAAATTTGAATCGGATGGACTGGACTGCGGATGAATAGTACACTGGATGGTACTGATTCAAATTAAGGTGCTGATTTCGGATGTAACTAAATTCGGATGAGTATGTGAGTTCGGACAGTAGCCGATTTCGGATGAACAGTGGCTGCAGACGAGAACCAAGTTTGGATGAATAGTGGTTTGGATGGACCAAGTTTAGGATGTTGGATGAAGGTTGAACCGAATTCAGATGGTCCGGATTCGGATGAACAGTGTCTATTTCGGATTGGACATAAGAATGATGAGCCAAATTCGGATGGTCCGGATTTGGGTGAACAGTGTCTAATACGGATGAACACCTAGGAAATTTCAGAAAGGAACACCGAATTCGGATGGTCCGGATTCGGTTGGTCCGAAATTGAAAATGGTCCAAAATGAAAAGCCAAATTAAAACACAAGACAAATTAAGTGAAATAAATTGCCTGATCTGGACTTCGGATGGTCCGAAGTTCGGATGGGACCGAAACAGGGTCCGAAATGGGCAATAGGATGGTCCGAAGTACACCTAAAATTCATCCGAAATGGACCGAAGTGAGGTCCGAATTGATCCGAAATTGGCTCCTATATGGTCCGAACTATGGTCCGAAAGCTACAGTAATGGTCCGAAATACAGCAGATATTCAATATTTTCAGAACAGTTCAGACTTTGAAATGAGCAGATTTATGGCATACACTTGTTTCTAAATGATTGGAAAACTATTTTAAACACTTTTTAGGTTTTAAAATGTACCAAAACACTTAAAAATTATAAAAAACGGACCAAATACTCAAGAAAACCCATCTTTTTTAAAGTTCAAGAACAGTCGATTTTAGGATGATTTTGATGTTAAGATTGAACCTAATAAGCTCTAAATCAGTAGGAAATGATAATGTGATGATTATACGACAATAACAACACAAAAACAGCAGAAAAATGTTGAAAAAGAAGATCTAACCGAGAAAAATGATGAAGAACACGATGAAGATGATAAAACCCAGCAGAATCCAATTGTTGGAAGTTGAAATCCACCTTTTGAGCTCTGATACCAATTGTTTTAATGTATTTGCAGATGTAATCAGCACATAAATGTCTCTTTATCACTCACAAAAAGAATGTCAACTCAATAATTGTGTAATGATGAAGAACAATAAGAATGTTTGAGAGAATAATGCAAATGGCGGCTGGAAAATGTTCTTTCAATTGCAACCGTAGTTTTCATTTACAAACCCTAGGAGCCTATGTGTAGGCTCCTTTAATTATCTTTCAAGGATAGTCACATTTAGCCCTTGAAGTTTTTCATAAAAATAAACTACTAGAAAATAAATACAAGACAAAACATTAACTAAATGACTATTACAAAATAGATCCACATGATCGAAATTTAATATCTAACACTATCAATATTCTCAAAGTGCTAAAACTCTTAACGTTTTGTAACATCAGATAACTCAGATGTCAAGGACTCCTTAGTCTCATTAGCCACGGTTAAACATGATAAGTTTGATTTCCTGTATATTTTGCACTCAAACACAATAATCAAAGTTTTGTATTACGAAATATGAAGATTATAATGAGAATTTTGACACTCAATCTCTTTGAACTTACATACTCTAAAACACACACTTAGGTGGAGGCTCCTTTTTGACTTCTCCTAAAACACCAAGAGAACAATATTATTTATACCTAACCTTACTTTGGGAGTTTGTCCAAACACGCCCCTCAAGGATTAGGAAATTAAGACTTCCTCCAAAGTAAACTATTCCTAATTATAAATTGAATAGTTTAGTTCCGGCTTTGTCTTGGTAGACAAGCTGTTTATAGTCATGCAGACTGTATACTCTAATGTGTCCTAGAAGTGTATAAATTTAAGCTCTAGACTCAAAGTGCATCAACTGAAGTCGGAGACCGGAGAGTATGTCTTTCTTGTTTCAATATCAACAATATCCAAATGATATGTCGATAGAGAATGTGATATAACTCCGTGTGAATTGAAACAGAAGTCTTTTAAGAGACGACTGTGTAGCTAGGGGGGTTAGGTGCATGCGTCACTGGGTTCATGACGTCTTGTTCGATACCTAATCCAACTCATGGAAATTGGTAGTTGATGTAGGAAACCCAGCAGACTGACACGGTGTTGGTAGGATTTATCTTTTCTTTTAATCCTTTCTCATCCTCAGCGCTCGTCATTTTTTCAACTGAACTCCCTCTGGTCACTTTTAAAATACAATGATAGACAAAATGCATAGCATTGTTAGTTCATGATGCACTCCCATCTCCTTTCAATAACCCCCCTCAATTGCATTTTATCTATGCTCGACCCTATTAGTACCTCGTGGTAACTAACACTCCTCAACTAATTGACCTAAGAATCCTTACTCACACAAACTAAAGTGGTTTGCTCCTTGGGTAGGTCTTCTGGCTCTGGTTTAGACCATAGGAGTGATAAATATGCCTAATCACACATATTGGGCATCATCGAAGTCAGCATGATATCTTGAAAGATTTATCAGTGAAGCTCATTGGGTATTTCAGAAGATGGATGAGAGTTGAATGAAATATCTTTGGAAGTTTGAGAGACTGTATGAGATAACTTCAATTGAAAGTCTTATATGAGATTTGAAAATGAATCAGATTATCATGAAAGAATTAGCTTGTATAGGAGAAGCTTGATGTATGAGAGAATCAGAATACATGGGAGAAATCAGAAAATTTGAGAGAATCTCAAGAAGAATGAGATCAAGATCATCACGAAGATTAGATCGATTAATCTTAGTGGAAATTTATTCAGTCAGAGAAACAGATTATTCTAACAAAACCTTTTAAAGTGTGCATTAGAGTATTAAGAATGCTTACACACGTTCGTTAAGATGTCATCTTCAGAACGCATCTGAAACTTCCCCTATGAATAAGAACAGTATCAGTGAAACATAAAATGTTATGAGTGAATTTCAAGAATGAAACTCAAACTCAAACTGATAAGCATAAAAAGTAGGAAAATTCCAGAGAGGTCGCGGAACCACGGGTTCCAAACTGGGTGTTTAGAAACCATATAAACATGAAAGAATAGGTTCTGATCTGTCTTTATGTAGAAGCTATTACTTTGAAGCACGGGTTCTGCTCGGAAGTAAGTAGAAGCCATTTCTTTGAAGATCGGGTTTTGATTTGAAGTAATCAAAAGCCATAACATTGAAGTCCGGGTTCAAGTCTGAGGTAATCTGAAAACCATCTGCATAAAATTAAAACATTTTTGGTACCCATCGAAAGATGGGTCCTTTCTTGTTAGATTTTGGATTTCCATCATTATGTAACAACATAACAATAGGAATCCATTTAACATTTGACGCACGTTTAGATGCAGAACCTTTTGGCACCCATTTGTATACGGGTCCAACGGACTTTGAAACACCCTTTGGTAATGGAACAACCTTTGGCTTGGGTGACTTTGGAAATGCCTTAGGCTTGGCCTTTGACGATGGTTTTTCCGATTTGTCAGGTGGTGATGAGGCATGCACTTTTGTTTTCTTATAATGGCGGCGTTTTCGTTTTTCAGGATAAGGTACAAACTTAGTCATTTCAGGAACAGCACGCGAAAACTTTTTGGACATAATTGAAACAGATTGCAAAAAGATTACTTCAAAGGATTACTAGCAACATCCGTTCCAGGCACACTAACACTATTATTGATATTCACAAAAGATTCAGGGATGACTGCCTTTTTCACAAAGAAACTTTGAAAATCAAGAGGTGTTATTTTAGGAATCCTTCTTGCGTGATCTGTAAGAACAAAACAATGAGAGTCAGTACGTATGGAAGACTTATACTTTGAAAATTTTACTTTTCCTTGGTGAGTGGGTTTCTTGGAGGACTTAGATTGACTCTGCGACTTCTTTGTAACCTCAGCTTTGGAAGATTTGGAGCACTCACCTTCACAACTGACAGAAAAAATTTCAACTTTAGCTTTATCTTTTTCCGATGATGTGAGAGGGGTGTTGGTAGGATGAGAAACTTTTGAGTCATTTAAGTGAGAAATTACACTTTCTGAAACCATGTCAAATTTTTCTCTGTAAATGATTAATTCTATATTTTGTTGAAAACTTTGATTTGCCAATTTTTCCTCACTCTTGAGAAGAGCTTCTTGATAATCAAGAGCTTTCTTCCGAGTTGTCTTTAATTCCTTTACCAAAACTTTTTTTATGTTGAAGAACTTTGGTAGGAATGTAAAGATGAGGGATTGGTTTGACCGGTTTTGCGTTCATTTCAGCCTCTGAATAGCTAGACAAGAAGTCCTCCTCTAGATTAGGTACTCTATAGGGATAACTCTCATTTAGTTCTTAATATTTAAAAAGACATTTCTTTTTCTTTGTTTTCATTTCGTTTCTCTTCCACTTGGGTTAAAACTTCTTCCGATGTTTAATAAATGAAAGACTTCAACTTAGCACCCATATATCTCATGTCATAAAAAAGAGGTAAAACTTGTTGAACCTTTTCCAAATACTTAGGATTTTTAAAACCAATTCTTCGTTTGGATTGATAAAAACTAGTCTCTTTGGGTTGGTTTAAATGAATAGTTTGTTCAGTTTGACCGCTTTTTAGAAATTCGTCATCTAGGGTCTTTATTCATGAGTACAAACCTATTCTTTTTTCTTCTATCGTTTTGTATTTTTCCAAATTGTCTATGTTTTCCATGCTTACAGACTCTAAGCGTTTTCAAAGAACAGATATTTTTGATTTTAAAGATTTCTTTTCATCAGTGAGTTTATCCATACAAGATTCAAGGTACGTATTCCTGTAGGTCCCAAAAGGTTTCCCAAGTATATAGCTCTAAGCTGTAGAGGGGGGGGGGGGTGAATACAACTATTTAAAACTTAAATACTCTTTTCTCAATGTTTGTACGTATTATCAACAAAAGTTAATTACAAACAAGCTTGAATGCGGAAAGGTTCAAGCTGAGATGACAGATACAACAGTTTGTCAACTAATCTAAAACTCACTCAGACTAGTTACGATGAATAAACTCACTTAGAAGCACTCAATGTTTTTACAAGACTCAGAAGGACAGCTTACACAAGAACAACTTAGACACACTTGACTGTTTTTATGTAAGCAGACTTGCATGCATGGAATAACACACTTCAATGCACGTTTTGATTTCACACTCTTAATTATTTCCTTATCCTTAGAAGCTTCCTTTTATACCGAAAAGGAGAATCTCAGTGAAGCTTCTTCATTGGACAGAAGAGATAAAGGAGAGTCTTTCCAAAAAGACAAAATGCCTTTCTGCACGTTCTGATAAAGTACATTTGTCTTCACATGGCAGAATCTTTGTCTTTTCCTTTTTGTCACTGTTGTATACGGCTTTAACCAAAAGAGGAATGTCAACTTTGCATCTTTCTTCTTTAGCTAATGCCATTTTCATATAAGAAAAGGTCTGTCACCCTTTTCAAATATATGTTTGTCTTCATGTGACAGAACAACGTGGGTAGGCTGTGCAGTTCTGTTTTCCACTTTGTCTTCGACTTGTAAACTGATCTTGTAGCAAAAAACAATACATGAGGACTTGGAAACATATTCCATACCCACGGTAAGCAATACAGAGTAGGAACCAGAGTACCCTCTCCCATGACTTTCCAGACCAACCAACCCGGATCTGTCCTCGCAAGTCTCTCTGCATTTTGGAAGCAGAGCATGCAGATATGTGGTACCTCCTGCCGAAAGGACGGAATCACCTATTGTGAATCCACTATCCAAATCCGAGTTGGCGAGAAAGGGATGGGGTCTAGTTAAATACGAAGCTCCGTCTAATCTAATAGGTTTGGTTCACCCATCATACCTACTAAGTAGAAGGCAGGCGAACTCGGACCAGTGCAACGTTATGCCCCTTCTCCGGTATAGTCGACTGGGTGGATGTACTTTTTTTATGTGAAAGACTCTAGCAAAAGATTAGGTTGAGCTCTATTTGGGTGTTAAATCAGAGATTCTTCACCATCATCTTCTTCATTCTTTGTGTTTTGAAGCTCCAAGGTAAGGGTACTCTAATTTCATGGCTTCAATTTGAGTAATTGATGTGAAGATGTGTAAGGTAGCTTCTAAGTTGTAAAAGAGAGTTATATGCTGCTGTTGTATGATTATGTATGTGTTTTGAGGCTGAAAATCGAGTATGGAAGGAGTTGTAACTCCTGGGCAGAGCTGAAAATCGCTGTACGGAAACAGGGGTTTCGTGGTGTCGCGGCGCGACCAAGGACTTGCAGAAGAAATCCGAAATTAGTCTTGTGAATTTTAACCTGTTCACAAAGAACAGAACACTTGTAAACTGTCCAAGCTGCTCAATAGAACAGAGCAGCGTAGACAGTTTATGTCCAGCCTGTTCAACAGACAGAACAACTTGGACAAACTGTCTTTGTTGCAACGAATGCAACATGGTAAACAGCTTTGGGCTGATATTGCAAATCATTTTCAGGTTTCAATAAGGCATATAACAGGCCTTAAATTGAACCTTCAAATGCATCAACATGTTTGATTAAAAATCTCCCCCTCAGATGAACAACATGTTTGACTGAGGCCTTTTTGTGCCTAACAATCTCCCCCTATTTGCAATAATCAGTCTAAGCTGATTTAATCAATAGTCACTATGTATTTTTACATTACATTTGATGAAATAAAATTACAACATCATGGTAAAGTAAAAGATCAGTTTACATACTGATTTTGATTACAGATAACAACACATGTTTTTACAAGAGTACAACTAATGTACTAATGTATATTACAACTGATGTAAATAATTAAATTTACAACATATGTAACAGAGTACAACTAATGTACAAAAAACAATTCAACACATTGGACTGTTGAATTTGGGAGCAGATAATGGCAAGCCTGTCCAACAGATGGACAGCTTCCATTCTTCACCTACCCTGATGGTAGATGGACTTTACTCCAGTGGAGGTGGTCCTTCAAACATCTTTTCAAGCTCATCCCTTGTTTCTTCCAAATCTTGGATTTCAACTATGAGGATCATAAACTTGGGATCTTGAAGTTCACCTCTTTCATAAAAGCCTCTGAGTTGATCCCAGATGGCTGCTCTTCACCTGCTTGATTGCCTGAATGAAGCTGCAAGTCTAAAGGGTGCAAGCTGTCTCAGATGCACTTTGTATAGATCTGATGCTCTCTGAAAGCATTTCTTCTGTGTTAAGGGATCTACAAAAAATGCCCCCAACTCAGGTTCTTCAATTATCTTGCCTTCTTCAAACTCTACTCCTCTAGGCACGCTGTAGTCAATTCCTTTCATTTCAAGGGCATAATCACCCTGTTCAATTAAGGTAAGGAGTTGCTCCACCTCAGAATCTTTCCTTGTCCTCCTGGCCTTTATTTTGGTGTATGTCACAGAGACACCCTCACTTACTTCTTTTGGGATCAGACCAAGATCCTGCACTCTCTCCATCAGCTTCTTAATACATGCCCTGATAGTCTTAGCCGTTTCTGACTTAGACTGACTCAGGGCAACAGCCAGCTCAACCCATTCCCTGTACCCCATCTGTGCAACATCAGTGTAGTCATAAGTTTCCAGTTCTGGGCCTGTTGCACCCATTCTGGTTATTTTAGCAGTTTCCACTGTTTGCCTTTTCTTGCTGTGGGGACAGCTTTGACAATTGCTTCTTTGACAAGTCTTCTATCAGCGACATCCTGAAACTTTTTCCTTGCCAAATTGTCAAAATGGAACTGGGCCCTTGCAGAGGATGCTTGTTTTGGTTTGGTCATAGAGACCAGAGCACCCTTAACTTGTTCACCTTCCTTTTCACCTGCTGATTCCTTAGCAGCTTCCATCAGTTTCTTCTGCACATCCAAAGAAGGCATTTTAATTTTGCTTGCCTCTTGAAGTGCAAAAGTTTTGGCAGCTTTGGCAGAGGCTTCTTCTTCTCTTAGAGCTTCCAGGGCTTTAAGTTGTTCATCTCTGAACTCAAAGTATTTATCCATAGGAAGACCCATTTCCTTTGCCCTGGCTTTCAGAAATTTTAAGACTGCTCCTTTATGCTATTCAGAATCAATTGCTGCTTTTTCTTTTCCTTTAGCTGTTGTAGTGATAACAGCTTCAGGAGCTTCTTCCTCTTCTTCCTCTAAAATGAGATGCCTCCTTCTGCTGCTTGGCCTGCCCTCAAAAATGAATTCCTCCCCCTTAGACTGAGCAGTGTTTGGAGATTCAGCCTGAGTAGGCTGAGCAGCTTGAGAGGCACCTTCCATTGTACCTGTTGCAGATGCTCCTGCTGGTTGACCAGTAGGTAATGATTTCTCCTTAGGAGAAAAAGTTTTCTCCCCGTTAGACTTGGTCTTCGAGGCAGATGACTTCTCCCCCTTTGAAGGAGATGGACCAGCACCTTCAACACCTGGTCTGCCTGAAGACACGAAGTCAGCAGGCTTGTCAGCAGTTTTGGTAGCAGGCTTGGGACCAACCAGGCTATGCACTAAGAAAGCCAGGTTTTCCTTCACCTCTGCAAGTTGGGAAAGACAACTTTGAAGAGAGGATGATTGGGTATCAGCAAAGGAGGTCAGCTTAAGAATATTTTCTCTATCAGAAGCTGTGAACAGCAAAGTTTGGAGCTGTGCAAGATGTAACTCAAGAGAGTCCTGCACATCAGCAACATTTGATGACACAGAATTTGATATAGAGCCTATTAAGATGTTTAAGCTGGCCAAAGTGGTAGGTAGGGTAGAATTGCAAGTAGTGAGGAGAGATGACAGCTGTTGGGATATGGCTGTCATAGAGGACACAGAGTCCTGTTGGAGTGAAAGGATTGAGGAGAGGGAGGTGGAGACATTTTGCAGCTGTGCAGTGAGTGTAAGCAGCTCTGAGGAGTTGTCAGTTTGTGGAGTGGCTGGGAAGGAATCCTTGAACAGATCAAAGAATCCCTTAAGCTATTCAGACACAGAGTCTGAAATGAGAGAGGGTAGAGAAGACATGGAGGTTTCTAAAGAACCGACTTTGTTGGTCAGCAAAGAGAGCTGATCCTTTAAAGGTAGGTCTTTAGGAGATGGAGGTGTATGGGTGGATTGTTTTGAGTGGGTTGATGGAGATGAAGAGGATGAGGCTGGTGTATGGGGATGTGATGTAGAGGGAGAGGGTATTTTGGAAAGAAGCTCCATAGCCTGGGCAAAAGTAATGTGGCCCAGCTTGGAGGGGTCAATGGGTCCTTCAGCAGTGGCTGTAGCTGCATCATTAGGAGAGTGGGTAGAAGATGGTAGCCTTTCAGACACAGCTTGTTTTGCAGTACCTTCATTAAGGCCAGTGGTGGTTCCCTCTGCACTACCTTGGTTTAAAAGTACCTCATCATTGGGAGATGGAATTTGCATTTCAACATCAGCAGTGGCGAAACCTGCTGATGGAATTTGCATAAAGGGATTAGCCTCACCAAAGGGATGTTCTGTTCCCTGAGGTTCATCAGCTATAGTTGTGGGTCCTTCAGCAGCTGTTTGGTGTAGAACAGCTGCATCATGAGGAGCAGAAGTTTGAGGCTGATCTGCTGGATGGTCTAAGCCAGCAGTGTGGACACCTCGTGCAGACTCAGGGTGCAGAGAAGTATGAGTTGGGGACAGTGTGGACTCAGTGTGGAGTGGAGAGAACTCCTGTCTTTCAATATTCTCAGCCTGTTGGGAGGCTGGAATAGTTGATGTGGCTATCTCCATTTGTACAACTGGCTCCTGTTGGGAGGAACCAGAGGGCCTAGGCTGACTCGGGGTTGACACTGGGTGGAGTGAAGCAGGCTCCAAGTGTGCTGATCCTTCTCCCAAAATAGGAGAGGCAGTAGAGGTTGCTTCTTTTTCAACTGAACCTTGTTGAGAGGGAACAGAGGAGCTAGTTTGGGCTGTTGGTTTCTTTTTGCGTTGGTATAGAATGTGAGATGAAGTGGGGGATTTTGGAGAGGAGATGAGAGGTTCAAACTGGACAGGTTTGGAGACTGGGTCAGAAACAGGTGGGTTGACCTGTTCCATAGTCTCAGGTGCCACAGAGGCACCAGCCAGAAAGGCTTCAGGGTCAACAAATGACCCAGGGTGAGGAGCCTGCTCCCCCTCAGCCACAGAGGCTAAGGGAGCAGACTTAGACTGAGCTGTTTTGGCCTTCTTGTGGACAGGCTCAGCTTCAGTGATTTCCAGGGTCCTTTTAACAAGTTTGGCCCTGGCTTTGGATTTTCTTCTGGAGCAGCTTCTGAATCCTCCCTCCCATCAGAGGGTCCTTCCACCAATCCTAACAACCTCCTCACTGGTGTTGACAGAGGAGGCTCATTTGGGAGAATAGGAGTATAGAAAACTCTATTCCCTATTACAGGGAATGCAGCAGTATGAAGTAAAGGCTGAGAGTTATACAAATGCTCACCACAAATATGCTTGAAGATGAGACTCAAAATTCTGGGATATCGAACAGCAGCTGGTCGTGTCTCCTGCTGCACCAGGTTCCTCAAATTCAAGAAAATCCACTTAGCCATGTCTATTGTAGTTCCATCCACAAGCTGCAGAACTACAGGAACTTCATCATGGCTCAGTTGGTCAAAGGAACCAAGTTTGCTGCTGAAGCACATTACCACAGAGGCAAACAAGAAGCTGTAAGTAGGAGACAAATCCTTTCTGAACAGCGTTGCTCCAACCTTTGGTTCTGCTACACCACAGAAGTGCAGCAGATTCTTCATCTGTCAATCTTCAGGTTGTGGTTGATCATAGTTTTCAACCACAGGGATTCGAAGAACTTCCCTGAGCAGAAGAGTGTTGATCTCAATGGTCTGAGTCCCATTGAGTATGGTGCCCTTGATGACTTTGGTGTCTGGGTTGTAGGCACAAGTGTACCAGAACTCATACACCACCAGGAGTAGCAGTCATAGCGTAGTTCAACGGATGAACTTTCAAAAACTCCACCATTTGGTCATAGCCTTTTCCCACACAGTTTTTGGGGATTGTGAGGTTGGCAATGTAGTTAGTGGGTTTTAGGGTAAGCATTGTGGTGACTGATGAGTGTTTCTGTACATCATCACCAACGAATACTGGTAGAAAGGGGTTGTTTCTTTGAGCCATTTGGGAAGTAGTGAGAGTGACAGAAGCACAAGACACTTAGTCGATTTTTAGGGTTCTTAGGAGGTTTATGGAAGTAATGAGGAAGACGAAGATGAAACAGTAGGAGGTATTTTTAGGATTTGATTGTGAGTGGGTATGAGAGAGAAACATTTGAGCGGTTGATTTGAAAAGGTCGTTAACGGAAAATGAAACGGTTGTCCATGTCAGACCGTTTGTCAGACCACTTGAGCCCTTTTTAATCACTAACACACGAAACCCACATTATCCGCAGTAATTAAGTTAAATAAAAGCAGAAATTAAGTAACTTAATTGTGAAGAAAGGTAATTAAACTAATAGTCTAAGCTGATGGTCAAACCTGTGATGAGCAGGATCATCACAAACTGTTCACTCTTCGAGTTGCTCCTTCAACATGTTCAGCTATGTAAGAACAGGTTATGTTCAATAGCTGATCAGGTTACAAGACAATGCCTTGTATGACAGATTGAGAGGGTGAGCAGGGTGGAGGTTTGATCATCAGATCAGGCTTGACAGATAAGTTGTTATTTGTCAAACCTGTTATGTGCTCAAGCTATTCAAGTTTTGCATAAAACGGCTAAGTATAGAACATGCATAGTCTGTTCTGTCTAAGCTGTTCTGAAAGAACTTGAGCAGTGTGAGACATATAAAGTCTTAGACTTTAAGGACAATTAGTCACTTTTGTTTAACATGCCCAGCTTGCTGACAAGGTAATTAAACCTGTTTTCATTAAGAGGTTTGGTGAAAATGTCTGCAAGCTGTTCATTAGTGGAAATAAAACTTACCTCCACATTACCTTTCTGAATGTGATCTCTGACAAAATGATGTCTGACTTCGATATGCTTTGTTCTGGAGTGAAACACTGGATTGTTGGAAATAGCTATGGCACTTATATTGTCACACAGAATAGGAGTTTATCTAAGTACAAGTCCATAGTCTTCAAGCTGATGCTGCATCCACAGAATCTGCCCACAGCAGCGATGTACTCAGCTTCAGCAAGAGAAGTTGAAACTGAGTTCTGCTTCTTGCTACACCAACTTATCAACTTACCACCAAGGAGTTGACATCCACCTGTTGTGCTTTTCCTGTCTAGCCTGCAACCTGCAAAATCAGAATCTGAATAACCTGTTAGTTCAAGGCTTGAGTCTTTGGGATACCAAAGACCTAACCCTGGTGTACCCTTAAGGTATCTGAAGATTCTTTTCACAGCAGCTAGATGTGATTCCTTTGGATCAGCTTGGAACCTAGCACATAAACAGGTAGCAAACAGAATATCAGGTTTACTAGCTGTTAAGTACAAGCAAGCTCCCAATCATGCCTCTGTAAGCTGTTACAGAAACAGCTTTGCCACTGGCATCTGCATCCAATTTTACATTGGTTGCCATTGGGGTTTTAATAGGAGAACTTTGATCAAATTTAAACTTTTTCAATAGATCTAAAGTATACTTTGTTTGATTTATAAAAATTCCAGTTGAGGTTTGTTTAACCTGTAATCCTAGAAAGAAAGTAAGTTCTCCCATCATACTCATTTCATATTTGGATTTCATGAGTAATGAAAAATTCTTGCATAATTGTTCATTAGTAGAACCAAATATTATGTCATCCACATAGATTTGAACAAGCATAATATCAGACTTCACTCTCTTTATGAACAGTGTGGTATCCACTTTTCCTCTGGAATACCCATTGCTCATAAGGAAATCAGTAAGAGTGTCATACCAGGCTCTATGGGCTTGTTTTAGACCATAGAGAGCTTTGTCCAACTTATAGACAAAACCTGGATGATTTTCATTTCTAAAACCCGGAGGCTGCTTGACATAAACTTCCTCTTGCAGCTTTCCATTTAAAAATGCACTCTTCACATCCATTTGAATACCTTCATGCTCTTATGAGCAGCGTAGGCTAGAAACAAACAAATTGCCTCTAGCCTGGCCACAGGAGCAAATGTTTCATCGTAGTCAATGCCTTCCTCCTGTCTATAGCCTTGAGCAACAAGTCTTGCCTTATTTCTAATGACACGACCTTGCTCATCCATCTTGTTCCTGTAAACCCATTTGGTGCCAATTATAGTTTTACCTTTAGGAGCAGGGACCAGCTTCCATACATTGTTTCTCTCAAACTGATTGAGTTCTTCTTGTATGGCAGTGATCAAATTTGCATCTTTAAGTGCTTCATCCACTTTCTTTGGCTCCATGAGAGACACAAAACTAGAGAACATACAAAAGTTCCCTAAGCTGTCCCATCTTGTTTGTACCCCTTTGTTGATGTCACCAATTATTTGATCATTGGGGTGACATCTGATCCACTTAGTATCATTCTTCAATGAGGATTCTCCTGAGTTGTTAGCATCTTCAGCAGGTCCTGTTGAGCAGCTCTCAAGATTTTCCGACACACTGTTGTCATGAGCCTATTCACTTGTTGAACATGACTGACCACTGTTGAACATATCAGCAGAGGATCCAGGAAAATCAGCATTGATTGGTTCAGGACATGTAGTTGTAATTAAGTCAGTACACTTATTCACACAGGGTGTATCAACATAATCATCATCATGTCCATCATGGTTTGCAGGTTCCACTTTGGATGTAGTGGAAGCTTTTGAGTCTTCTTCACTGTTGGAATGCATAAGATCATCAAAGTTGAAGTCTCCTGAAACTGATTCAGGAACAGCTTTGGTGGAGGCATTCCTGGACTCTTCAAAAGTGACATTGATAGATTCATCTATCACTTTTCTTTTGTTGTTGTATACTCTGTAGGCTTTGGAGATAGCAGAGTATCCAACAAATACACCTTCATTAGCTTTTGGTTTAAACTTTGCCAGTTGGTCCCTTTGATTCAGAATGAAGCAGGGACATCCAAACACATGGAAGTAGCTAATATTTGGTCTCCTCCCTTTGAGCAGCTCATAGGGAGCCTTGTTGAACCTTTTCACCACTAAGGATCTGTTTTGGGTGAAGCAAGCAGTGTTAACAGCTTCAGCGTAGAATGATGAAGGTAAACCAGATGCACACAGCATGGTTCTAGCAGCTTCAATAAGGGTTCTATTTCTTCTTTCAGCAACTCCATTTTGTTGTGGAGTTCATACTGCTGTAAAGTTGTGAGAAATCCCTTTTTCTTCACAGAAGTCTTCAAGAGTACTATTTTTGAACTCAGTACCATGATCACTTCTAAGCTGCTTCACTTGAGCAGAGTTCAGCATTTCCATCTTTTTGACAAATCCAATGATTTCTCTAGCAGCCTCTCCTTTGCTCTTGAAGAAGATTACCCATGTAAACCTGGAGAACTCGTCAACCATTACTAGAGTGTATCTTCTTCCTCCAAGACTTGGGACATTAACAGGTCCAAACAAGTCCATGTGGATTAAGAAGAGAGGAGTATCAATAGAGAAATTATGCTTGGATTTAAAAGATGATTTCCTCTGCTTGCCTTTTTCACAAGCTGTGCAGAGTTTTTCCTTAACAAAAGTCATGGAAGGGAAACCTGTTACCAACTCTCTCTTACAGAGTTTGTTGATGTTCTTGAAGTTCAGGTGTGACAGCCTTTTGTGCCATAACCAGTTTAGGTCTGCATTTGTTCTTGTGAGAAAACAGGTTTCAGTTGTGGGATCAGCAGATTGCATATCCACAACATATACATCTTTCTTCCGTTGAGCACACAGCACAACTTTGCCTTGGGGATCCAATATGTAACCCAGGAGCTCATCAAAGTTAACCCTGTAGCCAGCATCACATAGTTGACTTATGCTTACAAGGTTATGTTTTAGCCCAACTACATAGGCTACTCTTTTAAACACTGCAGCACCAGCTTTAAGAGTTCCATATCCCTCAGTGGATCCCTGTACATTGTCATCAAAAGTGACTTTTGGCCCTTTTTCAGGCCTTAGATCATTCAGCAGGTCCTTGCAACCTGTCATGTGCCCTGAGCAACCACTGTCCAAGTACCAAACCTGGGATGGTTGTTTGTCCTGCAGAATGTCATAGGAAAATATTACTTACATTTAGGGGAACTCATCACAGAGATGAGTTCTCCTACTTCATCAACATGTGTTGATGGGCTAGAGATATCCACATTAATATTTACTATTTGAATGGTATCAAATTGTATACCACTCTCATTGACTAAGTTACTTCCAACACTACTTGTTTTAGCAATGATGGAATTAGCAGAGTCAACAGGCCTCATGTCCTCAGTTTCAGGACAGTCTTTGGCCATGTGTGTCTTCTTTCCACATTTATAACATTTTCTCTTTTTGGCATTTTTAGAAGAAGAGCTTTCAGAAACACATTCTGACTTATTTCTGTTGGTTTTATCAGCAGGTTTAGCAAACTTATTACTATTTTTCGATGAATCAACAGCGTGGGTGGATGGCACAATAGCAACAGCTTTGCCTGTTTCTTCTTTCCTCTTTTTGGGAGGACAGATGTCAAAGACAGGAAGCTTGATTAGCTTTTGTCCTTCCACATGTTTGGGAAACTTAATCCCAGATTTCCCTGGCAGAGCAATGGCTTTGCCTTTGCTCTTACTGAGATGTGATTAAAACTGCCTTTCAGCATAATCACTGTTTCTGGTTTTGAAAGACTTATTTTCATTTATAACCAGTTTTCCACTATGATTTGAAAACTTATTTGAAACCATAGAAAATTTACTTTCAACGTGAGACTTACCTTTGTTGAAAGCAGGCTGCCTACCTTTTGAAAACTTATTTTCAAAATGTTTAGCATCAAAAGGATTAACATGTCTCTTGCCATCAGCTTTGGACCCAGAGCCTGTTTTGTCAACAGGTTTAGTGTCCACCGCTACAGTTTGAGTATGTTTTCCTTTCTTTTGCTTGTGAGACTCAGCATAGCACTTAGCAGGCTGAGTTGATGGAGAACACATTCCATCATCAGCTTTTGGGCCTTTTTCACACAAGCTGTCAGTGCTTTGAGGCCTGACAAACCTGTTTGTTGAGATCAGCTTTCCATTAACTTTGTTGGGAAATAGTCTAAGTAAGTTCAAGCTGTTAGTTAGTCTTCTCAAACTGTTAGTAGAGTTTACATGTAAATGCAAAGTTCATGCTGTTAGTTAAAGAAACTCGAGCTGCCAGTGTAAAAGTTCAAGCTGCCAGAGTAAATCAACTCAAGCTGCTCTGTTCAAGCTGTCAAGTGATTCAACCTGCTCAACAGTTTCATAAACAGAAAGTGTTGATTTTCAGGAAAAGATATCTACACGAAGATTCCAGCATATCTACTATCAGAGAAGTCATAGTCCTTCAAGGAAACAAATCAAGAAGCAATATAAATACATAGAATAGGTCTTTCTATTGTATAGGAGTTTTCTGCATAATCAAGTTTGTAATTGTTTTTTGTTTAAGTTTTCATAAGCCTCTAAGGTTGTAAAACCCTAAGAACAGTTTGTGTTCTTCGTCTAATCAAACAGATTAGAGGTGATTGTAATCATTGAAATCAGCAATACAAGCAGTCTTGATTATTTCTTGTGTTTTATCTGCTATTGATTCTGAAAGCTTTTGTTAAAATAATTAAGTGTTATTCCGCAAACTTCTTAATTAAACTTTAATTCAAAGCAAGATTGTTGATTTATACTCTGATAAATTCAAATCAGTTAGTCTTGGTTAATTACTTTTAGATCCTGACAAGTGGTATCAGAGCCACAGGTCGTTCTTTGTTTTTCAAAGTCGAAAGTTTTCTTTTAAATTTTTAATCTTTTGCAATGGAATTTGAAAATAGTAGCAGTGGATCTGGGCAAGGACTCAAAGTGCCTATGCTCAAGCCCACTGAGTTTGAGATGTGGAAACTCAGGATTAAACAGCATATTCAATTTATTGATTATGCCATATGGGAAACTGTTGAATTTCCTCCTGTAGTTGATCCAGAACTTGATGATGAGGGAAAACCAGTCAAAACTCCTCCAAAAACTGAACTTGAAAGAAAGGCTAGAATGAATGAAGTGAAAGCTCTTACACTTTTACAAATAGCCATTCCTAATTCTTATCAACATCAGTTCAAAAAGTTTTATACTGCTCATTCTCTTTGGAATGCTTTAGAGATAAGATTTGCTGGTAATGCCAGTACCAAGAGAAATCAAAAGGATAAGTGAATTAGAAAGTGCAAAAGTCAGTCTGGATCAAGATGAAGTCAACAGAAAGTTTCTCAGATCTCTTGGAGAAGAATGGACAGTTTATGCTGCACAATGGAGAACAAAAGACACTCTTGATGAGATAGAACTGGATGATCTGTACAACAGTCTGAGAGTGTTTGAGACTGAGCTTGATACTAAAAAGAAATCCTTTTCTTATAATCACAATACTGCTCTTCTGTCTTCTGAAAAATCTAAAAGCAGTGATTCCTTTTCAGGTGGTGATGGCAACTCTGCTGAAGCTCACTGTGAGGCTTTTGTCGCCAATGATGGACTATTTGCTCTAAATGCTGAAGATTTAGAACAAATTCATCCAGATGATCTTGAAGAGATGGATTTAAAGTGGCAACATGCAATGCTGACCATGAGGGCCAAAAGGTTTCTTAAAAGAACTGGAAGGACCAACTTTCAAGCCAGAACAGAAGGCAAATCAGCTTTTGATAAGTTAAAAGTTGAGTGCTATAAATGTCATAAGCTTGGTCACTTTGCCAGAGAATGTAGATCTCAAGGTCAACAGTCATCAAGGACTCCACAGCCCAATCAGACATCATCATCAACAGCACTTGTCTCTCAAGAAGACAATGTGTTTGACTGGAGTGATCAGACAGAGGAAGAGTTTCAAAATCAAGCTCTAATGGCAGAAACATCAAATGTCTCCTCCACTGAACTACCATCTGAGGTAAATTCTAAACTCTGCTCTCAATCATGCAAAAATATGGTTAAAAAGTACAGAGACCATAATGAGAGCATGTGCAAAACTCTAGCTAAGATGGAAGAAAGGAGATATGAATATATGCAAGCCATAGAAGATCTTGAAAAACAGATCAATGACTATAAGGATAATGAGATTCAAATGGGACATGATAGAACATATCATGAGTGGGAGAAAAAGGAGCTAAATAAGAAAATAGAATCTCTGAATAAAAAGGTAGAAGAGACTGAACAAAAGGTGTTAGAGGCTAATAAGAAACTAGAATCTGTCAATATAGATCTAGGTAACTTCAAATTGGCTAATCAAAAGCTGGAACACCTAATGGAAGTCCAATTTAAAGATAGGGTAAAATCTCAGGTTAATCCCAAAGAAGGCATAGGATACAGGGCTACTCCACCCCCATACAACAACAAATACATTCTTCCAATGAGTGAAGTTGCTGATAGACTTGTCAATGAACCATTAGATGAGTCTATGACTACTGTAGATCCTATTCTTGATACCAGCCCTGAATCTAAAGAAGATCAGATTCAAAATAGAGAGTATGAGTGCACAGAATTTGAGAAGGAACACAAAACAATGAGTGCACCCATAGAGACCCAAGCCCCCAGTAAGAAAGGAAAGGAAAAGATGAGTTTATGCAATGCTGCTCCACAAGTTTCTGTACATTCTAACTGTAACACTGCATCTTCTTCAAAGAATAATAAAAAGGGTAAAAATATGCCAGTCTGCACATGCCAAAAGCACGGTGTTCAAAAGTTCCCAAACAACAGCATGTAAGGGGAAATCAGAGGAACAAGAACCAGAAATTGTCAGATAAATCTGGTTCTCCAATTCAAATAGTCAAAAGGTGTTTTCACTGTGGAAGGAAGAATCACTTGGCCAAGGACTGTTTTTATAAACCATCTGTTGCGAAATAGACTGTGAATCAAAAAAAATCAAGTCCTACTCAGGCAAAACATTCAAAGGTCAAACCTTCTGCTACACCAGTTCCAAAGAAAACAGTTGATCACAGGCTTTCAAAAGTTAATAAAAAACAGTCCACACACCAAAAACAAGTTTTGGCAAAGCCTAAATTAAGCTTTAAACAAATATGGTGTGTCAAGGACAAATCTTCAGATCAAACTGCTGATGCAAAAGATCAGACTGCTAAGCCAAATTCTGAAGCTGCTAGTGCAAATACTGAAGCTGTTAGCACTAAAAACACAGATCAAGCTGCTAAGCATCAATCTGGAACTGTTAGTGAATCATCTGAGACTGTTAGAAGAAAAGATGATCAAAATACCTGGATACCTCATATAATCACTAAATACTCTCCAAAGACTCCATCAGTAGATCTCACTAAATATAAGAAGTCAAAAACAGTATTTAGTTATGTCAATGTACAAGGCCAACCCAAAACCAATTTGGTTTGGGTTTACTCCACTACTGACTAAGCTTTTATTTGTGCAGGGCAACCACAGGTCTCCTCATAAAACAAGATGGCATTTGGACAGTGGATGCTCTAGGCACATGACAGGCAATTCTGAGTGCTTGTCAAATTTCAAAGGCTTTGATGGATGATTTGTTGCATTTGGAGGCAACTCAAAAGGAGGTAAGGTTACATGTAAAGGTACTGTTAATGCAGGCAACATGATTTTCCATGATGTTTTGTATGTTGAACAGCTTAAGTATAATTTATTAAGTGTCTCTCAAATTTGTGACAAACAAAACATTGTTTTGTTTACAGATTCTGAGTGCATTGTCCTTTCAAAAGATTTCAAAATTCCTGAAAATTTTGTTTTACTAAGAACACCAAGAAAGGACAATGTCTACTGTTTGGACACAGATTTTTTTATCCAAATCAAATACTTTAAGCTGTTTGATATCCAAAGCATCATCAAATGAGTCTGCTCTTTGGCATAGAAGGATGTGTCACATGAACTTCAAGTCCATGAATGTTTTGGTCAAAAAGAATCTGGTAAGAGGTTTACCACAAAAGGAGTTCATATGTGATGATCATTGTGTAGCATGTCTTAAAGGCAAGCAACACAAAACTTCTCATAAGGCCAAAGAAGTAAATTCAATCTCATCTGCTCTTCAGCTGATTCATATGGATCTATTTGGTCCAACATCTGTTTTGAGTTTGAATAAAAGGGCTTACTGTTTAGTTATTGTTGATGATTTCACCAGATTTACTTGGGTTTACTTTCTTAGGTCCAAAGATGAAACTGTTGAGCTAGTTAAGTCTTTTATCCTTAAGATAGAAAACCAATCCAACTCAAAAGTTAAGGTGATAAGATCAGACAATGGAACTGAATTTCAAAATCACATTCTAAACAGTTTCTGTGAATCCAAAGGTATTGCTAGACAATATAGTGCACCAAGAACACCACAGCAAAATGGTGTAGCTGAAAGAAAGAACAGAACATTAATTGAGGCTGCTAGAACAATGTTAGTTGATTCAAAACTGCCAATGACTTTCTGGGCAGAAGCTGTCAATACAGCCTGTTATGTTCTGAATAGGGTTCAAGTTGTTCAATCTCAAGGAAAAACTCCCTATGAGTTATTCCACAACAGAAGTCCCCTAATAGCTTTCTTCAAGCCTTTTGGATGTCCATGTACTATTCTTCATACTAAGACTCACTTAGGGAAGTTTGAAAGTAAGGCTGAAGAAGGATTTTTTGTAGGATACTCAAATCAAAGCAAAGCCTATAGAGTATATAACAGTGTGTCTAAAACCATTGAAGAAAGTGCCAATGTTGAATTTAATGAAAATACTGCAAATGTCAAAGGCACTGGTCCTGATTGGTTGTTTGATTTAGATTCACTAACAAATTCTCTGAGCTTTGTTGAGTATACTGCAGAAGCTGATGCATACAGGATTGAAGCTGCCAACACAAATTCTCATGCTGCCAATACAAATTCTCAAGCTGTTGGCACAAAATTTCAAACTGCTGCAGATTCAACAAATTGGGATGATTACACCACTCTACTACTTCTGTCATGTGACCCTCCAGGGGTTTTAAATGCTCAACATGATCCAAATCCAGACACTGAAGTGCCACTCCCAAGTCCTGAGAGAACAGCTCCAACACAAAGGGAAACAGTCCCAGATTCAAGTCAAGCTGTTCCAGAAGCTGAACCATTCACTGGTCCTGATGGATATGATACAAATCTTGGATCCTCTTTTCAGACAGAAATAGAGCCTACCCTCAGAGTTCACAAGTATCATCCTCTAAATCAAATACTGGGTGATCCAAGTACTCCTGTACAAACAAGGAAAATGGTTCACAATGAGACTGCTGCTGCTGAACAAGCAGTTCCTGAATTCAGTCTAGCTGCTTTTGAACATGCCTGTTTCATGTCTCAGCTAGAACCTAAAAAGGCATCAGAAGCATTGAAAGATTCATCCTGGATTGAAGCAATGCAAGAAGAGCTTCTACAGTTCAAGATTCAGAATGTATGGACACTGGTTGATCTTCCTAAAGGAAAGAGAGCAATTGGTACAAGATGGGTGTTCAGAAACAAGAAAGATGAGAGAGGGATAGTCATCAAGAATAAAGCAAGGCTAGTAGCTCAAGGGTACACTCAAGAAGCAGGCATAGATTATGATGATGTATTTGCCCCAGTGGCAAGAATTGAAGCCATCAGACTATTCTTGGCATATGCAAGCTTCAAAGGTTTCAAAGTGTATCAAATGGATGTGAAGTCTGCTTTTCTATATGGGACAATTGAAGAAGAGGTCTATGTATGTCAACCTCCTGGTTTTGAGGACTACAAATATCCAGACAGGGTCTACAAGTTAGACAAGGCTCTCTATGGTCTCCATCAAGCCCCCAGAGCATGGTATGACACTCTGTCATCATACCTTCTACAGAATGGGTTCAAGAGAGGCACTCTGGACAAAACACTTTTCACTAAATCCATCAAAACTGAAATTCTGCTTGTCCAGATCTATGTTGATGACATCATCTTTGGTTCAACAAATGATTGTTTGTGCAAAGAGTTTGAAGCTTTAATGCACAAAAAGTTTCAAATGAGTTCAATGGGAGAACTCACTTTCTTTCTAGGATTGCAGGTCAAGCAGAAACCCACTGGTCTCTTCATAAGTCAATCAAAGTATGTTAAAGACATACTGGAAAAGTTTGGGTATCAAGACACCAAAGTTGCAAGCACTCCAATGGATCCTCACAAGCAGCTCCATACAAACAAAGATGGCATAGATGTGGACATTCATTTATACATATCTCTAATAGGATCACTTATGTATCTAACATCTTCTAGACCTGATATTATGTTTGCTGTCTGTGTGTGTGCTAGGTTTCAATGCTCTCCAAAGGATTCTCATTTGGTTGCTGTTAACAGAATCTTTAGATATCTAAAAGGCCAACCTCATTTAGGCCTCTGGTATCCTAAGGACTCTCCTCTTACATTAACAGCCTACTCTGACAGTGACTATGATGGATGCAACATTGACAGAAAATCCACAACTGGTGGATGTCAATACTTAGGAGCAAGACTGGTCTCTTGTCAATGCAAAAAGCAGACAACTGTTTCCACATCATCCACTGAAGCAGAATATGTAGCAGCTGCAAGCTGCTGCTCACAGGTAATGTGGATTCAAAATCAATTGAGAGACTATGGTATGAACTTCTTATCCACTCCTATTTATATTGACAATTCAAGTGCAATCAGCATTGTGCAAAACCCAGTGAAATTCCCAAAAACCAAGCATATAGAAATCAGATTTCACTTTATAAGGGATTGTAATGAGAAGAAGTTAATCCAAGTTACCAAAATACATACTGATGATCAGTTAGCTGATCTATTTACAAAACCTTTTGATGTAGGAAGGTTCACTTTCCTGGTATCAAATATTGGTATGGTAAACATGGATTAATTTGTTTTCATTATTATCTAATTCATATGCTTTGTTAAGGGGGAGTCACTGTTTCATTAAAAGATGCATAAGTTTCAACTAACAGCTTGAGTATTTTCTCAAGCTGCTAATTCATTTTCTCGAACTGTTAGTTATTCGCTTGCTCTGTCAAAGTGTGCAGGGTATTTAGGTAATTTTTAAATGTGTGTGTGCGCGGGACCCAACCTTTTTCAAAACCTTTAAAGGTTCCAGTTTCGTTCAGTTGTAACTACCAGTTACAAAGTTTCCTTCCACAGCCTTTCTTTTCTCTCTGAACGATTCACACACTCTTCTTTGCAACCCTAAATCCTTCGTTCAATCTTCAATGGAGTTTGTCAAAGAACACAACTGCCTACCATACTCTCTAAAGCACTCTGAACTTGAGCCGTTCCATGACATGATGGATTTTCTAAGACACTCCCATATCCACCATGCCCTCAATCTCAATCCCACCATATACATATCTCATATCGAACAGTTCTGGAATCGTGCCTAACCATCAATGGAATTCCTTCTATACTATCCAAAATTGATGGCACTCCCATCACCATCACTGAGGAATCCATTCGACGCCATTTGCATCTTCAAGATGCCACAGGTATAACAGACCTATCCCTTGATGCTTTACATACTGGTCTTTACAATATTGGATATAGGGGTCCTGCTGATTCATTTACTTTCTTGAAAGCACATTTTTCACCTAAGTGGAAATATCTTGTGCATATCATTCAGCAGTGTATAAGCCCCAAAAGAACCGGTTGGTCAGAATTTTCTTCCAATATTGCCACTGCCTTAGTGTGCTTTTCAACGGGCCAACGGTTCAATTTCTCAAATATGATTTTTCAGGGGATGTTAAGGCATCATTCCCTAAAGAATGGGAAGTTTTTAATGTATCCTAGATTTTTGGCAGAAATAATTGCACACACTTGCACTACTTCTCATTTACATAAGAGGATACACGTTTCCCACAGGCACTCACTATCTTCCCTCAAAAGACTTTTGAAACAAAGTGCCAATTTTTTGAGTGTAGATGTTCCATTGCCTTCTGCAATGATGAACATCATTCCAAGAAACAGAGGAGAGGGTCCTGAGCAGGCTCAGCCTATCATTACTGCTACACCCCCAGGACCCCAACCCACTCCTCATGATACACAAATTCCTTCTGATCTTATTGTACAGCCCCCAGCCCCACTAAAATTTCTATATAAAAGGAAAAGAGGGCCAGGATCTCCTTCCTCCTCAGCCCTCAGACAAGAGTCATATAACCCTGTGCAGGAGGACACTTCTGCACAGAATATCCAAAGGGAACACATTGAGGACTCTCCCATCCTCACTCAGGAGGTGAACATCTCACCAGAGATTGTTCATATGGGTTCTGTGGCTGGCACTACTGCTGTCTCTGCACAAGAGGCACAAGACAGTGCTAACATCATTAAGACCACACCCATGGCAACAGCAAGTGTACAAACACAAGCTGGAAGTCCCCAGAACCAAGAACAGAGGGGCCTAGATGTTTCTACTTCTGGTATTCCTGCCAGTGATAGATCACAGGCACCACAGGTGTTTTCTGATCTTGAGGCTAGTCTGCAACTCATGCTTTTGACGGATCCCAAGATGAAACCTGTCGTAGCTATGTTGGAATACCAAATGTCCATCATTGCTGCACAGGGAGCTCAGATATTTGCACTAAAGCAGGCAGAAGCGGCTCAAAATCAAAGAATGGATTATCTCCATAAAGGGTTTACCCTCTGTGGAAATAAGATCATGAAATTAGAGCGTTTGATTCAAACCCAAGTGGCAAAGGTTGTAGGTCCTCCTGACCAAACCAATGCTTCCAAAAAGGGGGTTAATCAGGAGGTTCCTAAAGCAGCCTCAACAGTTCCACCATCTAGGCTAACAGTCCCAACAGCTTCTCAAGCTGTTAGCCTAGAAACTCAAGCTGCTTCTTCAAAAGCAACTGGAGTTGTTATAAGAGAAGGTGTCCAAGCTCTAACCAGTACAGTCCAAGCTACAACTTCTGCTATAAAAGATAAGGGCAAGGGCATTCTTATTGAGTCTCCAAAGAACAAATTTACTTCCAAAGAAGCCCAGATTACCTTTGATGTTGAAATTGCCAGAAAGCTAGCAGAAGAACAGGATCAAGAGTTAGACCAGCAAACCCAGCCCCCAATGGACGATGATGAAATATTAGGTGATTACCTAAAAGGGTTTGTGGTCAAACAAGGAAAAAAGAAGAGGAAGCTGCCAACAGGGCACTCTAAGGCTGAGCATAGAAGATTTCTAATCAATTTTACCTTTGCAGCTGGCATTCCAAAGAAGATGGCTCAGTCCATGACCATTGAAAGGCTGCAGGAGATCCATGACAAAGAAATGGACAAAAGAAAGAAAGCAAAAGTATCCCAAGAAGTCCAAACATCCCAAGAACCAGTGCAAACTGATACAAGTCATGTTCAAGCTGCATCCAGTGCACCTGCTCCTTCTGATCAAGCTGTTGCTTCTATTCCTGCATCTGAGTCATTATCACAAGCAAAGCTACATCAAGTTAAAAGGGTGTTGTTTGAGCAACAACTGCAAAAGGCCATGAAGATAGAGAAATTGATTGACCAGCATGACTTTACAAAGCCTCTTATCAACTACTGGTATGCTAAGCCACTGGACAATATTGATTTAAGAGTTCAGTTTATAGTGAGAATGGAATCTGGTCCAGAAGAAGAGTATGACACATTCTGGCATATGGTTCAAAAGTTGACCAGAGATGAGCTAACAAAGATGCATAATATTGGGTCTGTGACACAAGTAAGATCTGCTCTACCACAAGTGAAACAAGTTATCAAAGATCTGAAGTCAATTGTTGATCCTGAGTCCATAAGGAAAGAGATAGAGGATGCCAACAAGAAAGGAAAGAAGATCAAGCAAGTTGATCTGTTTGTCAAATCAAGGACTTACAGAATCAAATTTTCAGATGGATCTGGTATGTTCTTTAATCTTGAATTCTATGATCTACCAAAGGATATGCTACTCCAGATGAAATCTGTTAGAATATCTTGTGATAGAGAAGAGATGAAGAAAGATTTTTTGAAGGCTGTAAATCAGAAACTTGCACAGTTGTAAGTTTTTGAAAGCCTTGGTTTGTAAATAACAGTTTACTTATTCATTTCCATTTTTGTATAGAACTTAAAGTCTTGTGTAAAGAATTTAAGTTAGGGGGAGATTGTTGGGAAATAGTCTAAGTAAGTTCAAGCTGTTAGTTAGTCTTCTCAAACTGTTAGTAGAGTTTACATGTAAATGCAAAGTTCATGCTGTTAGTTAAAGAAACTCGAGCTGCCAGTGTAAAAGTTCAAGCTGCCAGAGTAAATCAACTCAAGCTGCTGTGTTCAAGCTGTCAAGTGATTCAATGCTCAACAGTTTCATAAACAGAAAGTGCTGATTTTCAGGAAAAGATATCTACACGAAGATTCCAGCATATCTACTATCAGAGAAGTCATAGTCCTTCAAGGAAACAAATCAAGAAGCAATATAAATACATAGAATAGGTCTTTCTATTGTATAGGAGTTTTCTGCATATTCAAGTTTGTAATTGTTTTTTGTTTAAGTTTTCATAAGCCTCTAAGGTTGTAAAACCCTAAGAACAGTTTGTGTTCTTCGTCTAATCAAACAGATTAGAGGTGATTGTAATCATTAAAATCAGCAATACAAGCAGTCTTGATTATTTCTTGTGTTTATCTGCTATTGATTCTGAAAGCTTTTGTTAAAATAATGAAGTGTTATTCCGCAAACTTCTTAATTAAACTTTAATTCAAAGCAAGATTATTTATTTATACTCTGATAAATTCAAATCAGTTAGTCTTGGTTAATTACTTTTAGATCCTGACAGTGGATAAGTCATCTTTCAGATTATTAATCTCAACAATGGAAGCTGCTGTGTCAAGATCCCCTCCAAGATAGCCTTGGATTTGTGCAGGGATCTGCTGACTTATACAATGGCTGACTTTTTGTGCAGATTGGCACCAAGAGTCAACTATATTTTGAAGCTTGCATGTTTTACATCTGTTTCTCTCTTTTCTTCTAGTAAAATGGAGTTGATGTGTTTTAGTTCATCGAGTTCAGTTTCCAACTTATGGAAACTGTCCAGTTTACCAGATTTAATTTTAAGATCAGTTTTGAGCTTAGAGATCTCAGATAGTAAAACATTATGCTTCTCAACAGCAGCTTTTAAATCAACTAACATATATTCAAACATTTTTACTTTTTCATCTTAACTGTAAGCCATAAAATTTTGTACCTTGTACATCATTGTAGGTTCCAGTTCTCCAAGCTGCTGAAGGCTTCAGCTTCAGCCAAGTCCTGTTTGAAGTTGCTAGTTGATGGGACATTAGTATTGGCCATCAGACAATTGTTGTCTTCTTCATCTGATGATGAATCAGACTCCTCCCAGTCACATGTCTCTGCCATTAGTCACTTTTGCTTGTTGGAAGCCATTGAGTTTTCCAACTTTTTCAGCTTAGCGATGGCCATAAGGTACTTAACCCCATAGCCATCATCCTTGTTGGTCTTGTATGGTTTGGAAGACTGCCCAACAGCTTTTGACACACAGTCAGCAGCTATATGGCCAGTTTTGCCACATTTGAAGCACTCAGCTTTTGATTTATCAAATGCCTTCTTCTTGCCAGCATTTGAGTTTCCCTGCAGCATATTTCTTCCAAACCTCTTCTTGTTGAACCTTTTGACAAGCATGGCTATCATCTGCTCATCATCAAGCTCAGCAAGATCTGCACTGTCTTCCTCATCAGACATTCCTCTCTTTCATCATCAGCCTGCTGATCAGGTTGTGTGAACACATCACATACCTGCCCAACAGGTTGTCTCACGCTAGCCACTAAGGCAACACCTCTCTTGGACATTTCCAAGGCATTTCTCTTCTGCTGCCTTGACTGTTCATCATTTAGTAAGGATCCATATAAGTTTACAAGATCCATACCTTTGATGGTACCTGAATTTCTCAAGATGGTAGAAAAGTAGTTCCATTCTTCAGGTAAGATGTCCAACAACTTATTCACCAGGGTCAAGCTATCATTGGTGATCCCAACAGCTTTGAGATCATTAACAAGATCAGTAAACCTGGTGTAGGTTTCAGTGAGAGTCTCCTTTGGTTTTGCAAAGAAGAGTTCATACTGTCTAACAAGATTGTTAATCCTGTTATCCAGTGTGATTGTGGGTCCATCATAGACGGTACACAAAGTATCCCACATCTCCTTTGCAGTCTTCATCTTCTCAACCTGTTTGAACACATCATCAGGCAGAGAGATAACCAGGTTATTCCTGGCCTTTGCATCCAGAGCAACCAGTCTTTTGTCTTCATCAGACCATTGAGCTTTGGCCTTCTCAAAATTTCTGATTTCAGGAGCTGCTCCTTCAACAGCAGGAGTTATGGTAGTAACAGAGGTTAGCACATAGGGACCTTCCATTACTATCTCTGGTAGTTGTACATCCAGTTTCTCTAAATAGAGCATCATTCTGCACTTCCAGCCAGAAAAGTTCTGATGATTGAACTTTGGGGGTTTGGCCATTGACCCATTGTCATAGTAAGAGGAATTTGTAGAACTGTTGTCCATGGAAACGTAGGGAAAATGAGAGATCTTAGAGATGACACACACTCTAACACTGCTCTGATACCAGTTGTAGGTCCCAAAAGGTTTCCCAAGTATATAGCTCTAAGCTGTAGAGGGGGGTGAATACAGCTATTTAAAACTTAAATACTCTTTTCTCAATGTTTGTACGTATTATCAACAAAAGTTAATTACAAATAAGCTTGAATGCGGAAAGGTTCAAGCTGAGATGACAGATACAACAGTTTGTCAACTAATCTAAAACTCACTGAGACTAGTTACAATGAATACACTCACTTAGAAGCACTCAATATTTATACAAGACTCAGAAGGACAGCTTACACAAGAACAGCTTAGACACACTTGACTGTTTTTATGTAAGCAGACTTGCATGCATGGAATAACACACTTCAATGCACGTTCTGATTTCACACTCTTAATTATTTCCTTATCCTTAGAAGCTTCCTTTTATACCCAAAAGGAGAATCTCAGTGAAGCTTCTTCATTGGACAGAAGAGATAAAGGAGAGTCTTTCCAAAAAGACAAAATGCCTTTCTGCACGTTCTGATAAAGTACATTTGTCTTCACATGGCAGAATCTTTTTGTTTTCCTTTTTGTCACTATTGTATACGGCTTTAACCAAAAGAGGAATGTCAACTTTGCATCTTTCTTCTTTAGCTAATGCCATTTTGATATAAGAAAAGGTCTGTCACCCTTTTCAAATATTTGTTTGTCTTCATGTGACAGAACAGCGTGGGCAGGCTGTGCAGTTCTGTTTTCCACTTTGTCTTCGACTTGTAAACTGATCTTGTAGCCAAAAACAATACATGAGGACTTGGAAACATATTCCATAAAGTGTTTAACCTGTTCACAAAGAACAGGTTCTGTTCACAAAGAACAGAACACTTGTAAACTGTTCAAGCTGCTCAATAGAACAGAGCAGCGTAGACCGTTTATGTCCGGCCTGTTCAAGACAGAACAGCTTGGACAAACTGCCTTTGTTGCAACGAATGCAACATGGTAAACAGCTTTGGGCTGATATTGCAAATCATTTTCAGGTTTCAATAAGGCATATAACAGGCCTTAAATTCAACCTTCAAATGCATCAACAGGTTTGATTAAAAATCTCCCCCTCAGATGAACAACAGGTTTGACTGAGGCCTTTTTGTGCCTAACAATTCCTATCCTCAACATCTAGGTTTTCAATTAACATCTTCCTTATCACCTCATAGTTGTTTTGCCACTTCTTTTTATACACGGTGGATTGTTCTTTTTCAGTAATCAATTCGTTCTTAATGCATGTAGTTGAGCATGCAGTTCATCATATTCATCACTAGATTTAAAATCAGATAAGGATTGTGTATCAAATAAATCAGACGAAGATGAAGAACTTTGTACCTGTTTGGAGCGGTTCATGAGACAGACTGGGGATATATCCACTTTCTCCTCCTCGATAGTCTTCTCATGTGTGGAAAATCCTTGAGTCATGATTGTGGAGTGAAAAGGGTGGAACTTCTAGATTGGAATCTGGAAAAAACTTAGAAACTTCACAAGTTTGGATGTATCCCAGGTTGGGAACTTAGTGAAACTTGGATCATAAATGACTATTGGACGTTGGTTTTTCTGTTCTGCACAGAAAAATGCCTGTAACTTTTTTTGGAGTGTAATTGGGCCTCAAAAATTTATCAAGCTGGCTACACCTATTCTAGAATTCGTAGATCTCGTTTCACACTTCGTTTTGGCGTATGGTAGGCTCTCTAACGATGTTCCAGTCAAAAGTTATGGCCTCTGGAAGCGCTGAAAGTCAAAAGTTCGGATGGATCCGAATTTCGGATGGTCCGAATTTCTGATGGTAGGAATTCTGGATGGTCCGAATTTCTGATGGTCCCAAATTTGAAATTGTTAATTAAATTCCAGAATTTTTAAATGTTTGGATTGAATTTAGAAATAAGTTTTGTGACAAACAAGAATCCAAAAACACTTTAAAATATGGATTTTTAAGTGATGAGTCTATAATTTATTTGAAGACCTCCCCTTATGGGGCAGTCCTCAGCGTCTAGGTCCCACAAATTGCAATACGATATCAATCAAACTAAGATAGAGTAATTATAATGCAGAATTCAAATTACAAGTACAAACATTTAGGATTAAGTTTAATACAGTTTTAGTACGAGTTACAGTTTCAAATTAAACTTATTAAGGGTACAACGCTAATCTAATTCATGTCATCATACAATCAAATTAAATATACCCAACCCACCACAAATTATCATCTGCCAATCTATACCAAAAGGTTAGTTGAGTAGTGGTCTATGAAAACTTCAACTTGATTCTTGAAAGACCTAAGAACTAGGTCTAGCAGGTGCTTTCCCCTTATCTTTTCCAGTAAAAAGGTTAAACAACAACCATAAGCAATGCTTAGTGAGAATATAGATTTTCAGATTACATGAATTTTATCAAGCGGATCATGGGTCTAGCGTGATGTGTCTTGACTGCCGCTACAACCACTCATGATTGAGACATAGTAGTCATAGAGTTGGATGATGTCCAGGCCACGCTCACACTTTTAGTGGAAGCTATCCACTTATACTGGGCTAGCTACCAGCAATCATCGTGGGGGGAGCATAAGAGTAATCAATACAAAGTTCAATAAAGCTGGTGACATAGCAAGGTCTAGAATAATAGACCGACATGGCTAATCATGCTAAGTTGAAACAATATATCAAAAATGCGAGCAATAATGAAAGCATAAATAATCAGGGTCATGATAGCAATCTCAACTGATAACAATTAACTGAACTGAATTGTAAGTACAATGCTATGCAGAATGATAATTCAAATAGCTATCATGATCTACAGGGCATCACCGAACCATGGTGAGCACAGGTCACAATCCAGCTGAGCATGTATGAATGTCAAAATAAACTGTCATCAACCATATGTCTCAACCGGAATCTAGCATGTAAAACTGAATATCTATAACTCACAGGTTTTGTTGCCTTATCAAGCAGATTTCTCCACCACCTGAGTTATCCCAGGATTTAATTCTTTAATCTTTGTCTTTCTGGACTCTGGCTTTGCTTTACAATTCTTTGATCCGCTTTCAATAACTTAAACTTTAATTCTTTGTTCAGAATTTATCTGAACCTATCCAGAATTTAATCATAGCAAGAACATTAGCTTTTAGCTTTAAATCTTTATTTTATTTGATTCTGATAATTGATAAACTCAATCAATTATTTTACACTTTCTATGTTCATTTGAAGTCTCAAAGATATATATATATATATATATATATATATATATATATATATATATATATATATATATATATATATATATATATATATATATATATATATATATATATATATATATATCATGATGCTTTATTTAATGTTCTTTAATTATTATAATCATGGGTCTTATAATTGTAACATATCATTTATTTGTTATTTTAAAACATCCGAAAAGAACTATCCGAATTGGGCCATCCGAACCGGGCATCCGGATTGGGACCATCCGAATTGGGCATCCAGATTAGGCTGACTGAACTGGGCCAATTGGGCTGTCCGAACTGAGATCCAAGTTCGGATCTGTGTCATCCAAGAATGGTGCCACATCCGCATTCGATCTCATCAAAATTCGGATCCCACTCATGGAAATTTTCCAGATTTGTTCTTGAAGTTCCAGTTTTTTACCTATTCGGGTTTTCACCAAAGATTCACTAAACACATTTATATCAACATGCAATTAAATCTTAGGTTATATTAACATTATTGAGGTGTTTTTACACTATTTTCTCTATCTTAAACACATTAAATCATTCAAAATCGTCCAAAATAGGCACTTTTTGTCAAGAACACAAAACTTATGAAAAACTCAGATTTTTACACTCTTTGGACGATTTAAACAATGGTTTTAGTTTCTATATCTTCTAAAAGTTTCAATGTATGATTATTAGCTGAAATTTCGAACATGCAAGAATAATTATGTTTTAAATCTTAATTTCGGTTTTTCTCAAAACCGAACACATATAAACCCAAAAATTTCGAAATTTAAATAATTATTACCTTGAATGTTGTAGTTTTTTTATGTTTGATGCTTGTTGTAACTTCCTCTTGATTTTAAATCTTCTATTTATTGCAAATTTATGGTTTTCTTGATGAAATTGTGAGAAAAGCCGTAGCTTTAAAGAGAGAGAAGGAGAAGAATTGGTTTTTCTTTAAATGTGATAATGAGCATTAATGCTCATTTTTGGTTTTTATATATTCATCTTTGTTGAATGTTCCATTTAACCCCTTCACTTTTGTATAACACATCACTTTTAAATTTGATCATCTAAATAATTTATAACATATATATTTAACTTAATTAAATAATTTCAATATTTAATTAAATTACAAAACAAATAATGTAATTAAATTACATTATTAGCTCAAAATCAGAAATTAAACTTTCGGTTAAGACTAGGTTGTTACAGAATGGGCTCCACCACGCACAAACTTCGTCCTCGAAGTTAGCTTTGTTCGAACAGACTTGGATAGGTAGCTTTCATGACATCTTTAGATTCCCAAGACTGATGCGAACCTTTGTGGTGTTCCACTGAACGAGCACCATCGACACCTCTTTATTGCGAAGCTTTTTGGTCTTCGAGTCCAAAATACATTCTGGCTCTTCAACCACGCGAAGCTTCTCATCAATTTGCAAATTAACATGTGGTATCTGCACTTTTATTTCATCGGCTAAGCTCTTTCGTAGATGACTAACATGGAATACCATATGTATTCCCGCTAAGTCCGTTGGCAATTCAAGACGGTAAGATTGATTCCCTACCTTTTCAACGATCTTGAATGGACCAATAAATCTCGGAGCTAGCTTATTTCTATTTATGAATCGTACCACATTCTTCATTGGAGATACTTTCAGCATCACCCAATCATTAACTGCAAAACTTATAGATTGATGACGATTGTCGTAGTAAGAATTCTGCCTGCTTTGAGCTTCAAGAATGTTCCTTCTGACAAGTTGAAACTTCTCATGAGTCAACTGTAGAAGCGCAGGACACGCTAATGGCGATTCGCTTGTTTCGCGCCAATAGGTGGGAGTTCTGCACTTTCTTCCATACAAAGCTTCAAAAGGAGCCATCTTGATCGTTGAGTGATAACTGTTGTTGTATGAGAATTTGACCAAAGGTAAATGGTCATCCCAGTTACAACCAGATAAAGAACGCAGGCACGGAGCATATATTCAAGAGTTAAGATAGTGCGTTCACTTTGACCATCTGCGTTAGGATGGTAAGCAGTACTCATAGAGATTCGAGTACCCATCCCCTCTTGCAGCGCTTTCCAAAATCTTGAAGTTAAGCGACTATCACGATCAGAGACGATAGACTTCGGCACACCATGACGAGAAATGACCTAAGTGATGTACATCTGTGCTAGTCTACAAGAGAATAACTCTTTTTCATCGGTATAAAATGAGCTGACTTCATTAAGCGATCCACGACCACCTAGATGGAGTCGTGCTGTCTCTTGGTTTTAGGCAACTTTGTTACAAAATCCATGGTTATATGCTCCCACTTCCACTCAGGAATTGGTAGTGGTTGCATATCCCCGAAGGGTTTCTGATGTTCTGCCTTAACCATTTGACAAACTCTGTAGCTTTCAACAAACTGACCGATGTCTTTCTTCATCCCTGGCCACTAATAGTCAGCTTTCAGATCGAAGTACATCTTTGAGCTGCCAGGATGAATAGATAACTTGGACTGATGGGCTTCAGACAGAAGAGTGTTGCGGATTGAACCATACTAAAGAATCCAGATTCAGTTTCCCTTCAGACATTAAAGTCCCAAATGATTCATAGACAGAAATTGCAATTGCCCTTTTAGATTTTCAGAACAGAGATTTTCTTCTTTTAGCGCTTCCGCTAGAGCAGATTTAATGTCTTCAATGAGATCAGAAGAGAATACTACTGGAGTCAGGGCATAACAACATTTTTCAGGATACACTTTTCTACTCAAAGCATCCGCGACCACGTTGGCTTTGCCGGGATGATACAGGATCTCGCAATCATAGTCCTTGATGAGCTCCAACGATCGTCGTTGTTTCATATTTAGATCCTTTTGACAAAAAATTTGTTTGAGGCTTTTATGGTCGGTGTATAGCTGACACCGAGTTCCATAGAGATAATGACGCCAGATTTTCAATGCAAAGGTAACGGCAGCCAACTCAAGATCATGAGTTGGTGCACTTTTCTTATAATCTTTCAATTGCCTTGAAGTGTAGGCAATGACTTTTCCGCTTTGCATGAGGACACAACCTAAACATGTACCAGATGCATCGCTATAAACAACGAAGTCATCATTGCCCTCTGGTAAGGCTAGGATCGGCGCTTGAATAAGATTCTGCTTCAAAGTTTCAAATGCCTTTTGCTGTTTATCCGCCCATACAAAAGGAGTGTTCTTTCGTGTTAGCATCGTGAGTGGCACAACAATCTTCGAGAAGTCTTTAATGAATCGCCGGTAGTGACAAGCCAATCCAAGGAAACTTCTGATTTCGGAGGTATTGCGAGGCCTTTGCAACTTTTGAACAGTCTCGACTTTAGACGGATCAACTGAGATACCTTCACCAGATACAACATGGCCAAGGAACAAAGTAGAATTTCAACTTTCATATTCAAACAAAGAACGCGTAGGAAATAGCTCGAGACAATATAAGGTTTTACCTGTCTGAGACAGAATTTGCACTTTGAAAATTTAGCGTAGAGCCTTTCTTTTCTCAATAACTCTAGCAGTTGATGCAGATGAATAATATGATCAGCTTCTGTTTTGGAGTAAATCAGAATATCGTCTATGAACATGATAACTGACTTATCCAGCATCGGCCTGCACACGCGATTCATGAGAGCTATGAATGTCGGTGGTGCATTTGTTAGACCGAAAGGCATTACGAGAAATTCATAATGACCATATCTTGTTCGGAAGGTTGTCTTTTGGAATATCCTCATCTTTTACTTTCAGCTGATGATACCCAGATCGAAGATCAATTTTGGAGAAAAAACTTGCTCGTTGTAGTTGGTCAAATAAATCATCGATTCTGGGCAGAAGATACTTGTTCTTGATGGTGACTTTGTTCAACTCACGATAGTCGATGCACATACAAAGAGTTCCGTCTTTCTTCTTAACGAACAAGACAGGTGCACCCCACGGAGATGAACTAGGTCGGATAAATCCCTTTTCTAACAGATCTTGCAAGTGCTTTGACATTTCCTGCATTTCTGCAGGCGCAAGTCTGTAGGGAGCTTTGGCAATTGGAGCCGCACCATGAACTAAGTCAATTCCGAACTCAACTTGACGTTCGGGTGGCACTCCAGAAATATCATCAGGGAATACGTCTGGGAACTCACAGACGGTCAGAATATCAGAACTAGATTTCTTGTTGACTTCGGAGACGGATTCAGACAAGATGCAACACAAATATGATTCGTGACCCTTAGATAGATATTTATGCTTTTTATCAACAGAAATGAACCAATGGCACCTTTTCGCTTGTCGCCTTTGATTTCCAACACACGGCCGTCTGAAGATTTGATTCTGATGATTCGGCGGTTGCAGACGATAGTTGCCTCATTATTCGTTAGCCAGTCCATGCCAATTATAACATCGAACTCTTTTAATGGTATCGGAATGAGATCGAGGTTGAACACAACGTTATTAACTAGGAGAGTGCAATTTCTGTGTACGGAATCAGCCATAACATAATTATTACTGGCTATCTCTATGTCAAGTACTACGGGAAGCTTTGATGGAGATTTAGACAGTCTTTGAGCAAAGCAGTCGATATGTATGAACGACTTGCACCAGAATCAAATAGTGTTGGTACATCCTGTGTGACGATAGAAGTCTAAGTGATCCTACATTGTGATTTTAGCAAGTGTGTGTTATATATGTTTATATATGGTTGATATTTATTAGTGTTTGTATGTTTGAACTTGATGTAACGTATTACAAGAAGTTCAAACATAAAGTACAAAGATAAAATCAATCATAAGTAATAACATAAGTTTCAACACTTAGTTGTTTATGTAAAAGGCTAGATTCGAATTATATATGGGTTGACATTCGAATCTGTGATAGATTCGAATGTAACCATAGATTCGAATATGACCAGATTCGAGAGTGTCTTTGTGGACAGACTCGAATGGGCCTTGGGCCAGATTCGAGTTTGGCCCACATCAGACTCGAATCAGGGTCTATAATTAGGGATAGACTCGAGATATTATCAGACTTTTTGCAGAATTCGTGAGGGATTAAGCAATAAGAGATCTCGAGTTTATCAGCTTGGTGTGTGTTCTTTCGGAGAGAATCAGTTCGTAGGATCGTTCGTCAGTCGTTCGTTCAGCCTCTGATAGTCTCCGTGTTTCGTAGTTGAGAGTTTTCCGTCTAACCGTTAACGAGGATTCCGCACTCGTTGACGGATCCGCGTCTAGATAGATCTCGTATAGTGGTAGACCTTACAAGTGGTATCAGAGCCTAAGGAGTGTTCTTGGTGTTCTTCGTGTTCATCTAGATACATTCTAGGTTTCTTGACGCTAGTTGGACGGTTTTTCTCTCAAAAACGTATTTTCAAGCTTAGCAAATTCTTATTCGGAAAATACTTTGTGGTTTTTCACGTTTTTTATCGAAATCATTATTTTTCGTTGGAAAAATAGTGATTTAATCTGCAAAACGTCAAAAAATCAAAGTGTTAGCCGTTTTTCGAGTTTGCGGCGCTCGAATCTAATAGGGGTAATTAGGGTTATACTTAGTCTCGAGTCTAACCAAAATACGCTCCTTTCGAGTCTGTTTCAGAAGGTTTCGAATCTACCTTGTTTCGAGTCTGTTGCTTCATTCGAATAGGATCTCGAGTCTAGCTTAGTTTCGAGTTTATTTCGAGTCTAGTTTAGTTTCGAATCTGGGGTTTCGATTCTGCTGAAATTCGAGTTTGCTGACCTTCGAATCTAAGGACCTTTCGAATCTGACATATTTCGAGTTTAATTGAATTAAAACACTTAATCGAATTTAATCCCAAATAAATTGGAATCTAATTACATTCGAATCTATCTAGATTCGAAAGAATTAATTCATATTAGTTTCGAATTAAATTAATTAAGTTCAATTCAATTACTTTCGAAAAGATGTCTAATCTTCAGAAATTCCTAGAAATGGACCACGAGGCCGGAAAGGCAAACGCACCGCCTAAGCTGATGAAAGTCGAGGATTATTACTGGTGGAAAGACCGATTTACTGATTTCGTGCGTTTTAACGACATGCGCATGTGGGTGTGCATCGACGAAGGGTACATTCCACCAGTCTCAGAAGTAGAAGGCCGTCAGAAGGTCTTGTCATACCAAATGATGAAGGAGGATGACAAGAAACTGTTTGAAGCCGAAAACAAAGCTTTCTCGATAATCCGTATGGCTTTACCTCAGGATATACTGCACACATTTCGGACTCAAAGGACGTCGAAGGAACTTTGGGAGTCTCTCGAGAAAAAGTGTGAGGGTAATCCTAGGGTACGTAGAAAGCGTACAGAGCTGTTGAAACAACAGTTTGCGATTTTCAAGGCGATTAAGGATGAACAGCTGGATGATATTATCACCAGGTTCTATCACCTGATAACGGAACTTGAGAGTCATGGAATTGAGTATTCTGACACTGACAAGAACAACAAGCTTCTTGATGCCTTACTAGCCAAATGGGCTATGTATGTGGCAATGATCAAGCTGAATAAGGACAAGTATTATACTCAATCTCTTGATGACATTGTGGGAACGTTGAGGGCATATCACTTCGAGCTACTGAAGAGCGAAAATGACTATGAACAAGTCCAGAATCCAGCAATGTATTTTGGGAAGACAACAAAATCTTCAGTCACAGCCGAACCAAAGACTGCTACAGCGTTTTTCACCGGAGAAACGTCATCACCAGCAGAGTCTGAAGACTCATTGAATCGCGCGTTCTTAGGATTAGGAAGATCGGAAGAACCGCAACCTCAAGTACAACAGGCATCGACTTCTCAGAGCTATTCAAAGATGCCCATGAGCGCAAAGTCGGCGGAAGAACATCTGAATCTGCTTGCTTCTTTTGTGGCCGCGTACGGAAATTGTGTTCAAGGGAAAATTAACGATCCTGCTCTATGGGACGAGGATTACGATCAGGTCGACCCTGATGACTTAGAGGAAATGGATCTTAAATGGCAACTGGCCATGGTAACCCAGAGGGTTAAGAGATTCATTAAAAGAACTGGGAGGAATCTGCAGATGAATAACAAGGGGATAGGATTTGATAAGTCCAAGGTGAAATGCTACAACTGTCAAGGACTGGGACACTTCGCCAGGGAGTGTCAGAGACCGAAGGTAGAGACATACCAAGGGCAGAATCAGCATCAGGGACAGTTTCAGAATCAGTCCCAACAACGATACCTTCCGAGTTCATCATCTGGTCAAGCCAATCTAGCGGGTCTACTATCCAATGTTACTTCAGACAGACAGCTAGATGGTACGTATGACTGGAGCTCACATCCTGAGTCAAATGCTAGAGCCTTCATGGCTGAAGTCACAGAAACGGGGTGTGATGGGAACGAGCAGACCACACGGGATAGCAGCCCGATGTGGGTAGAAAAGGCGAATGATCAGACAGTGCTGGAGTTTGCTGCTCAGATGGCCAACGTGGAATCTGATAACTCAAAGGTAAGTCTGACTTATTCTCTCTTTCGTGAATTATGTGCTTTGTGTGTTAATTCTAACGATAGGTTAAATCTAGTCCTAGAATCACATAAAACCATATCTGCTCAAAATGAGAACTTAAAAATTGAAAATGCTAGCCTAAATGATATCAAGCAAGATCTTAAAGAAAAGCTTAAGGCTGATGCTCAAGACGTAGTAGTTCTAAAAGACAAACTCAGTGAGCAGTGTGTTAGGATAGAGCTAATGTATGAGCACGTAGAAGCCTTGACCAAAAGTCTTAAGGACAAGGTAGCAGAGGCAAATAGCAAGTTGGAGAAGTTTAGGAATTCGAGCCTAAATCTAGGGAAAGTCTTAGATGCCCAAAGACAGTCTAAGAAGCCCGTAGGTCTAGGATTTCACGAAATTCCTCCACCTTTCAATGCGAACTATCTGCCTCAGCCTCAGGAGAAAACTGATAAATCAGTAGACTTAGAGGACCTACCTGAACCGACACCAGAGCCTATAGTGGAAAATACACCTAAAGTGGCTGACTCAATCGTCAAGGTTAAGAAAGTAAAGTTTGTGTCTTCCTCCAGTGAAACACCTGCAGGAAAACAGAAAATTGCTTGGGCTGATCAGGTCGATGAGCCAGACACCGAAGATGTACCAAAGGAAATAGACACTAGTGAGACACCTAGATCTAAGGGAACACATAAAAAGTCCATAGATAAGATGTCTTGCTTTAGATGTCACGAGAAGGGGCATGTTGCTTCTCACTGTCCGCTTAGGAAAGCCAATGTTACACCTAAGACAGTGAATCCAACATCTGTTAAGCCCTCAACCAGTGTGGCGAGCACCAGCAGTTCTCAAAGTACCGAGAAAGCTGTGCAGGCTGCACCCAAACAAGTTGTGAAAAACACACCGGTTAAGGTTGGACCAAAGGAAGTGATTAGGACAAATTCACCGAATCGTGTCATTAATCAATCTAGGTCAGCACCACAACAAGTCTATAGGAGCACAACACCTAGCAGGTCACACACTCCAGTTAGGTCTCACACTCCGGTTAGACAGTACGCACCGGTAAGAGCTCAGGGATCACAGTCCGAAATGCCTTATAATAGGAATTATTCTAGAGCTCCACAACAAATGCCTACTCCAAGGCAAAGAGTGAACTTAAATCACTCGGCACCACAACAGAACACAGTTCAAAGGCCCAAGTCACCTGAGAGGCGAGATGGGTATTTGAAAGAGTTCAAGTATGTGGACGAGAATGGTATTACCAAGTCAGTCATGGCTTGGGTTCCCCGTGATAACTAACCTACTTTCTTTCATGTGCAGGAGATTACCACAGGTCCAAACAACAAGTGGTTCGTCGACAGTGGCTGCTCCAGGCACATGACAGGGGAACGAGGTCTGCTTACAGACTTCAAAGGGGGAAATCGGGGATTCGTATCATTCGCGGGTAACAAAGGTGGAAATATCACGGGTACTGGAGTGGTCACTAATGGGACAATCACGTTGGACCAAGTTTATCACGTTGATAAACTGGTTCACAATCTCATTAGTGTATCTCAAATCTGTGACAAGAAGAACTCGGTGTTATTTACTGACACTGAGGCGTTAGTGCTAAAGCCGGGATTCAAAATTCCTGAAGAATGGGTACTGATGCGGGCGCCAAGGAAGAACGACTTGTACATGTTGGATATGAACAAGCCGGAGAGTTCGATGGGGCCAATTTGTCTATTATCCAAAGCTTCGGAGACGGAGTCCGTATTGTGGCACAGACGCATGGCTCACCTGCACCTAAGGAA
>JAANYP010007917.1:0-168305 GCA_020465985.1 Centrapalus pauciflorus | reverse complement strand
TAAGTTGTAATTTTTGTTTTTACATTAGTTGTAAAATACATTAGTACATTAGTTGTACTCTTGTAAGAACATGTGTTGTTCTAGTGTAGTCAAGAATCAGTGTATATATAAACTGATCTTTTACTTTACTGTAATGTTGTAATTTTATTTCAGCAAATGTACTGTAAAAATATATAGTGATTTTTGATAAGACCAGCTTGGACTGGTTATTGCAAATAGGGGGAGATTGTTAGGCACAACAAGGCCTCAGTCAAAGCTGTTCTACATCTGAGGGGGAGATTTATAATCAAACCTGTTGATGCATTTGAAGGTTGAATTTAAGGCCTGTTATATGTCTTATTGAAACCTGAAAATGATTTGCAATATCAGTCTAAAGCTGTTCTATATGGTGCATGTGTTGCAACTAAGACAGTTTGTCCAAGCTGCTCTGTCTGCTGAACAGGCTGGACATAAACTGTCTACGCTGCTCTACACTGTTGAGCAGCTTGGGCAATTTTAAAGTGTTCTGTTCTTTGTGAACAGAACCTGTTCTTTGTGAACAGGCTAAACACTTTATGGAATATGTTTCCAAGTCATCATGTATTGTTTTTGACTACAAGATCAGTTTACAAAGTCGAAGACAAAGTGGAAAACAGAACTGCTCAGCCTGCCCATGCTGTTCTGTAACATGAAGACAAAAGGTTATTTGAAAAAGGGTGACAGACCTTTTTCTTATATCAAAATAGGCCTTTACAAGGAAGAAGGACGCAAAGTTGACATTCCTAAATTAGTTAAAGGCAATGCAACAGTAGACAAAGTAAAAAGACAAAAGTTCTGCACATGTGAAGACAAGTCTGCTTTTCAGAAAAGTGCAGAAAAGGTTATGTTGTCTTTTCAACAAGACTTCTCCTTTTTCATTCCGTCCAATGAAGATGTTTCTCTTAGATCCTCTAAGTGAGTATAAAATGAAGCTTCTAAGGTCAGAAAGAAGTGTGAAGAAAGCTAAGTGCTGAAACCCAAGAGTGAACGTGCAAGTGTGATTTTCATGCATGCAAACCTTCTGTGTAAACCAGCATCTGTGTGTCTAAGCTGTTTTACATAAGCCGTTCCCTTAAGTCTTGTAAACACAGTGAGTGCTTCTTAGTGAGTGTATTCATTGTATACTAGTTTGAGTTTGTCTTAGACTAGTGAGCATACTGTTGTATCTGTCATCTCAGCTTGAACTATTCCGCATTCAAGCTTGTTTGTAATTAACAAATTGTTGATAATACATACAAACATTGAGAAAAGAGTGTGTAGTTTTTAAATTCCTGTATTCACCCCCCCTCTACATCTTATAACTATATACTTTGGGAACCTCTCGGGACCTACACCTTTTATGCCATAACCAGTTCAGGTCTGCATTGCTTCTTCAGATAAAGCAAGTTTCACTTGTGGGATCAAAAGATTTCATGTCCACAACATATTCACCTTTCTTCCGTTGTGCACACAACACAACTTTGCCTTGGGGATCGAATATGTTACCCAGGTGCTCATCAAAGTTAACCTTGTAGCCAGCATCATACAGTTGACTTATGCTTACAAGATTATGTTTCAGCCCAGACACATAGGCTACCCTTTAGAATACAGCAGCACCAGCTTGAAGAGTTCCATAGCCTTCTGTGGATCCCTGTACATTGTCACCAAATGTGACTTTTGGCCCTTTTTCAAGCCTGAGATCACTCAGCAGGTCCTTGCAACCTGTCATATGTCTTGAGCAGCCACTGTCCAAGTACCAAACCTGGGATGGTTGTTTGTCCTGCATAGTGTCATGAGAAAATATTAGTTGATTTTAGGGGAACCCATGATAAGGATGAGTTCTCCTACTACATCAACATTTGTTGATGGACCAGTGATATCCACACTAATATTTCATATTTGGATAGTATCAGCTTGGATACCATCCTCATTGACTATGTTACTTCCAACACTGCTTGTTTTTGCAATGATGGAACTAGTAGAGTCAACAGGCCTCCTGTCCTCAGTTTCAGGATAGTTTTTAGCCATATGTGTCTTCTTCCCACACTTATAGCATTTTCTTTTTTTAGCCTTTTTGGAAGAAGAGCCTCCAGAAACGTATTCTGAATTATTTTTGTTGATTCTGTCAGCAGGTTTAGGAAACTTATTACTGTTTTTAGAAGAATCAACAGTTTGGGTGGAAGGCACAATGGCAACAGCTTTACCTGTATCTTCTTTTCCTCTTTTTGGGAGGACAAATATCAAATACAGGAAGTTTGATTGGCCTTTGACCTTCCACAGGTTTGGGAAAGTTATTCCCAAATTTCTCAGATTGAGCAATGGCTTTGCCTTTGCCCTTACTGAGATGTGATGGATGTTGCCTATCAACATAATCACTGCTTTTGGTCTTGAAAGATTTACTTCCATTTATAACCAATTTTCCCCTATGATTTAGAAAGTTATTTGAAATTACAGCAGATTTACTTTCAACATGAGACTTACCTCTATTGAAAGAAGGCTGCTTACCTTTTGAAAACTTTTTCTCAAAATGATCAGCATCAAAAGGATTAACAGGTCTCTTGCCATCAGCTTTAGACCCAGAGCCTGTTTTGTCAACATGTTTAGAATCCACAGGTGCAGCTTGAGCTTGTTTTCCTTTCTTGTGCTTGTGTGAACAAGCTGAGCACTTAGCACACTGATTTTATGGAGAACACATTCCATCATCAACTTTTTGAGCTTTTTCACACAAGCTGTCAGTAATTTGAGGCCTGACAAACCTGTTTGTTGAGACTAGCTTACCATTCACTTTCTGGATGAAAGTACTGGGACGCTCACCAAGAGTGTATAAGTCATTTTTTATATTATTTATCTCAACAATAGAAGGTGCTTTGTGAAGATCCCCTCCTAGATAGGCTTGGATTTGTGTAGGGATCTGTTGACTGATGCAATGGCTGACCTTTTGTGCAGATTGGCACAAAGAGTCAACTATCTTTTGGAGCTTTGCATGATTTATGTCTATTTCTCTCTTTTCTTCTAGTAAGATAAAATTGATGTGTTTTAATTCATCAAGTTCAGTTTCCAACTTATGGAAACTGTCCAGTTTACTAGTTTTTATTTCAAGATCAGCTTTCAGCTTGGAGATTTCAGACAACAAAACATTATGCTTCTCAACAACATCTTTTAAATCAACAAGCATATATTCAAACGTTTTTTCTTTTTCATAAGAACTGTAAGCCATAAAGTTTTTGTACCTCGTACATCATTGTTGGATTCCAGTTCTCTAAGCTGCTGAATGCTTCAGCTTCAGCCAGGTCTTGTTTGAAGTTGCTTGTGCATGGGACATCTGTATTGGCCATCAGACAATTGTTATCTTCTTCATTTGAGGATGAATCAGATTCCTCCCAATCACATGTCTCAGCAATGAGTCCCTTTTGTTTGTTGGAAGCCACTGAGTCTTCCAACTACTTCAGCTTAGCCATGGCCATAAGGTACTTAACCCTGTATCCATCGTCCTTGTTTGTCTTGAATGGTTTGGATGATTGACCAACAGCTTTAGATACACACTCAACAGCTATATGGCCAGTTTTGCCACATTAAAAGCACTCAGCCTTAGTTTTATCAAATGCCTTCTTTTTTATGACACTTGACTTTCTTTGCAGCATTCTTCCACCAAACCTCTTCTTGTTGAACTTTTTGACAAGCATTGCAATCATTTGCTCATCATCAAGTTCAGCAAGATCTTCACAGTCTTCCTCTTCAGACATCTCTTCCATTTCATCATCAGCCTGTTGATCAGGTTGTGTGAACACATCACATACCTGACCAACAGGTTGTCTCACGCAGGCCACAAAGGCAGCACCTCTCTTAAACGTTTCCAAGGCATTTCTTTTCTGTTGCCTTGACTGCTCATCATTCAGTAAGGATCCATACAAATTTACAGGATCCATACCTTTGATGGTGCCTGACTTTCTCAAGATAGTAGAAAAAAAGTTCCATTTTTCAGGCAGGATGTCCATGAACTTGTTCACCAAAGTCAAGCTGTCATTTGTGATCCCAACAGCTTTGAGATCATTGATAAGAGTAGTGAACCTGGTATAGGTTTCTGTGAGAGACTCGTTTGGTTTTGCAAAGAAGAGTTCACACTGTCTAACAAGGTTGTTAATCCTGTTATGCAGTGTGATTGTGGGACCATCATAGACGGTACACAAAGTATCCCACATCTCCTTTGCAGTCTTCATTTTCTCAACCTGTTTGAACATATCATCATGAAGAGAATGACCAGGTTATTCCTCGGTTTTGCATCAAGAGCAACAAACCTTTTGTCTTCATCAGACCATTGAGCTTTGGCCTTCTCAAAGGTTCTGATCTCAGGGGCAACTCCTTCAACAGCAGGAGTGATAGTAGTAACAGAAGTTGGCACATAGGGACCTTCCATTACTATCTCTGGCAGTTGTACATCCAGATTCTCTAAGTAGAGCATCATTCTGCACTTCCAACCAGAGAAGTTTTGATGATTGAATTTTGGTGGTTTTGCCATTGAACCATTGTCATAGTAAGAGGAGGAACTGGCAGCACTGATGTCCATGGGAAGGTAGGGAGAATGAGAAATCTAGAGTTAACACACACTCTATCTGCTCTGATACTAGTTGTAGGTCCCAAAAGGTTTCCCTAGAGTATTGTTCTAAGCTGTAGAGAGGGGGGGGGGGGGAATACAGCTAATTAAAATTCAACACTCTTTTCTCAATGTTTGTGTATACTATTAACAAGTGTTAATTACAAACAAGCTTGACTGCGGAAATGTTCAAGCTGAGATGACAGATACAACAGATGTTCAACTAATCTAAGACACACTCAGACTAGATACAACGAATACACTAACTTAGATGAACTCACTGATTTTACAAGACACAGATGGACAGCTTGAATAAGAATAGCTTAGACACACATTACTGATTTATTCAAGCAGACTTGCATGCATGGAATAACACACTTCAATGCACGATATGAATTTTCTCACTCTTGGTTATCTCACAATCCTTACAAGCTTCCTTTTATACTCTCACTATGAATCTCAGTGAATCTTCTTCATTGGACGATGAGATAGTGGGATGTCTTTCCAAAAAGACGAAACAACTTTTCTGCACATTCTGGAAAAGCAAACTTGTCTTCATGTGGCAGAATCTTTGTCTTTTCCTTTTTGTCTCTGTTTCATAAGCCTTTAACCAGAAGAGGAATGTCAACTTTGCATCTTTCTTCTTTTGTAAGGGATTTTTGATATAAGAAATGTTCTATCCCCCATTTTAAATATCTTATTTGTCTTATGTAATAGAATAGCTTAGGCAGCTTTGGCAGTTACTGTTTTCCACTTTGTCTTCGACTTGTAAACTGATCTTGTAGCTAAAAACAATACATGAGGACTTGGAAACATATTCCATAAAGTGTTTAGCCTGTTCACAAAGAACATGTTCTGTTCACAAAGAAAAGAACACTTACAATCTGTCCAAGCTGCCCAACAGAACAGAGCAGCGTAGACAGTTTATGTCCACCATGTTGAGCAGACTGAACAGGTTGGACAATCTGCCTTTGTTGCAACGAATGCAACAGGGTAAACAACTTTAAATAATATTGCAAATCACTTTTCATGTTTCAATAAGGCATTAACAGACCTTAAATTATACCTTCAAGTGCATCAAACAGGTTCGATTAAAACTCTTCCCCTAAGATGTAGAGCAGGTTTGACTGAGGCCTTTTTGTGCTTAACACAACTCTCGGTTAACACTTCAACCGCAAGTTGCATACTGTAGACTAAATATCAAAATGTTTCTGAGTATAAGTAACGACTGTCGGTATACCCGAGACTTACAATTCTTGGGCAAAGCGTTGAGCAAGAGTTGAATATTTTGTCAATCAATTCTAAATTTTTCTAAGTCCTTTCTCGATCGCATTGTTATCCGAGAGTTACAACTCTCGGATACCACTATACCCCCAAGTTGTCAAGGTTTCCACTCTCCATCCTTAAACCTTTTAACGTAACTTTCGTTTGAAGTATCTTCCGAGAGTTACAGTCTCGGATGACACTTTATCCGATAGTTGGGCCTTTATTTTTCCTAAGTCTGGAAACTAAACGTTCAGCTCACTTAAAAGTTCACTTGTTCAAAGGTTTTAAGTTATGTCTATATGATGTTTCACTTGAATTAATCTGAGTTGGGACTGGTCTTGATGACTTTGGTTCTATAGATGAATTTTCTTACTGAGAACTTATTTGTAGAAACCCTTTAACAAATCAGATTCATTCTATCAAACGCTTAATACATGAGACATCTATGAAAAAGTCAGATCTAATAATGTGAATATATATCTAACAATCATCTCTCTATCAGGTACAGTGGCATCACAATCTCACTCAGGAAAAAATGTACCTCCACCAAGCCCTCACCTCAAGATTAGTTGCCCACCCTCCTCGAGCTTAGAACAATTTTTTCATAAACAACTATGGCTCAATATAAAACCCAACAACTTCCTTCTTGACCCTACATTCTTGAACAAAACCGAAGAAGTCCCAGACCTACGTCTCTCAAACCGGGTAGTTGAGGAAATTTTGTTGGGCCACGTAATCTCATATTCCCTATCTAGCCGCTCAAGGCCCCGTCCACCTCAAGTATATCTCCAACAATTCTGAAACACCCTTACTTACAATCCAGACCCTGAAAATGAACAAATTGCCGGAGATATAAAATACCACTTTCTGGAAATCCTGTTCAAGAAATTCATACACATCCTGCAGCTTCCACGTCGCAGAGACTTTTCTGGTAAACCAGAATATGACAAGGTGATTTTTGAGGAACAAATTTGCAAAGAAATCCATCAACTAGGGTATGATAGACCCCTGGAAAAGGCCTCTCAGTTTTACAGAAGACATCTGTTAGGACCATGGTATTATATGTACTCTATTCATGATCGGTGCCTAACAGTCAAAGCCACCGGAACCGACCGGGCAAGCCATCAGATCCTCTGCATCTTTCACAGTGTAGCCTACAACTGCCATCAGAATTTTGCATGGACCCTATCGAAAGAATTTATCAAAGTTATTCAGGCAAAAGGGACACGGCATGCAAGAAAATTCATGCCTGCTCAATGATTCTTACAAGTGATCATATCTTATTGCATGTCCAAAATACCCGATATAATACACCGACACCATGTGATGGAAGTACGGGTCATTCAGATTAAATACTTCCATGATCCAATCGCTCCTCCAGGGATTCCGGTCTTGCCTTTGACCGAAGACCTTCTAGCATTTGCCAATCCCCGAATCTTAGGAAGTTAGGGATTTTAGAGAGAGATATGCAGCTCCGACCTACGTAATGAGCTCACCCTGAGAGATTAGGTTTAGGGAGAGCTGAGAGAAAAAATATTTAAGTGAGGGGTGATGCGTGTAGATAGCCTAAGGCCGACGAAGGAGAAAGAGGGAGTGAGGATACTTAATCAGTTCACTTTTCTCCAGTCAGAATTCCATCTCCTCCATCACCAAATGATGATGATAATAATGAAGATGAAGATAATAAAACTACCCAGCTCCATTTCCAACTCATTCTCTCACAACTTTGCTGGAATTTATCAAGAGTCAAGGGGGAGTCACGGTCATAGCTGAGATTACCAGCCTCCTATAAGTCGGGCCCCCAAATCTTGTACGGGTACCCATATGTTGGGTGCCGGTATTGAAGAAGCTTCCACTAGTCCAGTAGCGCATGCACAAACCCCTCTAGCCCTGCCACCAACTTCTCAACAAGCCGGTGTTTCATCTTCTCATAGGGAATTAGCACATCCTCTATCGGCAACTCATTCGGAATTTGTTGATATTGAACTAGGTCGACAAGAGCCCCTGTCACCAACTTCATTCATTGCACCATCGAGTCTAGAGCCAATTGCACATGACATATCTTTTGCTAGGACACTTGAGTCGCATCAAATGTAACTTGTAGGTGATATTCCCAGAATACTAGGAGCCGTGCACACTACAAGTGCACCGCTGATCATAAGTTGAAGTCCTTTAATGGCCACATCACCGCCAACCATGAAAATAGGCCATCAAGGGACCTATTTTGAGACTCATTTGATGGGAACCATAAGCCTTACTGACTCTAGGTTACATCAGGACTTAGTGTCCATCCCTACGCTTGATGATGCTGAACGATCATTCCAATCACTGCTTAAAGCTTCGCACAACCTTTCATCCACCAATGCCTTAATCCTCGAGATCCTTAACAACGAAGCATCTGACTCTTCTAGCCACGTCTCCGCCTAAAGAACCAAAAGAAAACATGATGATCAGGATGATCCTAATCATCACCACGAGGAGAAATGGGCAAGGGCAGCTGGAAAAGCCCCTATGATTTTTGAAGAATCAGCTCCATCTTCACATGCTCCGTCTCGCCATGCGCCAGAACAGTTAGCAGCAGAGCTCCCAGCTGAGTCTCTTGAGGAATTTTTTTCTTGGCTGTTGTTCCTCTGAGGACGTTCGACCCAAATGAAGTTATCATCTTAGACTCTGATGAAGAGGTCTAGGAAGAAAGAGAAGTTCAGATCAGAGAAGCATTAAGAATTGAATATGCTGGTGAAGAAGGTGTACCTCCAAATGAATTCGATTTTGAAATCTCTTTAAATGATATGGTTCTTTCTACTCCAACTCCATCTCCAGCTCCAACTCAACTAGTCTAACAAGACACTACCAGTCCGATGAAGATTCTTATGATTCATGACTAGTACTTCGAGCCTGCTGAATCCTCTCACAGATTTCCTAAATTCCAGGAGTGGTCAGACATTCCCACTCCATCCTCTACTCCCCCTAACGTACTTAAAGTGGTCACAAGGCTGCAAGCAGGAATGTCTAGGGGTGTTAGCTTATATCAAAAGTGAGAGGAGTGACACACTGACTGCCTAAGCTCTCGACTGGTTAAAGTAGAGGGTATGGAGTCCTTACATGGAAGAGAAGTATAGGAAGATGTTTGTAAAGGAAATGAAGACAATTAGAGCCGACTTAATTTGGTCTCTTGAAGGAATGGAACAAAGGAATAGATCTGTGTATGTTGCCATGGTTGGAGCTCTGAGGAAAAGCAAAGATATATTGAGAAATCGGTCACCGATTGTCAATGTCACTCAAATCAAGTTCGACAAGTTCTTGAGTAACTTCTTCCCAACATTTCAAGTCGAACGAGAAGACAAATCATTCTCAGTATCCTCAGAAGCAGACTTTGCTAACGTATTTTTGCAAGATCTAGAATTTTTCTATCTACATCTCTTGCACAACAAAAGTATGAATCTGATTTCAATGAATGCTCAGAGAAGCATTGTCAAGTTTCTACGCCGAAATCTCACACTGTCACTAATCTTTGATTCCCAAATGGCATTTGAGGCAAGACAGAGGAAACTGATAATGGTAAGCTTGACCAACTTATGGTTAGCTTCCATTCTTCATCTACACATCACTTGTAGATGGGCCTCTATGTTCCTCAATTTTCTTTTCCAAATCATCAGCAACTTTGAGGAGCTTTTCTTGTTCTAGGCCAGCCATCAGTTCTTTTCTAGCTTCAACAGCTTCTACTTCAACTCTGAGAAAGTAAAACTCTTTGACCAGCCAACTCTTCTCTTTCATAACAAGCTGTTAAATGATTCTATATGGCCATTCTCCACTTGGCATGTTTGGCAAAAGCATCGGTGAACCTGAAGGAAATAACTTGTTTGACAACAGCTTTATGAAGATCTAAGGCTCTTCGAAAACACATTTTCTTAGTTAGAGGATCCACAAAGAACACTCCTTCCTCATGATCTTCAATATATTTGCCTTCTTCGGGTTCTACGCCATGAGGCAGGCTGTGATCTATGCCTCTGATCTGAATGGCATAGAAACCCTGTTTAATCAGCTAGACTATCTCCTCATGCTTTGAATCTTTCTTCTATCTTCTAGGCTTGATCTTAGGTTCCAACTGTGAAGTACCTTTGATCATCTCATCTGGAATCAAGCCCAACCCTTTCACCTTTTCCATCAGCTTTCTTAAAAATGCCTTGACTGTTTTGCAGTTTCAGACATTGAACTGCTCAGGGCAACTGCAAGCTCAACTCATTCCCTGTACCCCATCCTAGCAACATAAGCAGCTTCACATGTTTCCAGTTTAGGACCTTCAGCACCATGTCTTGTGACTTGAGCTTCGCTGATTCTTTCTTGAGACGGGAACAACTTTGAAATTGGCTTCCCTGACAATTCTTCTCTCAGCAACGTCAAAGAACTTCTTTCTTGCCATGTTGTAAAACATGAAACAAGGTTCTTACTGATGAAAGAGTAGAAGACATAAGTTTTCCCTTGGTCACTAAGACTACTTAGCTTTTCTCTTTCTCTCTTTCCTTCCCACTGTCTGACCCTTTTACTGCCTCCTCCAACTCAGTTTGCTCTTGTTTCCACTAATGACATTTTTCCTTTTTTTCCCTCCTTGGAATCAAAAACTTGATTAGCTTTCATAGAGGCTGCTTCCTCTATTTATTTCTCCAATATCTTAATTTTCTCTTGTTTCCACTGATAATAGATTGCAAGTTGAACTTTCATTTCTTTTGCTTGAGCCTTATCAAATTTGCACTGGAGAAGTCTTTCAGTTTCTATGTTCACAACAACTTTATCTCTTCCTCTTCTTCTGATGTTTCTAGGACAAGTTATCTTCATTTGCTGGGCCTGTCCTCATGAACAGGTTCCTCCCCTTTAGATGGTGAAGCGCTGGGAGACCTGGTCTGAGTAGGCTCAGCTGTTCGAGAAATGTTTGATGTACCCGCAGCATCACAAATTGTTATATGACCTGTTGCATGGCGAACTAAGGATGATTTCTCCTTAGAGGGAGATAAAGATTTCTCCCCCGTAGACTTGGTCTTTGAGGCAGATTTCTTCTCCCACTTTGAAGGAAATAGCATAGAGCCTTCAACGCCAGCGCTGCCCAAAGGAACGGAACCAACATGCTTGGCAACAACATGTTTGGTAACAGGTCTAGAACCTACTAGGGTATATACTAAGAAAGCCAGATTGTCGATAACCTCAACTAACTGGGTAAGGAAGGTTTAAAGAGAGGAGGATTGAGAAGTGGCTGAGGCTGAAAGAATTTAGATAACAGCCTTTTTTGTGTCACTGAACATCAGACATTGAAGTTGTGCAAGAGTAATGTTGATAGATTTGTGCACATCTTCAAAACCTGATGCCACAATGTTGGACAGAGATACCCCTAAGGTATTCAAAGAGGGTAAAGTGTAGGGTAGTGGGACAAAATAGGACTCAACGACGCTTGACAATTGTTGGGAAACAATTGGCAGGCTAGACACGAAGTCTTGTTGGTTGGAAAGGAGAGATAAGAGAGAGGTTGAGAGCCGTTGCAGATGTGCAGTGAGTGTAAGCAGCTGAGAGGATATATCCGTCAAGCCGCTACCGAGGATTCCGCACTCGTTGGTGTGTGTCGCGTCTAGATAGATCTGTAGTTGCAAGACCATACAAGTGGTATCAGAGACAGGTTGGTGTTCTTGGTGTTCTTCGATTTCATATAGATACGTCCTACGTTTCTTGACGTTTTAGGCGGTGAATATCATGTATTTTTGAGGTTTTCGAGCTTATCAAATTAGATTCTGGGAAATACTTTGTTGTAGTTCACGGTTTTGATCAAAATCAATATTTTTACTTGTAAAAATATTGATTTAATCTAAAAAATTTAAAAACCTCGAAGTATTAGTCGTTTTTCGAATTTGGGGCGCTCGAATTTGTTAAGGGGAATTCAGGGTTTGCTCAGTTTCGAGTTTGACCAAAATACGCTCCTTTCGAGATTGTTTAAAGTTTGATTCGAAATTGGCCATTTCGAATGTGCTTGGATCTTCGACTTTACCCTAAAGTTTAATCAGTGACTTTCAAGTTTAGAGGACATTCGAACTTAAGTGGACTTTCGAGATTAGTGACCTTCGAATTTGTCATCAATTTCGAACTTAGCTGAATTTAATAACTTAATTCGAATTTAATCCCAAATAGGTTTAAATTTAATTAAATTCGAATTTACCTAAATTCGAAAGAATTAATTTCGAATTAAATTAATTAAGTTTCAATTCAACTATATTCGAAACAATGTCAAGTCTACAGAGGTTTATGGAAATGGATCATGAGATTGGCAAAGCAAATTCTCCGCCAAAGTTGATGAAACTTGAAGATTATTACTGGTGGAAGGATCGGTTTGCTGACTTCGGAAGATTTAATGATATGAGAATGTGGATCTGTATCAACGAGGGATATCTTCCAAGTAGTTCTTTTAGTCAATCAAATATAGTTGGTCTGTTATCAAATGTCACATCTGACAGACAGCTTGATGGAACTTATGACTGGAGCACACATCCAGAGTCGAACGCTAGAGCCTTTATGGCTGAAGTGACTGAGACTGGAAGTAAAGGGGCAGAGGAAATCACAAGGGACAGCAGTCAAAATGAAAGCAGTCCGATGTGGGTAGAGAAGTCAGATGATCAGACAATTCTGGAGTTTGCCACTAAGATGGCCAACGTAGGATCAGATCATACCAAGGTAAGTCTGAACTTTTCTCTTTTCCATGAGTTGTGTGTTTTATGTGCTACATCTAACGATAGGTTAAATTAGTACTAGAATCACATCAAACCTTATCTGCTCAAAATGAATTGTTAAAAACGGATAATGCTAGCCTAGAAGATATAAAGCAAGATCTTAGGGATAAGCTAAAGGCTGATGCACAAGATGTTATAGTTCTAAAGGACAAACTGAGCGAACAGTGTGTTAGGTTAGAACTCATGTGTGAACATGTTGAGGCATTAACCAAGAAGCTTAAAACCAAAGACATAGAGCTAGATGAATCTAAGGTAAAGGTAGCTGAGGTAAATAGTAAACTTGAAAAGTTTAGGAACTCATCTTTTAACTTAGGGAAAATCTTGGATGCACAGCGTCAATCTAAGAAGCCTGTAGGTCTAGGATATCATGAAAGTCCTCCACCTTTCAATGACAATTATGTACCTCAATCTCAGGAGAAAACTGAGAAATCAGTTGACTTAGAGGAATTACCGGAACCAGTGTCTGAACCTATAAAGCAAAATGAAACTAAGGTGACTGATAATACTACCAAGATTAAGAAAGTTAAATTTGTGCCATCCACTAGTGACAAATCTGTAGGACAATACAAAATTGACTTTAATGATCAGGATGATGACCCAGTCGCTATAGTGGAACCAAGAGAACAAGACACTAGTGAGACACCTAAATCAAAGGGCGCACACAAAAAGTCATTGATAAAATGTCTTGCTTTAGATGTCACGAAAGGGGGCATGTTGCTTCTAACTGTCTGCATAGGAAAGTAGATACTACACCTAAGATGGGAAAGCAAGAACAACATAAGCCTTCACCAAGTGTTGCAAGCACTAGTAGTTCTCAGAATACCGAGAAAACTGTGCAAGCTGCACCAAAATCTCCTGTGAAACAAATACCGGTGTCAGGTCGACCAAAAGAAGTGATTAGGACTAATTCACCAAATCGAGTCATTAATCAATTTAGGTCTGGACCACAACAACAATATAGGAGTACTACACCTAGCAGAGCTTACACTCCGGTTAGGTCACACACTCCTATTAGACATCAAACACCGGGTAGAGCTCAGGGATATCAATCGGATTTGCCATAAAATCGTAATTATTCTAGAGCTCCACAGCAAATGCCTACACAAAGGCAAAGAGTGAACTTAAATCACTCGGCACCACAACAAACTCCAGTTCAAAGACCCAAGTCACCTGAAAGGAGAGATGGGTATTTGAAAGAGTTTAAGTATGTGGACGATAATGGAATTACCAAGTCAGTTATGGCTTGGGTTCCCCGTGATAACTAACCTATTTTCTTTCATGTGCAGGAGATAACCACAGGTGTAAACAACAAATGGTTCGTCGACAGTGGGTGCTCCAGGCACATGACAGGGGAAAGAAGTCTACTCGCAGACTTCAAGGGAGGGAATCGGGGCTTTGTATCATTCGCTGGTAATAAAGGAGGGAATATCACTGGTACTGGAGTGGTCACTAATGAGACGATCAAACTGGATCAAGTTTATCACGTTGATAAACTGGTTCATAATCTCATTAGTGCATCTCAAATCTGTGATAAGAAGAACTCAGTACTCTTTACCGATACTGAGGCATTAGTGCTAAAACCGGGGTTCAAAATACCTGAAGAGTGGATACTGATGAGGGCTCCAAGGAAGAATGACTTGTACATGCTCGACATGAACAAGCCAGAATCTTCGATGGGACCATTTTGTCTGCTATCTAAAGCTTCAGAGACTGAGTCAGTTTTATGGCACAGACGCATGGCACACTTGCACCTGAGAAAGATGAACTATATTAGGAAAAACGGACTGGTGCAAGGTGTTCCAATGAAGAGTTTTCAGTTCGAGGATAAGTGTCTACCGTGCAAGAAAGGAAAACAACACAAGAAGGCACACAAGTCCTAGACTCAGAACTCCATCGCTGCCACATTCGATTTGTTGCATATGGACCTCTTCGGACCAATCAACAAAAGGAGTATAGGTGTTAGTTGGTACTGTTTAGTTATTATTGACGATTACTCACGTTTTTCTTGGGTTTTCTTTCTAGGTACAAAGGACGAGACGGCTGATAAGCTCTTCGGGTTCTTAGACCAAGTGGAGAATTCATATGGAACAAGGGTTAAACGACTTCGTAGTGATAACGAAACAGAGTTTAAAAACATAGTAATTGGTGTATATTGCCTATCAAAGGGCATAGTGCATCAATTTAGTGCACCTTATGAGCCACAACAAAATGGGGTGGCCGAACGGAAAAACAGGACATTGATTTAGGCAGCAAGGACCATGTTATCGGATTCAAAGCTTCCTACCATGTTTTGGGGGGAGGCAGTGAATACCGCATGCCATGTTTTAAACCGGGTCCTTACTGTCAAATCTTTGAACAAAACCTATTATGAGGTTTTGAATAAAAGGCCACCTAATTTAACTGGCTTCGAACCTTTTGGGGTACCATGTACTTTAATGAGAACAAAACATCAACCTAAGTTTGGTGAAAAGGCTGACGTAGGATACTTCCTAGGTTATGTGCCGAACTCACCAAACAAACGGGTTTTTAATAAATCTAATGGTAAAGTAGAGATTCTGTATAACATATATGTCACAAGTTATGCACATGAACCCCAAACTGGTCCGTAATGGTTATTTGATTATGACAAATTGTTTGAGTCATTTAACATTCCTTTGGATGAAAATGCAGGTACTATCGAAAAGGACATGTCGTCATTAAATCTGAATGACGAGTGTCATAGCTTTCCGAGGACCACTTTTCACCAACATCCGAGCCTACATCAACTGAAGGTAGATCTCCAGAAGTTACGGATTCTGAAGTGCCTACAAACGAAAATCAGACAACTACTTCTAACTCTGAGGAAAATGTCCACGAGGAAGAAAATGTGGAATCTGAAGTCGTTCCCACGTTAGGAGAGATAGGATCTAATTTGGGAGATAATCTGAGAGTTGACGAGTGTTGGTACATTCAGTGTGACGACAGCAGTCTAGTTTTGTTATTGATAAGACAAGTTCTTAGGTGATTTTCGAATGCCAAGCCTTGTATTCTAAAATCACCTAAGAACTTGTCTTATCAATAACAAAACTAGACTGCAAGATCTACGACTGCAAGATCTATCTAGACGCGGATCCGTGAACGAGTGCGGAATCCTCGTTGACGGTTAGACGGATAACTCTCAACCAACGGAACACGGAGACTATTAGACGCTGAACGAACGACACACGAACGATCCTACGTACTAATTCTCTCCGAAACGGCACTCACCTAGCTGATAAACTCGAGATCGCCTCTTGCTTAATTCCTCACGAATTCTGCAAAAAGTCCCTTAATGATTCGAGTCTATCCCTAATTATAGACCCTGATTCGAGTCTGTTGTGGGCCAACCTCGAATCTGGCCCAAGGCCCATTCGAGTCTGTCCATATTGACAGTCTCGAATCTAGCCTTCTTTCGAATCTATGGTTACATTCGAATCTATCACAGATTCGAATGTCAACCCATATATAATTCGAATCTAGCCTTTTACATAAACAACTAAGTGTTGAACCTTACGTTATTACTTATGATTGAATTTATCTTTGTAGTTTATGTTTGAACTTCTTGTAATACGTTACATCAAGTTCAAACATACAAACACTAATAAATATCAACCATATATAAACATATATATCACACACTTGCTAAAATCACAATGTAGGATCACTTAGACTACTGTCGTCACACAGGATGTACCAACAGACTCCCCCTTGACGATAGCTTCTAATAATTCACACATTTGATTTAAGAACTTGGTTTATTTATTGATTCAAAACACTACCAGCATACAGACCTTTCTCGATGCATACCTTGACCACATTTTCATACTTACTAGCCTCAGTATCCATATGTGCGTCACTGGAAATCTTACAATTATACAAAATCTGCAGATCTTCTTTAGATAGGTTTACCAGGTGAAGCGGGTCATAGACACTAAGAATAACATTTTCTTCTAAGTCTTCCATAACCGCTTCCCCAGGTTCCGTGTCAGCATACCACCACTTCAGATTCTTCAGAATATTTTGTGGCATTGGCTTGAGAGGAACCCTCTTAAGACATCTAGCCGGCTTGTAGTGAATCCTCATCCAAGGTCGTCCAGTTAGAGGATCAATACGTGACGGATCCTCTACTCTTCTCCCGACCCTTGGATTCAAACGTTCGAACTTCCTTGATCTCCCTTCCTTTCTTATGATTCTTTCTATTACGCTCGCGTAGGGATCATTGCCGATGTTTATAAGATCTTTCCAAGCTAGCGCAGTGATTTCGATTTTTGGCAGGGAGTTGAACGCTTTTAACGTTCGCCTCATGTACTGAAGCCCGTCTTTTCTCTTTATTATAAATAGCTGCAGATCTCTGTCAAAGAACCAGCTTAGAATTCGCTCAGACAGCTTCCCAGTACCTGGCACTCTCATTGTATTTTTAATTGCTGCTTCCTTCTCCTCAGCCCTGAACCATAGCTTTCGTTTTTCTTCATTAGTTAGCTCTCTTGCAGGTTCCTCTGTCGATGGCTGAGGATTCAATGCAACATTAACTATATCTGCATCGACAATTTTATTTCCATCAATCATATAAGTATCCGTGATAGGATTCTGCTGCACAACTATCTCATCAGCTTCATCATCCTCATCAGCAAGTACTTCATCATCCGACCGCCAGTCTACTATCTCCCCTGGCACAAACTCCCCTTCTTCCAGCTCTTCATCTTCATTATCAAAACCTACATCCAGTGGATCATCTTCAAGATCCATGAGCGCTTCAATCATCTCGCTGATCTCAAAGTCTGTAGGCTGTTTAGATGAACTAGCCTCACCTCTTTCTCCTTTGCAGGAAAATCTACAGACTCAAACTCTTTATTCGCACCGGGATCATCGCCTTCGTCATCATCCTCTCTATGCTGCACTTCTTGATCTCGGCACGATGTCTCCCCCTGAGCCTGTAAATTTTTCATTAACTGCTCAATTAGGGAGCGCATCGACCTTATCTGAGCCGCCTGATCGCAAACAAAAGTTTTGATTTCTACGTTCTCTTCCTGGACTTGCTCCACAATCTTCTTCAAATCGGCATTTTCTTTATCAAGATTTGCATTATGAGTCTGAATTTCTCCGATCGCCTTGGTTAGGCTTAAGATTTGGACATTCTGGAAGTCAACGCGAGCTTTAAGCTGCAGAAACCTTTGATTGTCAGTGTATGTGGTCGAGGCAGATGGAATGGACTGTATAGGAGTAGGAATGAACGGTGATGGTATATACGGTTCATCTTGAGGTGGTGGTGGTGGTGGAGTGGTGGTTTGAGGTTCTTGATGTTGTGGAATTTCTGGTTGATCTGCAGGAGCTGAAGATGATCCTTGCATGAACCTGTGACGTTTGGCCCGTTGCCTTGTCACTAGTTGAGGAACTTCTTCTTCTTCAAAATCAGACTCTTCCAATTCCCTGTTCACGCGCCTCCTCGAACCACCCTCATTTATAATCAATCTTGAACCATAAGTTCCAATTTGAATATCTGGAACTGCAGCTGCCGGAACGTCCGCGGATTCTGAGTCGGATTCCGAGGATGTTAATCCGTCATCTGCCCCTTCTGGCTCGTATTCCTCCACATCTCTAAATACATCATCTGTATCTACTGGGGGACTAAGCAGCTCATCCACTAATGCTGCTGCCACATCTTCATTGGCATGTGGACCAGATGCCCATATTTCTTCCAAGGTTTGAGCAATCTACTCAGATTCAGGAATGGCACTTGAAGGCCCTGCTTCCTGTGCTTGGGGCTGTTCGATCGTAGAAGGCCTGGAAGCCTGGATTTGACTCACGGCTGGTCTATGTCGGCGTCTTGGGTCACGCGGCCGAGCACGAGGCTGTTGTTGCTGTTGATGTTGTTGCTGTTGTTGTATTTGTGGAAACTCAACGACCCCTGCCCAGTTGGCAACTTCCGGGGCTTGAAAATCCCTATCCACTATAGCTCCGAACAATGGACGAGCAACAGGAACAGCCAATCTTCCTCGGTGTGAGGAACAATCAGCGAAAATCCATTTGTCCATAATGTTAACACTCAGAGAATCATTTGACTGCGGCAAGTCTGGCAAGAAATGCCTTATCAGCATCATAATGAACCTTGGGTACAACAAGAATCGTTCCCTTTCTGGAGCCGTAATTTGATGAACGAACTCCGAGAAGAACATCTGCGAAAAGCTGAACTTGCGATTATACATCAATGCAATAACTCCAGATTGGATCTTTGATACTATGTAATCAAAGCCAGCTTTCTTTGGCGCAAAACAGACCATGAATACGTGCACCAGGAATCTCCATTGCCCAATCAGGCCACTCTTCATGTATGACGACTTTGTCACATCTAAACTGTAGCCCATTCTCAGAAAAGCAGTCTGCCTAATACTTAATGGAAAGTCAATAGGCCCATCTTCTTGTTCTTGAGAACCCAACTGTAGCACTTGGCGCAACATATCTGCTGAGAAGACTAGAGGCTGGCCAGCGATTCTGGTTCTGATAACTATCGGGGTGACAGTACCGTCCACCTGTAAAATGATCGTAAAACTGGCGTACATACGAAATTACAATTGGAATGTTATGATACAAAGCATAGCTAATCCTAGACTCAGCTAGGAAGTCCAAAACTTCACGAAAATCCTGCGCCTCAGGGATATTATTATCTGGATTAAGGACCATATTATGCTTCGGGACAAAAGCGCGAACTGCCATATCTGCACAATAAATAAAACTGTTAGACTCATTAAAAATCAATAAACTTGTTTAAATTCAAAATTTGTTTTATTTTGTACTTGATTAAATACAAAATCTAACACAATTAAATTTCCACAAGTTTAATAAAATTTAAATTAAACAAAGTAAATAAAGTACAGATTCGAAAGTAACAGATTCGAAGTGTCCATATTCGAGTGTAATGGACAGATTCGAAGAGTCCCTCTTCGAGTCTAATGGACAGATTCGAATATCATGGTCATCTCGAATCTAATGACAGATTCGAGAAACCCATGAACAGATTCGAAGGTCCAGGAATAGATTCGAAGCCCCGACGGTTGGTTTTTCAACAAAAACCCAAGATTTTAACCATTTAAGTGTTGAAAAAGTTGAAAATTGTTCAAAGTTTTTCAAAACTTACGAGGTTGGGACTATTTAAACAAAGGTAATGATAGTTTCTCTCGAACTTAGTTCTCGTGTTTGGTTTACGCTATAAACCTTCAAAAACTTTAAGTAGGAGAGTTTCATTTTATCTTTATCGTTGAATAATGATTTTAATGTCCTACTAACATCTAATGACTTGTTTCATGTGTTGATTAAGTCAATACAGTGTTAGCCTTGAATTATTCACAGAACTACAGATTCTTCAACTGACAAAGGCGATTTGTGAACTTCATGCCAAGTTGGATCAGACAGAGACTGATCAGTAGCAGCAGATTGCAAATCTGGAGGCTATATTGGCATCTGGTTGAAAGATCATCCATCTCAGGGGGAGAAATAGTAGAGAGTGGAGAAATCGTAGAGAAGCTGTCCTTCGAAAAAGATAAGTCAAAGAAGATTTCCAGTGACGCACATATGGATACTGAGGCTAGTAAGTATGAAAATGTGGTCAAGGTATGCATCGAGAAAGGTCTGTATGCTGGTAGTGTTTTGAATCAATAAATAAACCAAGTTCTTAAATCAAATGTGTGAATTATTAGAAGCTATCGTCAAGGGGGAGTCTGTTGGTACATCCTGTGTGACGACAGCAGTCTAAGTGATCCTACATTGTGATTTTAGCAAGTGTGTGATATATATGTTTATATAGGGTTGATATTTATTAGTGTTTGTATGTTTGAACTTGATGTAACGTATTACAAGAAGTTCAAACATAAAGTACAAAGATAAATTCAATCATAAGTAATAACGTAAGGTTCAACACTTAGTTGTTTATGTAAAAGGCTAGATTCGAATTATATATGGGTTGACATTCGAATCTGTGATAGATTCGAATGTAACCATAGATTCGAAAGAAGGCTAGATTCGAGACTGTCAATACGGACAGACTCGAATGGGCCTTGGGCCAGATTCGAGGTTGGCCCACAACAGACTCGAATCCGGGTCCATAATTAGGGATAGACTCGAATCATTAAGGGACTTTTTGCAGAATTCGTGAGGAATTAAGCAAGAGGCGATCTCGAGTTTATCAGCTAGGAGAGTGCCGTTTCGGAGAGAATTAGTACGTAGGATCGTTCGTGTGTCGTTCGTTCAGCGTCTAATAGTCTCCGTGTTCCGTTGGTTGAGAGTTGTCCGTCTAACCGTCAACGAGGATTCCGCACTCGTTCACGGATCCGCGTCTAGATAGATCTTGCAGTCGTAGACCTTACAAGTGGTATCAGAGCCTACGGAGTGTTCTTGGTGTTCTTCGTATTCATAAGATACATTCTAGGTTTCTTGACGCTAGTTGGACGGTTTTGCTCTCAAAAACGTCTTTTTGAGCTTAGCAAATTCATATTCGGGAAACACTTTGTGGTTTTTCACGTTTTTGATCGAAATCATTATTTTTCGTTTGAAAAATAGTGGTTTAATCTGTAAAACGTCAAAAAATCAAAGTGTTAGCCGTTTTTCGAGTTTGCGGTGCTCGAATCTATAGGGGTAATTAGGGTTTCACTTTATTCTCGAGTCTAACCTAAATACGCTCCTTTCGAGTCAATTTCAGAGAGTTTCGAATCTGTTACTTCATTCGAATTGGATCTCGAGTCTGTGTTGTTTCGAGTTTATTTCGAGTCTGTTACTGTTTCGATTCTGTGCTTCGATTCTGCTGACATTCGAATCTGCTGAGCCTTCGATTCTAAGGACCATCGAATCTAAGGAGTTGTTCGAATCTGACATAATTTCGAATCTAATTGACTTTTAAGACTTAATCGAATTTAATCTCAAAAGATTTAATCTTAATTAGTTTCGAATCTATCTAGATTCGAATAAGTTAGTCTAAATCAGTTTCAAATTAAATTAATTAAGTTCAAATTCAATTTGTTTCCGAAAAGATGTCAAATCTTCAGAAATTCCTTGAGATGGATCACGAAGTTTGGAAGGCAAATGCACCGCCTAAGCTGATGAAAGTTGAGGACTATTACTGGTGGAAGGATCGATTTACAGATTTTGTACGATTCAATGATATGCGCATGTGGATGTGCATAGATGAAGGGTACATTCCGCCAGTATCTGAAGTTGAAGGCCGTCAAAAGGTCTTGTCATACCAGATGATGAAAGAGGATGACAAGAAATTATTTGAAGCCGAAGACAAAGCTTTTTCTTTAATCCGAACGGCGTTACCGCAAGATATTCTACACACATTCCGGACTCAGAGGACATCAAAAGAACTTTGGGAGTCGCTTGAGAAAAGGTGTGAGGGAAATCCTCGGGTTAGGAGAAAGCGTACAGAGCTGTTAAAACAACAGTTCGCCATCTTCAAGGCGTTAAAGGATGAACAATTGAATGATACTATCACTCGGTTTTATCATCTATTAACAGAGCTTGAAAGTCACGACATTGAGTATAGCGACACAGAAAAGAATAACAGGCTTTTGGATGCCTTACCCGCCAAATGGGCGATGTATGTGGCTATGATTAAGCTTGATGAGGATAAGTACTATACTCAATCGTTGGAGGATGTAGTGGGAACGCTGAGGGCGTATCATTTCGAGTTATTGAAGGCTGAAACGGATTATGAACAAGTCCAAAATCCGGCAATGTATTTCGGAAAATCAACACCTTCAGTGACAGCTGATATGAAGACAGCTACAGCGTTTTTCACAGGAGAAACTGCGTCACCAGCTGAGCCAGAGGAAGGACAATGTAGAGCTTTCATAGGGTTTAGTGGACCGGATGAGCAGCCACAAGCATCTACTTCAGGATCATCGTCTCAGGGATACACAAAAATGCCAATGAGTGCTAAAACTGCAGAGGAGCAACTGAAGCTTCTAGCATCGTTTGTAGCGGCTTACGGGAATTGTATTCAAGGGAAAATAATTGATCCAGCTTTATGGGAAGAAGATTATGATCAGGTGGATCCGGATGACTTGGAACAAATGGACCTACAATGGCAATTGGCTATGGTCACACAGAGATTGAAAAGGTTCATGAAAAGAACAGGAAGAAGTATGAGTGTGAACAATGTAGGATTCGATAAGTCAAAAGTTAGATGTTATAACTGTCAGGGGTTGGGACACTTTGCGAGAGAGTGTCAAAGACCTAAGATTGATAATCATCAGAACTTAGGACGTCAGCATTTAGCCAGTTCAGGGAATCAAAGATCAGGGAATCAGGGTTCAGTGGCTGGTTTACTTGCTAATGTGGGGTCTAACAGACAGTTAGATGGCACATATGATTGGAGTACACATCCAGAGACTAATGCTAGAGCCTTCATGGCTGAAGTCACAGAGACTGGAAGTACGGGAGCAGAAGAGGAAGAGAAAGAGGATACACAGTTTTCTGATTCAGAACCTTTGGTGCTGGAAATTGCTGAGGAGCTAACTACGCTGGAGTTTGCAGCTCAGATGGCCAATATCAAATCTGATCGGAAACAGGTAATTCTAAACTCTTCTACTTTTCATGATTTATGTGCTTTATGTACTACTTTGAATGATAAATTGAATTTAGTACTAGAAACATCTTCATCTATGACTGCTCAAATTCAATCCTTAAAATCAGATAATGCTAATTTATTAGACATTAAGGAAGATCTTCAGGCCAAACTGAGAAATGATGCTCAAGATTTCCTAGTTCTGAATGACAAATTGATTGAACAAAGTGTCAGGAATGAACTACTTTATGAGCATGTAGAGTCACTGACCAAAGAGATCTCTCTTAGAGATAAGGAATTAGCTGAGTCTAGTACTAAGGTTGATAAGGCCAATAGCAATCGTGTACCTACTGCTCAGGATGAGACCAATGATATGGTTAACTCAGAGGTAGTCAAGATAACTGAGTCCTATGAAGTATCTTCAATTACTCCTCAGGTTAGACAAACAGTACAGTGTGTTCAGTCTAGTTGTAATTCAAACCTAGAAGAGGAAAATACTGTAAGCATTGTTAACAAAGGGGAGTTAAAACAAGCTGTTGATACAGACAATCAGGGTATTAGTAAGACACCTAGGTCAAAGAGTGCCTATAAGAAATCTATTGACAAGATGTCTTGCTTTAAGTGTCATGAGAAAGGACATGTTGTTTCAGGTTGTCCCTACAAAAAGTCAGAGTCTTCATTAAACATAGGGAAACAAGAGCAGCAAATCTTAAAAACAATGCCTAGTGATGCGAGCGGGAGTAGTTCTCGAGTTTCTGAGAAGAACTCCGTTGAGGTGTCACGTATAGGTAGTTGTCAATCATCGGTGTTTCTTAGACAAAATGACGGACTTAGGATTAATTCCCCGAATAGATCTCCTAGTCAATCAATGTCTGGCCCCCATACCATTATTAGGAAAAATTCACCTAAGAGGAGTCACATTCTAGTTAGGTCTAATTCTCCTAATAAGCATACGACACCAGGTAGAGCCCGGAATTATGAGACTGAAATGTACCATAACAAAAATTATTCAAGGACTGAAACGAAAAGACCAATACAAAGGTCGAGAATGGATGTTAATCATTCAGCTTCACAACAGATTCTCAATCAAAAATCCAAGTCACCTGAAAGGAGAGATGGGTATTTGAAAGAATTCAAGTTTGTGGATGAGGATGGTATTACCAAGTCAGTCATGGCTTGGGTCCCCCGTGATAACTAACTTTTCTTGTTTAGTGTGCAGGAGTTAGCTACAGATCCTAATGACAAATGGTTTATGGATAGTGGTTTCTCTTGATACAGGACAGGGGTACAAAGGACAAAACAGCAGGTATGCTTTCTGGGTCCTTAGACCAAAGTGAGAAGTTATAAGGGAAACATGTAAGGTGTGTCAATTGTGTCAGTCTGTATAAACAATGCGAATCTAGTCACAAAAGCATTTGTTAGTTCATGCTTTGGGTTGTTAGTTCAACTGAATGGCATGTGTAATCCAAAGTAACTTGACCTTAGGCTATTTTATTTCTTTTTATAGTAAGTTAGTAAGTTACTTTATTAGCTTATTATTATTTATGAAAATCAAAATAAAAAAAAAAGGAGACTATAAGTATTTAGGCTTTCACACATAATGCAACTAAATCCTAAGTGTTATACTTTATTTAGTTTGATGTGTTGGTAGGCATAATACATATAGGGAATCTCAAGGTTAATAAAATATTCTAGAAAAAGTCAAGCGTGTCACTAACTTAGATGTACGACCAATCGGTCTTAATTTTTATGTACAAGACATACAAACATTGAGTCTAAATGAGGTATGCAAACTTTCTGGGGATGTATGGCAACATCAAATACATCTGAAAATGGAAAGAATAGAAATATCATGTAAAACTGAGAGTCGAAAACATGCAACTCTGTTGTACGTAAGTACAGACCTGTTGTCTCTGTTTAGATTCGGGTTAGCAGACATGTCGCTTTGTTGTACGTCAGTACAGACCTGTCACCGCTATCTGCTAACTTTAAAAATAAACTTTAAGTCGAACTAAGACACTTTGTTGTATGAAAATACAGACCTGTGTCCGATGTTTGTCTTTTAAAGAAAGTTTGCAAATACCAACAAGTTAGAATCCTTGTCTGTGTGCCTTGATCATAAAAGTATGTCTATGTCTGTGTCACGTAAGATAATTTCCTGATAAATAAAAAGGCCAAGGGATATTCCGAAATGTAGAATGTTTAAAAGGGGTAAAATACCAACAATCGGCTAAATAGGTATGTCACGACAAACAAACAAAGGAATAAAAAATTCCTAAGTGTGAAAGTTTAAGTACTGAAAGTTAGTATCAGACATCGCTATCTGATTGAATCTTTCTTTGACTATTCTCGCCAAAAATATACTATTTAGTGTAGGTTAGAGTAGCTTAAGTTTAAAATTAATTTTATTTTATTTTATTTTTATCTTCAGTAGGATAAAAGGTCAAAGTTTCTAAGGATGCATGATTGGTTGAATAAACAAATATTGCGTGAAAACCTGTTGCTTAGTGTGATTGGTTCTGCAAAGGTTGTAAACCTCCATTACATGAAAAAGTTGAAAAAGTTGAATTTTATTCAAAGATTTTCAAAATTTTCATTTAAGTGTTGAAAAAGTTGAAAATTGTTCAAAGTTTTTCAAAACTTACGAGGTTGGGACTATTTAAACAAAGGTAATGATAGTTTCTCTCGAACTTAGTTCTCGTGTTTGGTTTACGCTATAAACCTTCAAAAACTTTAAGTAGGAGAGTTTCATTTTATCTTTATCGTTGAATAATGATTTTAATGTCCTACTAACATCTAATGACTTGTTTCATGTGTTGATTAAGTCTATACAGTGTTAGCCTTGAATTATTCACAGAATTACAGATTCTTCAACTGACAAAGGCGATTTGTGAACTTCATGCCAAGTTGGATCAGACAGAGACTGATCAGTAGCAGCAGATTGCAAATCTGGAGGCTATATTGGCATCTGGTTGAAAGATCATCCATCTCAGGGGGAGAAATAGTAGAGAGTGGAGAAATCGTAGAGAAGCTGTCCTTCGAAAAAGATAAGTCAAAGAAGATAGCTCGAATAGTGAGCGGGCAGATCTTTCAAGACAGTAGTGAGCTGGCAGATCTTTCAAATATTGGCTCTCACTGCTGATCCTCAGGGGGAGTCAGTGTCCAAAGCTACTGACAATAGGAAAGACAAGGATTCAGAGACAACTGAAGTAACTGAAGACATGGTCTGACCGGAGCATTGTCAGAGTAATTGAAGATGACTTAGAACTTTTTCCGAAGTGTTATGAATGCATCACTCGATGAAGGTGTTATGAATGATGATCAGAATGGGATAGATCTAGAGATGCAGAAGACTGCTCTAAATGATGAATCAGATTCTGAAGTTAGAAGTGACTGATTTAGCTTAGAAGGACCGTATAATCTAGGAAGACAATTCTGGGCTGAGGTGTTTGCAAAAACTGTCAGAAGAAAGGGTCGTACTGCAGATTTGGGAGGTTAGTCTAAGAGGTATTAGAAGCGCTGTGGTTCAAAGGAACGTGGACTAAGTTAGAGAAGCGATTCAGAATCATCAGTCATGGATAACGAGGAGAAAGGGTGATCTCGACATCCATTGTCATTAAAGCAAATAGTCTATCAAGATCAATGAACAAAAACTAGAAGCTATCGTCAAGGGGGAGTCTGTTGGTACATTCAGTGTGACGACAGCAGTCTAGTTTTGTTATTGATAAGACAAGTTCTTAGGTGATTTTAGAATACAAGGCTTGGCATTCGAATCTGTGATAGATTCGAATGTAGCCATAGATTCGATTTGTTTAAGGCTTGGGATTCGAATCTGTGATAGATTCGAGTCTAGCCTTAGACTCGAATGGGCTTTGGGCCAGATTCGAGTTTGGCCCACATCAGACTCGAATCAGGGTCTATAATTAGGGATAGACTCGAAATATTATCTGACTTTTTGCAGAATTCGTGAGGAATTAAGCAAGAGGCGATCTCGAGTTTATCAGCTAGGTGAGTGCCGTTTCGGAGAGAATTAGTACGTAGGATCGTTCGTGTGTCGTTCGTTCAGCGTCTAATAGTCTCCGTGTTCCGTTGGTTGAGAGTTGTCCGTCTAACCGTCAACGAGGATTCCGCACTCGTTCACGGATCCGCGTCTAGATAGATCTTGAAGTCGTAGACCTTACAACGAGATAGAGACATCTAGGATCAACAGGAACCATCCTATAGAAAGCATCATAGGAAATCCCAATGCGGGTGTAAGGACTAGGAGTAGTTTGATAACAACACAGTGTTGTTGTCGATGATAAACTACTCCGAGGCCTTTCATACTTGCCTCTATTCATGCTTTATCTCGCAAGTAGAGCGGAAGGGTGCAGATGGCTCTAAAAGATAATTCTTGGGTTGAGGCGATGCAGGAAGAACTGTCATAATTTAGGAAACTAGAAGTGTGGGAGTTAGTTCCATTACCTCGAGGAGAAATAGCAATAGGAACCAAATGGGTTTTTAAGTGCAAAAGAGACTATCGGGGTATAGTCACTCACAACAAAGCAAGATTAGTTGTAAAGGGTTTCAACCAAGAGGAAGGAATCGATTACAATGAGGTGTTCGCGCCAGTAGGAAGGTTGGAAGCAATTCGTTTGTTTCTGGCTTTTGCTTCCTTCAAGGGCTTTAAGGTTTATCAGCTAGACGTTAAGAGTGCTTTCCTTTATGGGAAAGTGAAGGAGCTGGTGTATGTGGAACAGCCGCCCGGGTTTACTGATCCGAAATATCTAGACAGAGTATATCGATTAGATAAGGCTCTGTATGGATTGCATCAAGCACCAAGGGCGTGGTGCGATACTCTATCCAACCATCTGTTAGAAAATGGGTTTAAAAGAGGAAGGATAGACAGTACGCTGTTCGTGAAGCGAAAAGGAGAACACTTCATCTTGGTACAAGTGTATGTCGATGATATCATCTTTGGATCATCAGACGAGCAAATGTGCAAGGACTTTGAAAAGGTGATGAAGTCAAAGTTCGAGATGAGTGCAATGGGTGAGTTGAACTTCTTTCTGGGATTGCAAGTTGACCAGAAGAGGGAGGGCATGTTTATCCATCAGACGAAGTATGTCTACGACATATTAGAGCGCTTCGGGATGGAAGGGACAAAACTGACAGCTCATTTCAGCACGCCAATTCAATTGAATCACAATCTCGGACCGGGTACTGAAAGTGATACTAATGTGGATCCGACATTATATCGGGCCATGATTGGGTCAATTATGTATTTAACTACTTCAAGACCTGATATTATGTTTGCTGTTTGTATTTGTGCAAGGTTTGCAGCTAATCCGAAAGAGATGCACATGAAAGCTGTGAAGCGGATTCTACGATACCTCAAGTCGAAACCGAAGCTGAGACTTTGGTATCACGCGGAGGGCGATCTGGAATTGGAGGCGTTCACGGATTCAGAATACGGAGGATTCAGGTTGACGCGCAAGTCAACAACTGGAGGTTGTCAGTTTCTAGGAGGGACACTTGTTTCCTGGCAATGCAAGAAACAGACTTCGGTAGCCGTGTCAACGTGCGAGGCCGAATATGTTGCTGCTGGTAGTTGCTATTCACAGGTTCTGTGGATACAACAACAATTGCGGGATTACGGTTTGACTTATACTCATACTCCTATTAGGATAGATAACCAGTCAACAATTGCTATAACTAATAATCGAGTTAAACATAATAAAACCAAGCACATAGACATAAGACATCATTTTATACGTGATTGTGCTGAAAAAAAAAACTTAATCATGCTGGTAAAAGTGGCAACGGATGATAATAATGTTGATTTATTTACCAAAGCTTTTGATAAGTCACGTTTTGAGTATTTGATTCAACTAAATGGAATGCGTAATCCAGAGTGAATTGACCTTAGTATAGTTTTGTTTCCTTTAATAGCAGTAGTCTTTCTTTCTTTTTATAGTAGGTTTAGTAGTTTAGGATAGTTTCCTTTTATTGTAAGTTTGTAGGTTATTTTATTTTCTTAATCTTATTTATGAAAAACAAAAGAAAAAAGAGAGAAAACCACAAAAAGTTCAAAAAAGGAGAATATCAGAAAAAGAGTTAAGTCTTAGAAGCATAGGTTCAAAGTGACGAAAAATTAGCACAGTTAATACAAGCTCTAAGTGTTTAGCTTTCACACATAATGCACCTAAAATTCTAAGTGTTATACATTATCAAGTTTGATATGTTGGTAGGCATAATACATATAGGGAGTCTCAAGGCTAGTAAAATTTTCAAGAAAAAGTCAAACGTGTCACTGACTTAGATGTATGACCAAATGGTCATAATTTTTATGTTAGAGACATACAGACTTTGATTCTAAATGAGGTATGCAAACTTTCTGGGGATGTATAGCAACATCAGATACATCTAAAAAATGGAAAGAACAAAAAAATCATACACTGAGTTGAGAGTCAAAACAAGTAACTCTGTTGTACGTAAGTGCAAATCTGTTGCCTCTGGTTTGACTCGAGTTAGCAAGATAAGTCGCTTTGTTGTACGGCGGTACAGACCTGTCACCACTGTCTTGCTAACTTTAAGAATAAACCTTAAGACAAACTAAGACACTTTGTTGTATGTAAATACAGACCTGTGTCCGATGTTTGCCTTTTAAAGAAAGTTTGCAATACCAAAAAGTTATAATCATTGTGTGTATGCCTTGATCATAAAAGTATGTCTATGTATGAGTCACGTAAGGTAATTCTTGATAAATAAAAAGGCCAAAGGATATTCCGAAGTGTAACATGTTTAAAGGGAAAATAATACCAACAATCGGCTTGAAATGTATGTCACGACAAACAATCAAAGGAATCAAAAATTCCTAAGTGTGAAAGTTTGAATACTGAAAGTGCGTATATGACATCGCTATCTGATTGAACCTTTCTTTGACTATACTCGTCAAAAATATCCTGTTAAGTGTTTAGTATAAGTTGTAAATCTTTGAAATAATGTAGATTAGTCTAAGTTTACATTTTTGTTCACAATTTGAACTTTAATTTATTTTATTCTATTTTACTTTTTAATTTTTTAATTTTTACTTTATTTTAATTTTAATTAGGAAAAAGGTCAAAATTACTGAGGGTGCATTCCTAGTTGAATAAAATAAACATTGCATGAAAATCTGGTGCTTAGAGTAAATGATTATGCATAGTTTATTCCGTTACACGAAAAGGTTGAAAAAGTTGAAAAACTTGAATTTAATTCAAAGGTTTTCGAAAATTTCAAATTTTCAAAGTTAAATTCGAGTTTAACCAAAATCTAATATATATTCGAATTTGGTAGGTTCTTCGACTTTGCTGATAAATTCGAAAGTACACAACAAACTCGAAGGTGGTTGATATAAATAGGTCAACAGTGACAAGTCATTATCACCTACTTTCGAATTTGAACCTTTCGAGTTTGCTGTGAGCGATTTCGAGTTTGTCTTCGAGTTTGCCGTATTCGACTTTTCTACTATTTGTCAAGTTTCTGTCCGTTTTTGTTCGAGACTACTAGCAAATCTAGGTATAATCAACTGTATTCTACAAGATTTCGGTGGTTTTAGACTCCATTTGAGCCAAAATTAACGGATTTTAAGGTTTTAATGGTGGAAAGTTTATATTTCAAAATAACAAACTTTGAACCGGTGAAACATCAAATTGATTACAAATATCTTTGATTAGAACCTATTAGGACTAATGGATGTAATTTTCTAAGTCTAAATTGGTTAAAATCTTGGATTTTTGTTGTCACTCAAACCGACATATTCGAATTTGATCATTGTCTCGAATTTGATCGTGGCTTCGAGTTTGTCATTAAACTCGAAGCATCCATTAAATTCGAAACTATGGTTGTTTCGAACTTGTCATTCGAGTTTACCATTATATTCGAATTATTTGCTTAAAATTTAAATCGAACTTGTAGAAATTCATAGGTGTTGGATTTTGTACTTATACAAGTTCAAAATAAAACAAATTTGAATTTAAACATGTTTATGTCTATCTTAATAATTCTAATATTTTATATGCTTTTTTGTGCAGACATGGCAGATAGAGTTTTCGTTCCAAAGCATAATATGGTCATTTCTCCGGACCATGAGATACCCGAGGCTCAAGCATACCGCCAAATGGTGGACTTTTTGGTTGGTTCCAGGATTTCGTATGCTCTGTCGCATAATATCCAGATAGTAATCCCAAATGTTCGTCAAATTTGGGATCATTTACAAGTCGACTGTACTGTTACTCCAACAGTATTGAGGACGAGGATTGCTGGACACCCTCTAGTGTTTTCCACTGATGTGTTGCGTCGAGTGTTGCAGCTAGGCTCTCCAGAGCAAGAAAATGGGCCGATTAACTTTCCGTTAGCAATTAGGCAGGCTGCATTTGTTAGAATGGGATATAGTTTGGAGTTGACTAAGTCCTCATACATGAAGAGTGGGCTGATAGGGAAATGGCGATACCTAGCTCACGTCTTTATGGTGTGTTTTGCTGCCAAGAAAGCAGGATTCAATTACATAATTCAGTCAGGGATGATAGCGCTGGTTTACAATCACAGATTTAGCTCCGGACCGAGAAAGATTTCTGCTATATCCGAGATTCGTAATGATGTTGATAAGACATTTCCTACCGAACCTGCCACAGCTGAACGAAATTCAAAGTGTTGCTGTGATTGACAAACGAATCTTTGCAGATTGTCAAACTCATAGAGGAAGATTAGCTAGGCCAGTGGAGGCACCACTTTTTGGTGCGGTGGTCAACCCAGATTTTCAAGTCGGTGAAGGTGCCACTGGGCAGGGGAAAATCAATTTCCACAGCAGCCGCAACAACAACAGCAACCGCAACAGCCAAGGCCTCAGCAACAAAGGAGGAGGCAACGACCATCAGCGAGACAAACTCTGGCAGCTAGGCCTTCAACAAGCCATGTGCAAGAGCCGGAAGAGGCTGGCCCATCAAGTGCAGCAGCCGTATCTGATCCAAGAGTTGAAACGTTGGAAGAAATTTGGGCATCTGGACCCAATGCCAATGAAGACATTACTGCTGAGCTTGTTGGAAATATCTTGGAGCCTCCAACTGGGGAAGTTGATATTTTTAAGCAGATAGATGAATATGAACCTGAAGCAGCAGAAGGAGCCGAGTCAACATCAGATTCTGAGTCGAATCAAACAGAAGAGATTTTTCTGGAGGGAGGTTCAGAAGATCCGACTGTCCGGGTTGCCACCTATGGATCCCGGCTAATAGTTATTTACGAAGAGGCTACAAAGAAAAGAGCATTGGCAGTTTCTGATGACGATGACTCCGATTTTGAGGAAGAGGAAATAACACCTTTGGTGCCTAGGCATAGGGCCAAAAGGCATCGTTTCATGCAGGGAGCTTCTTCAGCCTCTGCTTCTGAGCCAGAGATGCCTACCGCTCAGCCATCAGAACCAACATCCATTCTGCCACCACCACCACCTGTTCAAACGTCCATTCCCTTACCAATCATCCCAAATCCCATCCAATCAATTCCATCCGCTTCATCAACCTTCATAGATAATCAAAGGTTCTCTGAGCTTAGGAGCAAGGTTGACTTCCAGCAAGTCCAAATCTTTCAGTTGACAAAAGCTATTGGTGAGATACTGGCGCATAACGCAAATGTTGACAAAGATAATGCTGAGTTGAAGAAATATGTTGGAAAGATTGAGGAAGAGAATCTGGAGCTTAAAACTTTTGTTGCAGATCAAGCTGCTGAGATTCGATCGATGCGATCCCGAATTGAGCAATTACTGAAAAATCTAAAGGCTCAGGGGGAGACGAGCTGTAGGGATCCTGAGGAGCAGCAAAGGGAAGATGATGAAGGCGATGATCCCAATGCACCAAAAGAGAATGAGCCAGTAGATTTTCCTGCTGCTCTATATGCTGAAGTTCAGGGGGAGCCTAGTCAGGCTGGTGTTTATGGAGGATACGGAGGTGAGGCTGGTTCTTCAAAGACTCATGAAAGTGAAATGATAGACGCCTTGAGAGATATTGAGGAAGAAGTTATGGATTTTGATTTTGAAGAGGAGATAGAGGAGTTGGAAGAAGGAGAATTCGTACCGGAGGATGTAGTTGATTGGAGATCTGACGATGAAGTGATAGAGGACGAGGACGATAATGTCAACGAAGTGATTATCAATTCACAGCCTATCACGGAGTTATATGTGCGAGATAATCACAATGTGATTGATATAGATGAGATCAAGATAGCCTCGGTCGAAGACTCTGAACTTGAAGAAGCAGAAAAAGAGCCTTCCAGGGCTGATTTAATGAATTTGTGGTTCAAGAAGGAAGAAAAGAAAGAAAAACCGAAGATGAAGAAGAAGATGAGAATTCCTGGGGCAGAAAGTCTCTCAGGAGGAATTATAAGCTGGTTCTTTGACAGAGAACTGCAGCTATTCATACTGAAAAGGAGAGATGGACTTCAATACCTTAGGCGGATGCTCAGAGTATTTAATACATTTCCGAAGGTAGAAGTAAAGGAGTTGGCGTGGAAAGAGTTAATCAATATCGGTGAGGATCCTTATGCTGAGGTTATAGCCAAGATTATCAGAAAGGAAGGCCAATCCGGAAAATTTGAAAGACTCAAGCCAAGGACGGGAAAGACAGTGGAAGATGAAACAAGGATTGATCCACATACAGAAAGGCCTTGGGCCAGAATGGTTTATAAACCCGTCAAGTGCTTAAAAGGGTGCCTATGAAATCGATGCACAGGATATTTTGAGTGACTTGAAATGGTGGTATATCGATAATGAAACGGCGGAAGCTATAATGGAGGATACACAGGACAAAATAATTTTGAGATTGTATGATCCACTGCACTTAATAAATCTATCGAAGGTCGACCTAAAGAAGCTGAATGATCAACCTATCTTCTTCCATGAAGGTTGGAGGTCTGACGCAAGGAAGTACCAGAAGGTAGTGAAAGTATGTATAGATGCAGGCTTATACGCAGATAACAGTCTATATAGTTCCAGTACTTAGTCAAAATGTAAATAGTTAGAAGCTATCGTCAAGGGAGAGTCTGTTGGTACACCTTGTGTGACGATAGCAGTCTAAAGTGTATTAGCATTTTGTGTAAGTGATATTACAAGGTATTGAATATTAACTAGTGTTTGATATATGTGGTTTTGTGTGTTTGATATTTATTGATTGTATGTTTGAACTTGATGTAATGTATTACAAGAAGTTCAAACATAAAGTCCAATGATTAATTCAAACATAAGTTAAACATATATTCAAATAGAAGTTTGTCAAGTGAATTTTGAATTTAGGATGAATTCGAATTTAGCCTAGAAGGTAAATTCGAATTTGTCTTGTGGACAAATTTGAATGGGCCTTGGGCCTGGATTCGAGTTTGTCCCATGACAAACTCGAATGGGTCTCTATAATTAAGGATTAACTCGAATGATTAAGAGACTTTTACAGAATTCCAGTGAGTGATTAGCAGAAGGCGATCTCGAGTTTATCAGCTATTATTGTGTGTGTTCTGAGATAATCATCGCGTAGGTTCGTCCTTAGTCGATCGTACAACGCCGTGGTAGTCTCCGTGTTCCGTGAGTGTGATATATCCGTCAAGTCGCTAACGAGGATTCCGCACTCGTTGGTGTCGGTCGCGTCTAGATAGATATGTAGTTGCAAGACCTTACAGAAGGAAGGGTAGTCATGGAATTTTTTAAAGAACTAAACTTGTTGGACAACACAATAAGTTGTTACTTCAAGGAAAGATCTTTTGGTGATTGAGGAGTGTTGTTGGATTGTTTTGATTGAGTAGATGGAGATAAAGGTGAAGATGGAGGAGTGGTAGGTTCACTTGGTGATGGTAAGTGCATAGTGGAAAGAAGTTCCATGGCCTATGCAAAGGTCAAGTGACGCAACTTAGAGGGATCAGAGATACCTTCAGTAGTGGCCAAACCTGCTTCATGAGGTGAGGTGATGGGGGATGTTTTCCTTTCAGTGGACACTAGGATTCTGAATCCTTCATCAAGGACATGGGTGGTACCCTCAGTAGTGCCTTGGTTTTTAGACGCATCATCATGGGGTGAAGTGTTTTGCATTTCAACATCAGCAGTGGTGAAAACTGGTGATGAAATTGGCATCTGGGTAAAGGCTTCACCAAAGGGTTGTTCTGTATCTTGAGGATCATCAGCCTAGGATGTTGGTCCTTCAACAGCCGTTGGGGTTTGAACAGCTGCATCATGGGGAGCAGAAGATTAAGGCTGAGTAGCTGGTGGGCTTGAACCAACTTTTTTGGCACCTTATGCAGACTCAGGTTATGAAGGAGAACTAGGAGTAGGGAACAGTGTGGAGTGGAGAGGGTTGCTGTCTTTCAATATCCCCAACTTTTTGAGAGGAAGGGATAGTTGACGTAGTTCCCTCCATTTGTACAATTGGTTCCTATTGGGAGGAAGAAGATGGCTCAGGCTGACTCTGGGTTGACTCAGTCTGGAGTGAATGAGGCTTCATAGAGGGTGCACCTTATCCAAAAATAGGAGATCGAGATTCAAAAGGGGTTGCTTCCTTTTCAACTGCCTCCTATTGAGTGGGATCAGAGGGGCTTTGTTAAGTGGGTAGGCTGGTGGTTTTCTTTTTGGCTAAGGATTTTCTCGTTTGCTTGGAGTACATGGTTGGAGTATAGGGAGAAGTAGGAGGTTGTTGTGTTTGGACTGATGAGGAGACTGTGCTAGAAATAGGTGTTGGAATTTGTTCCATAGTCTCAAGTGGCACATAACCACTACCACAAAGGCTTCTGGTTCAACTATTAACCCTGGGTGACCAACATGCTCCACCTCAGGCACAGAGACTGATTGTTTTGTCCTTCTTGGTGACAGGTCCAGCTTCAGCAGACTTCAAGGCATGTTTTGCCTTTCTAGTCCTTGATTTTGATTTTCCAGTGGGAGCAGGAGTTCGATCCGCCTTCTGAGTAGAAGGTCCTTCCACTAAACGAAATAACCTTCTCACCAGAGTTGAGAGAGAAGGATCATCAGTAGACACCAGAGAATGAAATTCTTTGTTTCCAATCACAGGAAACACCTTAGACTTCGATAATGGTTGGGAGTTGTAAATAATGTCAACACAGACATGGTTGAATATCAGGCTTAAGAATCTGGGTATCTTACAGTAGGAGGATGTTGTTCCTGATCCACAAAGGCCCTTAGATTCGAAAGATCCACTTGGCTATATTCAATGTAGTCCCATCCAAAAACTGCAAGGCTATTTGGATTTCATCTCGGCTGAGCTTGTCAAATAAACTAACCATACAGCTTATACTCATCACCACAAAGGCAAATAGGAAACTGTAAGTTGGTGCAATCTCTTTCTTGAACAGAGTATAGCACCCACACTTGGTGTAGATACACCACAACATCTTAGCAAATTAGCTGTTTGTGAATTTTCAGGTTGTGGTTTATCAAATTTCTCAACTACAGGGAGATGAAGTACCTCCTGAAGAAGAGCATCATTTATCTCAACAACTTGAGTGTTGTTGATAATGGTTCCTCGAATGGTTTTAGTAGCAGAGTCATAAGAACATGTGTACCAAAATTCATAAACCATTTCTTGATACATGACACTAGGAGTTGCTGTCATGGCATAGTTCATAGGGTGAGCTTTCAGGAATTTCACCATTGGTTAACAGCCTTTCCCAACATAATTTTTGGGAATGGTCAGATTGGCCACATAGTTTGTGGGTTTGATGGTTAACATGGTGGTGACTGTTGGGTGTTTTAAAACATCATCACCAAGGAATGCAGGTACAAGGGGAGTGTTGAATGGTATTTTTGAAGTAGATGAGAATGCACGAGTCTCAGAAACTAATGTATTTAGGGTTTTTTCAGAGAGTATGGATTTATAGCGTTGCAGTAGGAAAGAAGAAGATAAAACTGTGATAGTGGGTATTTAGTGGATTTGAATGTGGGATAGTGAGAGAGAGAAATGAGTGGTTGATTTGAAATGTGATGCTGTAACATCCAAAGACTTAAATTATTGTAATTGAGGGTATTTAGTTTAAATTTTGTATTTAATTTAGTCAACTTGGATTATGTATGAAAATTATGTATTCAGAAATTTGAAAAGTTGGTTCCTATGTTAAGTAATTAAGAAATTTTTGAATTTCAAATTATTAAATAAGTATGATTAAATATAAGTATTAGTAATGATAAAATAAAGATTGAAAACTTTATTTAATGAAATCAAATAAGTGGAGTGGCCACTTTTGTCAATAGCCAAAAATGAAGAGTTAAAAGACCTTGTGTCTTTCATTTCCTCATTCAACAACTCCTCACCTTCAAAAAAACACACATACTCTGTCTAATATCTCTACTATAATTCGAATTTCGTGGAAAAAAATTCGTCGATTAAGCTGATAATTAGCAAGAATCATATAGGATTTAAGGTAAGAAAGTAATTTCTAAGTTTTGGGTTTAATTTTGGAGGGTTAAAGATGCAAATTTTTGATTTTTAAATTTGATGAAATGTTGTTGCATGTATGAAATTATAGTTTGAAATCATCAATTGATGTCCTTAGAAGTCTCAGAAACGAAAACCGTTCACGGATTCAATCATAAAAGTATGAAATATTGATTTTTATAAGTTTTTGTGTTCTTGATAAATTTCCTTCTTTTTGGTTCAATCTGGACGAATTTGGATGTTATGGATGGGGAAAATAGTTTAGAAACACCCCATATATGTTTATATAAAATTTGTATGGAATGCATGTTGATAAGACTCGATTTTGGCAAATTTTTTAATAAAACCCATAGATGCGACCTGCAAATCTGCAAGTCGACTCGAAGAGTTGTATGAGGTGACTCGGCAAGTCGCCAAAAACATTTTGAAGGTTGGAAAAGTTGCTAAGTGTTGAGACCCGAATTCGAGTTGGAACGAAATTCGGATGAGGCCAGACTTCGGATGGGACCCAAACTCCGATTGGTCAAATTTCGGGTCAAACATCTCTGATATAATTGAATTCGGCCAAGGAACCGAAATTCGGACCTCGACTCGGCGAGTCGGCCCAGTACATGCAAAATTCAGTTCTTCTCAAGAAGATCCGAACTTTTGGTTTTAAAAGCCAGATTTTTAACATAACTTTTGCTTTATAATTAGGCATTTAGTGATGTGTTGTTTGTTCTTAATAGAAACTTGAACCTTGGGTTTTTAATATGAATTCTGGATGACAAATCTGAAGATTTAATACTTTAATTTGTGAAGACTTGATGAAAGCTATTGATGAACATACATTGAAGATATGTTTCCTATAAAAATGTAATAGGTCCCTTATGGCATTGTTAAACACACAGTGGGGTACTTTGTGATTCCTGTTGAAATTCCGAAAAGAAATTATATTTATTGTAGTTATTTTACACACCCACTGTGAGTACTTTGGATTGTATATGTCTACATTTATTGTATGTTAGCTAATGCTCAATAAGACCTGTGGATTCATTTTGTTTGGCACTTTACTAACTTGAATTTATGTTAATGCACATTGCTACTAGTTGGATGTTATTACATGATCTGTGTTCTTTGTTATGCATCTTCCGATTGGCTTGCGAGTGATAACTGGTAAATCGATGCTACCGAGGCTATATGACCTGGAGCTGATCCCTCCGAGCACCTGATGGGCAGGTGTAACATCCCCGATGGTAACTTACGCCTCAATTGAATTCTTGTTCCGTGCAATGGCACGATAGAGTTGCGGCTCATTTCCGTACTTTGTGTACGAAGAGAGTATACAGTGTTTGTTGCCGGTGTTACTCTTATGTGCTACATAAATATCTGTAGAATGTATAATCTCTGTACTCACAAAGCTTTGCTTACCCCTCAGTTGTTCACGTTTATCAGGATAAGAGAAATCCGCTGCTAGACCTTCTAGCCAGATCATTAATGAAGTATTTGGAGATATGTACTACTCAATTGGTAAATCAATAAAAAAGAAGATTCCATCGGAAATTCTTGGGTATGTTGTAATAAAATATTGAGTATGTAGAATGTAGACTGAAACATTGTAGCACCGTAGGGTGTTTGACTTTTATTTTTAGTTTTTGTACTTTCAACTTCCTATAATGTATTAAGTATTTAGATTAGTAATATAATATGTGTTGTGATTAATCCTGGGGAATGTAATGGTGGTTATTGTCGCAAGGGTGTCACGGATGACTAACGGAACGGAACCGTTACCACGTCAACACGTTTGTCAGACCAACTTGACACTTCATCTCCACTTAAACACGTAACACACATTATCCGCAAGTAATTAAGATAAATAAATACATAATTTATGTAACTTAAATGTGAAGTAATGTTAATTAAAAGTGGATGTTCAAGGCTGTTGTTCAAACATGTGATGAAAATATTCCATTCAAAACTGTTTTGTAAGTTGTTTACTAAACTTGAGTAGTTATTTAAGACAAGGTTTTAATGTGAAACATGTTCAATAACTTGAACAGATTACAAGCCTTGCCTTGTATGACAGATTACATATTGAGCAGGTTTCATCTTTAGCCAGCAACGCAGGTTTGAAAGAAAAAGTTTGTTTTAAAAGACTTGTTATTTTGGCAAACCTGATACTTGCCAAACCTGTCCAAATCTTAGAGAACTGGCTAAGTACAGAACTGGTGAAACTTGTTCTGTCAAAGCTGTTGTTTAAGATTTTGACAGTTTTGCTTTAAGTATCCTTTGAACATCGATGACACTTAGTCACCTTTATTTTAAATTCTCAGCTTGCACACAAGGGAATTAAACCTATTTTCATCAAGAGGTTTGGTGAAAATATCTGGAAGCTGTTCTTCTGTGGGAACAAAAGTTACCTCAACATTACCTTTTTGGATGTGATCCCTTATGAAATGATGTCTAACCTCAATATGCTTTATTCTAGAGTGGAAGACAGGGTTGTTGGAGATGGCTATGGCACTGGTATTGTCACACAGGATGGGATACGAAAGACCCTAACCTAGTGTACCCTTTAGGTATCTTAAGATTATTTTCACTGCAGCTAGATGTGATTATTTTGGATCAGCTTGAAACCTTGCACATAAACAGGTAGAAACCTTTATATCTGGTCTACTAGCAGTTAGATATAGTAAGATCCCAATCATACCTCTGTAACCTATTACTTAAACAGGCTTGCTACAGGTATCAGCATCCAATTTAACATTGGTTGCCATTAGGGTTTTGATGGGAGAACAATGATCAAATATAAAATTTTTCAAGAGATCTAATGTGTACTTTCTTTGATATATAAAAATTCCATTTGAGGTTTGCTTAACCTATAATCCTCAAAAGAAAGTTAGTTCACCCATCTTGCTCATTTCATAATTAGATTTCATGAGAAGTGAAAAATTATTACGTAGTTGTTCATTAGTAGAACGAAATATAATGTCATCCACATATATTTGAACAACCATAATATCAGTTTTCACTTTCTTTATGAACAATTTAGTATCCACTTTACCTCTGGGATATCCATTTCGCATAAGGAAATCAGTAAGAGTGTCATACCAGACTCTTGAGGCTTGTTTCGATCCATAGAGTGCTTTGTCGAACTTATAGACAAAACCTGGATGATATTCATTTTCAAAACCTGGAGGCTTCTTAACTTACACTTCTTCTTGCAGCTTACCATTCAAAAATGCACTCTTAATATCCATTTGAAATACCTTCATGCTCTTGTGAGCAGTATATGCCAGAAACAAACGAATTGCTTTCAGCCTGACCACTGGAGTAAATGTTTCATCATAGTGAATACCTTCTTCCTGTCTATACCCTTGAGCAACTAGTCTTTCCTTATTTCTAATGACATGACCTTGCTCATCCTTTTTATTTCTAAATACCCATTTAGTGTCAACTATTGTTTTTTCCTTTAGGCATAATTACCAACTTCCATACTTTGTTTCTCTGAAACTTATTGAGTTCCTCCTACATGGGAGTGATCCAATTAGCATCTTTCAGTGCATCGTCAACTTTCATTGGCTCCATTAGGGACATAAAACTTGAAAACATACAAAAGTTTCCAAGACTATCCCACCTTGCCTGCACACCTTTATTGATTTCACCAATTATTTGATCATTTGGGTGAAATCTGATCCACTTAGGATTATGTTTTAAGGATGAATCCTCTGTATCTTGCACATCAGTTTCATTCACAAAAGGTCATGTAGAATAGCTCTCCAGATTTTCAGACACGCTAACATCTTAAGCCTGTTCATTAGTTGAGGATGAGCCATTGTTGTTGAACACATCAGCAGAGTATTCAGTGAAATCATCATTGACTGCTTCTGGGCATGGTACATTAACTCACTAAATTTATTCACATAGGGTGAACCAATATAGCCATCATAATGTCCATTGTGGTTACAAGGTTCCACTCTGGGAGATGTGGAACCTTTGGAGTCATTTTCTTCAACTTTAAAATGCATAAGATCATCAAAGCTAAAGTCTCTTGTAACTATTTAAGATCAGCTTTGAGTGATGAATATACAGACTCTTCAAAGGTGACATTGATGGATTCATCCACCACCTTTCTCCGGCAGTTGTATTCTCTGTAGGCTTTGAAAACTGTTGCGTATCCAACAAACACTCCTTCATCAGCTTTGGGTTCAAATTTGGCCAGCTTATCCCTTTGGTAAGAATAAAACAAGGGCATCTAAACACATGGAAAGAGCTTATATTTGGCTTTCTCCTTTTGAGTAGCTCATAGGGAGTTTTATAGAACCTTTTCACCACTAAAGATCTGTTTTGAGTGAAGCAAGCAGTGTTGATAGCTTCAGCCCAAAATGATAAAGGGAGACTTGATGCACACAACATTGTTCTAGCAACTTCTATAAGAGTCCTATTTCTCCATTCAGCAAATCCATTTTGTTGTGGAGTTCTTACAGCTGAAAAGTTTTTAAAAATTCCTCTTTCTTCACAAAAGACCACAAGTGTACTTTTTTTAAATTCAATACCATGATCACTTCTAAGCTGCTTGACTTGGGAAGAGTTCAGAACTTCCATCTTTTTGATGAATCCAATAATTTCTCTGGTAGCCTCTCCTTTGGTCTTTAGCAAGATCACCCATGTATACCTGGAGAACTCATCAACCATTACTAAGGTGTATCTTCTACCTCCTAGACTTGAGACATTAACAGGTCCAAACAAGTCCAAGTGATTAAGAAGAGAGGTGTGTCATTAGAGAAATTATGCTTAGTCTTAAAAGATATTTTTCTTTGCTTACTCTTCTCACAAGCTGTGCAGAGTTTATACTTAAGAAATGTTATAGAAGGCAAACCTGTAACCAACTCTTCCTTACAGAGTTTGTTGATATTCTTGATGTTCAGATGTGATAGCGTTTTGTGCCGTAACCAGTTGAGGTATGTATTTCTCCATGAGATGAAACATGTCTCAGTATTTTAATCAGCAAATTTCATGTCTACAATGTATACCCCTTTCTTTCTTTGTGCACATTGCACAACTTTCCTTTGAGGATCCAATATGTACCCTAGCTGCTCATCAAAGATAACCTTGTAGCCAACATCACACAATTGACTAATGCTTACAAGATTATGTTTTATCCCCGACACATAGGCTACTTTTTTGAAGATTGCAGCACCTTCATAGAGAGTTCCATATCCTTCTGTGGATCCCTGGACATTGTCACTAAAGATGACTTTTGGGCCTTTTTCAGGTTTGAGGTCTCTCAACCGATCCTTGCAGCTAGTCATGTGCCTAGATTAGCCATTGACCAGGTACCAAACCTGGCTTGGTTGTTTAACCTGTAGAGTAACAAGAGGAAACATTAGTTCGTGGGGGAACTCATCACAGGGATGAGTTCCACTTCCTCATCAACATTTGTTGACGGACCACTTAGATCAACACTAACATTTCCAATTTGGATTGTATCTGCTGAGATACTTTCTTTAATGACAATGTTACTTCCAACGCTGCTTGATGTTGCAAAGTTGGTTTTTACAGTGTCTACAGGCTTTATGTCCTCGGTTTCAGGACAATCTTTAAAACATTTTGTATTTTTAGATTTAACAACTCCTAGAAACACATTATGTTTTATCTCTGTTAGGCTTATCTGTAAGGTCACCTACGTACGGATCTGACCTTGACGCGACAACGTCCAACGAGTGCGGAATCCTCGTTAGGGGTTTAACGGATTGATCACACACACGGAAACCGGAGACTAACACGTTGATAGACGTCACGACGAACGACCGGACGTGTATCTCTCCGATCATCTAACGGTACGGCTGAGCCTCCGGAAGCTGGAGATCGACAACCATTCCCATAATATGCTTATTAAAAAATGTGTGGTCTCCCATATCTGCACACAAAGTCACAAGAATGTTAGATATTAATTTTAAAATTGAATTTGTTATATTCGAACTTGTATAACGTCAAACTTGATTAACTTCGAAGTTAAACACATTCGAACTTACACAAATTCGAGATTTTAAAACATTCAAACTTAATTAAGTTTGAGAGACCCCATTCGTACATGACTGACTTCGAACTTATAGATATTTCAACAAGTTCGAACTTCTGACAAGTTCGAAGAAGAAGAACAAGTTCGAAGTCGGTCACTTTCAACCTCAAAATCATGATTTTAACCCTATATGATTTAATTAACAGTGTAATCTAGTCTTAATAGGTTCTAATCAAGTTTATGTATCATTAATTTTAAGTTTTTTCTTTTAAAACTTGTGATTTAAAGTCACCTAGTTTTCTACTTTTTCAAATAACGGAATTTTTGCAACTTTGCAAAACAAAATTCACACTAAGCTACAGATTTTCAGGCAATTTTTGTTTTTCCAACTAAAAAATGCATCCTAGAAACTTTGACTTTTTTCCTACTTAATAAAACTTAAAATAAACTAATATAAAATGAAATTTAAATAAGATAAACTAAAACAAAATTAAATTAACTCAAAAATATTTTAAAAATAAAATTTATACTAGAAGAGTATTTTTGCGAGATAGTCAAAGAAGTTTCAATCAAAAAGCGATGTCAAACGCACTTTCAGTATTTCACTTTCACACTTAGGAATTTTTATTCCTATGTTTGTTTGTCGTGTTATTCATTCATAGTCAATTGTCGATATGTTTTTCCCTTTAAACATTCAACGTTTTGGAAATTCGTTTGGCCTTTTTATTTATCAAGAGACTATCTTACTTGTCCCATACTTAGATATACTTCTATGATCAAGGCAGACACACAATGATTATAACTTTTTGGTATTGGAAATCTTCTTTAAAAGGCAAACGTCGGACACAGTTCCGTATTTACATACAACAGAGTGTCTTAGTTTGTCTTAGAGTTCCTCTTATGTTAACAAGACAGCGGTGACAGGTCTGTACTTACGTACAACAAAGCGACTTGTTTTGACTTCCTTTTCTTTTCAAAACTTTTTCTTTCTTTGATTAAGATGTATTTTGATGTTGTTATACATCCCCTAGATAAATTTGCATACCTCATTTACAATCATCGTCTGTATGTCTCTAGCATAGAAATTAAGACCTTTTGGTCATACATCTAAGTTAGTTACACATATGACATTTTATTGATTATTTTATTAGCTGTTAGGATTTCCTTCATGTATTATGCCTACCAACATATCAGACAAGAATGTGTATATCACTTAATATTTATGGTGCATTATGTGTGAAAGCTCAACATTTAGAGTTTGTTTAGACGGTGCTAATTTTCGTCACATTGAACCTATGATTCTAAGACATAACTCAATTTTCTATATTCTCTTTTTTGAAATTTTTATGATTTTCTCTCTTTTTTTCTTTTGTTTTTCACTTTTAAGAAAAATAAGCTGAAAAACTAACCTACTAACTTTCAAACAAAATTGACTAAACAACTAACTTACTTTAAAAAGAACGAAATTCTACTAAGGTCAAGTTAGTCTGGATAACGCATGCCATTTAGTTGAACTTATAATTCAAAGTGTGACTTATCAAATGCTTTCGTTAATAAATCTGCATTATTGTCTTCCGTTGCAACCTTTACCAGTTTTATCAAATTTTTTTCAGCACAATCATGTATGAAATGATGTCTTATGTCTATGTGCTTTGTTTTACAGTGTTTAGATGGGTTATTGGTTCTTGCAATTGTTGACTGATTATCTATCCTAATGGGAGTATGAGTATATGTCAAACCGTAGTCCCACAATTGTTGTTGGATCCACAAAACCTGTGAACATCAACTACCTGCAGCTACATACTCGGCCTCGCACGTTGATACGGCTGCCAATGTTTGTTTCTTGCATTGCCAGGACACGAGCCTCCCTCCAAGGAACTGACAACCTCAAGTTGTTGATTTCCAGTTGAAGCTACAGCCACCATAGTCAGAGTCTGTGTATGCCTCCAATTCCAGATCATCATCAGCATGATACCAAAGTCCCAGCTTCGGTTTCGACTTCAGGTATCTAAGAATTCGCTTCACGGCTTTCATATGCATATCCTTTGGATTTGCATAAAACCTAGCACAAATACACACAGCAAACATAATGTCAGGTCTGAAAGCAGTTAAATACAAAAATGACCCGATCATGGCCCGATTTGAAGTCGGATCGACATCAGTATCACTTTCTGTACCCAGTCCGAGATTGTGATTCACTTGAATCGGAGTACTAAAGTGTGCGGTCAGCTTTATTCCATCCATCCCGAAGCGCTCCAAAATGTCGTAAACATACTTCGTCTGATGGATAAACATTCCTTCTTTTCTTTGTTCGACATGCAATCCAAGAAAGAAGTTCAGCTCTCGCGTAGCACTCATCTCAAACTTCAACTTCATAACCATTTCAAAGTCTCTACACATCTGCTTGTTTGACAACCCGAAAATGATGTCGTCCACGTACACTTGCACTAAGATAAAGTCTTCTCCTTTTCTTTTCAAGAACAATGTACTATCAATTCTCCCTCTCTCAAACCTATTGTCCAAAAGATGAGCTGACAGCGTCTCATACCAAGCCCTTGATGCCTGATGCAATCCATAAAGAGACTTATCTAGTCGATATACTCTGTCGGGATACTATGGATCAGTAAACCCAGGCGGCTGTTCGACGTACACCAATTCCGTCACCTTGCTGTACATGAATGCACTATTGACATCAAGTTGATATACTTTAAACCCTTCGAAGGATGCAAAAGCCAAAAACAAAACAAATTGCCTGGAGCCTCGCCACTCGTGCAAACACTTCGTTATAATCAATTCCCTCTTCTTGGTTGAACCCTTTTACTATGAGTCATGCCTTGTTGCAAGTTACTATACCCTGATCATCCCTTCTGCACTTAAAGACCCATTTGGTCCCTATTGCAACTTCTCCTCGAGGGAACGACACTAACTCCCATACTTCAAGCTTTCTGAACTGTGACAGTTCTTCTTGCATGGCTTTAACCCAAGAATTATCTTTCAGTGCCATTTGCACATTCTTCGGCTCTACTTGTGAGATAAAACACGAGTATAAACACGTGTGATACGCCTCGGAGTCGTTGATCATCAATAACAGCACCGTGTTATTATTCACACTACTCCTAGTTCTCAAACCAGTATCTGGATTCCCTATGATACTCTCAATTGGATGATCCTTGTTTATCCTCAATGTCTCAATCTCATCGACCTGAAGATTATCTCCTATGTTTGATCCTATTTCACCTAACGGGGGTACGACTTCAGACGGTACATTTTCTTCCTCATGCTCACTGTCCTTGGAGTTAGAATTATTCTTCTGATTCTCATTCGTAGGTAATTCAGGTTCATTATCTGTTGGAGAACCATCTTCTGTCGTTGTAGGCTCAGATGTTGATGGAATGCTTGACTTTAGAAAACCTTGGTACTTGTCATTAAGGTTTTATGATGAGAAGTCATTTTCCACTGTACCTGCATTTCCACTAAATGGTATGTTAAATGATTCAAACAAAGAGTCATAATCAAATAACCATTCTAGACTAGTTTGGGGTTCATGTAAATAACTTGTTACATCTATGTTAAACACAATGTCAACCGTACCATTTGTTTTGATAAAAACCTTTTTGTTTGGTGAGTTAGGGACCTAACCTAGGAAGTATCCTTCGTCAGCCTTTTCACCAAACTTAGGTTGATGAATTGTTTTCAATAAAGTACACGGTACCCCAAACGGTTCAAAGCCAGTTAAATTTGGTGGTCTTTTATTCGGAACTTCATAACATGTTTTGTTCAGTGATTTGATAGTAAGGACCCAGTTTAAAAGATGACACGCGGTATTCATTGCCTCCCCGAAAGCATGGTTGGAAGCTTTGAATCTGAGTGCATGGTTCTTGCTGCCTCAATCAAAGTCCTGTTCTTACGTTCTGCCACCCCATTTTTGTTGTGGCTCATAAGGTGCACTAAGTTGATGCACTATGCCTTTGGTTAGGCAATATACACCAATTACAGTGTTTCTAAATTCAATTCCGTTATCACTCCTGATGCGTTTTACCCTTGTTCCGTATGAGTTCTGTACTTGGTCTAAGAACCTAATCAACTTTCCAGTTGTTTCGTCCTTTTACCTAAAAAGAAAACCCAAGAAAAACGTGAGTAATCATCAGTGATAACTAAACAATACCAACTACCACCTATGCTCCTTTTGTTGATAGGACCGAAGAGATCCATATGCAGCAATCGAAGGTGAAAGCTATCGAGTTCTGAGTCCATGACTTGTGTGACTTCTTGTGTTGTTTGCCTTTCTTGCAGGGGACACACTTGTCATCGAACTGAAAACTCTTCAAAGGAACACCTTGCACCAGACCATGTTTTGTAATGTAATTCATTTTCCTTAGGTGCAAGTGTGCCATGCGTCTGTGCCATAGTACAGATTCTGACTCTGAAGTTTGGAAAGTAGACAAATTGTTCCCATCAAAGAGTCTGATATGTTCATGTCCATCATGTACAAATCATTCTTCCTTGGGGCACTCATCATGATCCACTTTTCAGGTATTTTGAATCACGACTTCATCACTAACGCTTCAGTTTCAGTAAAGATTATTGAATTCTTCTTATCACAGACCTGAGATACACTAATGACATTCTAATCAAGTTTATAAACATGGTTAACATGATCAAGTGTGATTGTCCCATTAGTGACCACTCCAGTTCCAGTGATATGACCTCCCTTGTTCCCAACGAATGATACAAAACCCTTGTTCCCTCCCTTGAATTATGTGAGTAGACTCCTTTCCCCAGTCATGTGACGAGAGCAACCACTGTTGATGAACCACATGTTGTTAAGACATGTAGTTAGCTCCTGCACATGAAAGAAAACAAGTTAGTTATCATGGGGAACCCATGCCATGACTGACTTGGTAATACCATTCTCATTCACATATGTGATCTCCTTCAAATACTCATCTCTCCTTTAAGGTGACTTGTGTTTTTGATTGAGAACCTGGTGTGGTGCTGAGCCCTTGATTAGTTTCTATTATAAGGCATTTCAGTTTGATATCCCTAGGCTCTACCAGGTGTCTATTGTCTTTGAGGAGTGTGAGACCTAACTGGATTGTATGACCTTCTAGATATTGTACTCCTATATCCTTGTTGTGGTCCTGACCTAGAATGACTAGGGACTCTATTCGGAGAATTAGTCCTAATCACTTCTTGCTGTCTGACCGACACCAGTATTTGTTTAACAGCTATCCTAGGTGTTGCATTCACATTTCTCTCCATATGTTGAGAGTTACTTGTGCTAGCCATGTTAGGTGCTTGTTTTAGGATTGGTTGTTCTGGCTTTCCTACAGTATGTCTAGACTCTGGTTTAGAGGGTGTAGACTCCACTTTCTTATAACGACAACTAGACGCAACATGTCCCTTCTCGTCTTTATCGAAGTTGTGAACATCTCCTATTTTGCCGGTAAAGCATCTAGAAGCTTTTCGATCTTCTCAGTCTCTTGATAGTCAACATTATGATCGTCAAGCTCAGTTAATAGATAATAGAATCTAGTGAGTGTTTCATCTAACGTCTCATTCTTCAACCCCTTGAAAATAGCGAAATGTTGTTTCAGCATCTCAGTTCTAGCCTTTCGAACCCTTGGATTTCCCTCACACCTCTTCTCTGGAGCATCCCATAGCTCTTTAGGTGTCCGATGATTTCTTAAGGTGTGTAAAATTTCTTGAGGTAACGCCATATGGATAATTGAGAATGCTCGGTTTTAGGCCTCATAAAGTTTCTTGTCATCATCCTTCATATTTTGATAACTTAAGACTCTTTGTCGGCCCTCTAACTCTTGCGTAGGAGGAATATATCCCTCGTCGACGCAAATCCACATACGCTTGTCGTTAAATCGAGCAAAATCAGCAAACTTATCCTTCCACCAATAGTAGTCCTCCAATTTCATCAGCTTTGGCGGAAAATTTGCTTTGCCGACCTCGTGGTCCTTTTCTATAAATTTTTTCAAACTCGACATTCTTTCTAAACTTTTTATTTTCGAACATAAAAAATTTAATTTAAAAATTAATTTAAATTAAACCCTTCGAACTTATGTTAGTTCGAATTAATTTAATTTTAAATTTGTTTGAAAATTAAATTCGAATTTCATTAAGTTCGAACTCAACAAGTTCAAATGACTGCAAGTTCGAGAAAACCCTTGAAATTTAACAAATTCGAACCTCTGACAAGATCGAAGAAACCCTAAATTTCTGACAAGTTCGAATCTGGCAAGTTCGAATCTGGCAAGTTCGAATCTGACAAATTCGATTCTGACAAGTCCGAAGCATAGCTAAATTAGAATGAAGCCCTAATTTAAGCTCGTGAGGATCATATTCTGATAAGTTCGAATAAACCCTAATACCCCCTTAAGTTCGAGCGTCGCAAGTTCGAGAAACGACCAAAAATTCGATTTTTTTTTTCAACTTTTGAGATTAAACCAATGTTTTTAAGATTAAAAACAATGATTTCAACTAAAAAAGTGAACTGATATTAATTTTTATCCGTTACCTTGCTTGTATAACTCAGAAAACTATGAAAAATGTGATTTTTCTAGTAATAACGTAAAGAAAACAAGAATGTTCTCTGATACCACTTGTAAGGTCACCTACTTACGGATCTGATCTTGACGCGACACCATCCAACGAGTGCGGATTCCTCGTTAGGGGTTTAACGGATCGATCACACACACAGAAACCGGAGACTAACACGATGACAGACATCACGACGAACGACCCGACACTTGTATCTCTCCGAAACGACTCTCTTAAATTTTCACAAGTTCGTAGTGCACAATACCAGCTCTGGGTGTTAATCTCTGCAAAATTCTCTAATGAAAACAGATTAATTCTTAATTATAGAGCTTAAGTTCGAACTTAGCTCAGACAAGTTCGTTCAGGGCCAAGCCCACGAACTTGTCTTCTATATGTTCGAACCTAGCTCCTACTAAGTTCAAACCCTAGCCTTTGAACTTATCTTTGAACTTATGTTTAAACTTATCTTTGAACTTAAGTAAACATCAATCACAAACAAGATCAAACATATATAACCAATATCAAACATATGTATTGACTTGTAATTAGAAAGCCTGAACTATTTCAAAAGACTATCTACACTTAGAATGCTATCGTCACACAGGATGCACTAACATTATCAACAAGTTTTGCAAATGTTTCACTTGTTTTAAGAAAGCCAATAGGTTTTATGGAAGGTTCAACAGCAATTTAACTGTCTTCTGACTTTCCCCTTGTTTGAAAAAGTTATTTTCACCTTTCTCAGGTTGCGAAATGGCTTTTTCCTTTGGTTTTAACAAAAGGTTTTCGTTCGTTTATCACCAATTTATTATTATGATTTGGAAACTTATTTGAAATCGTAACAGTTTTCACTCCAACATGAGACTTACCTCTGTTGGAGGTAAGCTGCTTTTCTTTTGAAATTTTTTTTCAAAGATTTCAACATTGAATGGATATACAGGTTTCTGACCTTTAGTCTTGATTTCAGAACCTGTCTTATTGACAGGTTAAGATTTCATGGCTACAGATTTAACACCTTTTCCATTCAGGTGTTCATGTGAAACTCTTGGGCACTTAGTAGGTTGTTTTGATGGAGAACACATTCCATCACCGGAATTTACAACCTTTTCACTTAAACTATCAATGTTTTTAGGCCTAACAAACCTGTTTGTTGAAATAAGCTTTTGATTTACATTTTGGATAAATGTATATGGAAGCTCACCAAGAGAGGACAAATCTATTTCCAGATTCTTGATTTCAACAATTGAAGCTGTTGTACCAAAGTCTCCTCCAAGATAGGCTTGGATTTGAGCAGGATTTTGCTCATTGATACATTGACTGACTCTTTTAGCTAAGTGACACCAAGAGTCAACAATATTTTGAAGCTTTGAGTGCTTTAAGTCTGTTTTTCTCTTTTCTTCTAATAAAACTGTGTTGATGTGTTTTACCTCGTCTAGTTTTTTTAACTTATGAAAACTGTCAACTTCATTAGATTTTAGTTCAAGATCAGTTTTTCTTTTTAAAAATCTCAAACTTTAAAGCATCATGCTTCTCAATAGCAACTTTTAAATCTACAAGTAAGTAATCAATCATCTTATCTTTTTCTTGAGAGCTGTATTCTCTAAAATTTCGTACCTTGTACATCATTGTAGGATTCCAATTTTCCAAAGTGCTAAGAGCTTCAGCTTCTGCTAGATCCTATTTGAAATTACATGTAAAAGGAACATCAGTGTTGGCTAACAGACAGTTGTTGTCTTCCTCATCATATGATGAGTCAGAGTCTTCCCAGTCACAGGTTTTAGCAATCAAGCGATGGAGTCTTCTAACTTTATCAGCTTGGCCATGGCCATAAGGTACTTAACCATGTAACCATCATCCCTATTTGTCTTGTAGGGTCTGGAAGATGAGCCAACAACTTTTGACACACAGTCTGCAACTACATGACCAATTTTGCAACATTTAAAGCACTCAGCCTTTGATCTATCAAATGCTTTATTTTTTATAGCACGTGATTTTCTCTATCACATTTTGTTACCAAACCTTTTCTTTTTGAAATTTTTGACAAACATAGCAATCATTTTCTCATCATCAAGTTCAACAAGATCTTCACAGTCCTCTTCTTCTTCTGAGATTCCCTCCAACTCATCATCAACCTGTTGATCGGCTTGTGTAAACACATCACACATCTGATTAACAGGTTGTCTCACATTAGACACTAAGGTTGCACCTCTCTTGCAAATTTCCAAGGCATTTCTGTTTTGTTGCGTTGATTGTTCATCTTTCAGCAAGAATCCATAGAGGTTGACTGGATCCATGATTCTGATGGTACTTGAGTTTCTGAGTGTAAGGTCTACACAACACTGATCTATCTAGACGCGGAACCGTCAACGAGTGCGGAATCCTCGTTAACGGGTTGACGGAAACAACTCTCACTAGGAACACGGAGACTATCAACGAGATGTACGAACTGTAAGGTCTACCACTGCAAGATCTATCTAGACGCGGATCCGTGAACGAGTGCGGAATCCTCGTTGACGGTTAGACGGACAACTCTCAACCACGAAACACGGAGACTATTAGACGTTGAACGAACGACACACGAACGATCCTACGAACTAATTCTCTCCGAAACGGCACTCACCTAGCTGATAAACTCGAGATCGCCTTAAGCTTAATTCCTCACGAATTCTGCTAAAAGTCTGCTAATGACTCGAGTCTATCCCTAATTATAGACCTTGATTCGAGTCTGATGTGGGCCAAACTCGAATCTGGCCCAAGGCCCATTCGAGTCTGTCCACAAGGACACTCTCGAATTTAGCCTTCATTCGAATCTAAGGCTACATTCGAATCTATCACAGATTCGAATGTCTACCTTTGTGTAATTCGAATCTAGCCAAATTACTTCAAAACTTAAGTGATGAAACTTATGTTTTACTTATGTTTGAGTTAATCTTTGACCTTTATGTTTGAACTTCTTGTAATATGTTACATCAAGTTCAAACACACAATCAATAACAGACAAACACATATAAACATATATATGCAAACACTCATCAAAAACACAATGCAATATCAATTAGACTGCTATCGTCACACAAGATGTACCAACAGACTCCCCCTTGACGATAGCTTCTAATAAATCACACAATTGTTTTCAGAACTTTGTTTATTTATTGATTCAAAATACTACCAGCATACAAACCTTTCTCGACACATACTTTGACTACATTTTCATACTTACTTGCTTCACCGTCCATATGTGTGTCACTGGAGATCTTACAATTATACAAAATCTGAAGATCTTCTTTGGAGAGGTTTACCAGGTGAAGCGGGTCGTAGACTCTAAGAATGACTTTTTCTTTAAAATCCTCCATGACTGCTTCCCCGGTCTCAGTGTCGGCGTACCACCAATGTAAATTCTGCAAAACATTCTGTGGCATTCGCTTTAGAGGCACTTTCCTCAGACATTTAGCTGGTTTGTAATGAATCCTCATCCACGGTCGTCCAGTTAGAGGATCTATACGTGACTGATCCTCTACTCTTCTCCCGACCCTTGGATTCAAACGCTCGAATTTCCTTGATCTCCCCTCCTTTCTTATGATTCTTTCAATTACGCTCGCATAGGGATCATCGCCAATGTTTATCAAATCTTTCCATGCTAGCGCAGTGATTTCGATCTTTGGCAGGGAGTTGAACGCTTTTAATGTTCGCCTCATGTACTGAAGCCCGTCTTTTCTTTTAATTACAAAAAGTTGCAGATCTCTGTCAAAGAACCAACTTAAAATTCGCTCAGACAGCTTCCCAGTACCCGGCACTCTCATTGTCCTCTTAATCGCTAACTCCTTCTCTTCAGCCCTGAACCATAGCTTTCTTTTTTCTTCATTAGTTAGCTCTCTTGCAGGTTCTTCTGTCGATGGCTGAGGATTCAATGCAGCATTTACTATATCTACATTGACAATTCTATTTCCATCAATCATGTAGGTATCGGTAATAGGATTCTGCTGCACAACTATCTCATCAGCTTCATCATCCTCATCAGCGACTACCTCATCATCTGACTGCCAATCCACTATCTCTTCTGGCACAAACTCGCCTTCTTCCAGCTCTTCATCTTCATTATCAAAACCTACATCCAGAGGATCATCATCGAGATCCATAAGCGCTTCAATCATCTCACTGATTTCAAAGTCTGTAGGCTGTTTTGATGAACTAGCTTCTCCCATTTCTCCTTCACCTTGACTAGGCTCCCCCTGAACTTGTGTAACTTGAGCTGCAGGAAAATCTACAGACTCATTTTCTTTATTTGCACCGGGATCATTGCCTTCATCATCATTATCTCTTCGCTGCACCTCCTGATCCTTACAACTTGTCTCCCCCTGAGTTTGTAGATTTTTCATGAGTTGCTCAAGGAGGGACCTCATTGATCGGATCTCTGAAGACTGATCAGCAATAAAAGATTTTAACTCTGTGTTTTCGTCCCTTACATCTTCCACAATTTTCTTCAGCTCGGCATTATCTCTATCAAGATTTGCATTATGCTCCTGGAGCTCGCCTACAGCCTTTGTGAGGGTTAGGATTTGAACATGCTGAAAGTCAACACGTCCCTTGGGTTGCATGAACCTTTGATTTTCAGTATAAGCGGCTGAGGTAGATGGAATGGACTGAATGGGAGACGGGATCAATGGTGGTGGAATGTATGGCTCATGATGCTGAGGTGGCGGTGATGGTGGAGCGGTGGCTTGAGGTTGGGATTGGGGAACTTCTGGCTGACTTGTGGATGCCGAAGAAGACCCTTGCATGAACCGATGACGTTTGGCCCGTTGCCTCGTCACTAGTGGAGCAATTTCCTCTTCTTCAAAGTCTGAATCTTCAGATTCCCTTTCTTCTCTCCTCCTCGATCCTGCTGCTTCATTCACTACTAACCTAGCTTCATAGGTTCCGATGTGAATATTGGGATCTGCAGCCACTGATTCAGGAGCTTCAGCCTCCTGCTCCTCCATATCATCTGATTCTGATTCTGATGATGTCAAGCCTCCATCAGCCCTCTCTGGCTCATACTCCTCTACATCTCTAAAAACATCATCTTCACCTTCTGGTGGACTAAGCAGCTCACCCACTAATGCTGCGGCAACGTCTTCGTTTGCATGAGGCCCTGCCTCCCAAATTTCATTTAGCGTCTGGCAAAATTGTTCAGTTTCACTCTGAATATTGGAGGGCCCGGCTTCTTGAACATTTGATGGCCCAGCTTCTTGAATTTGGGGCTGCTCGCTTGTACAAGGCCTTGATGCCTGGATTTGACTCACTGCTGGTCTCTGACGGCGTCTTTGAACTCTTGGCTGTTGTTGTTGTTGACGTTGTTGCTGTTGTTGTTGTTGTGGAAACTCAACGACCCCTGCCCAGTTGGCATCTTCCGGGGCTTGAAAATCCCTATCCACAATAGCTCCGAACAATGGACGAGCAACAGGAACAGCCAATTTTCCTCGGTGTGAGGAACAATCAGCGAAAATCCGTTTGTCCATAGCATTAACACTCAGAGAGTCATTTGACGGCAGCAAGTCTGGCAAGAAATGCCTAATCAGCATCATAATGAATCTAGGGTACAGCAAAAATCTTTCCCTTTCTGGAGCCGCAATCTGATGAACGAACTCCGAGAAGAACATCTGCGAAAAGCTAAACTTCCGATTATACACCAATGCAATAACCCCTGATTAGATCTTTGACACTATGTAATCAAATCCATCTTTCTTTGGCGCAAAACAAACCATGAATACGTGCACCAAGAATCTCCATTGCCGAATCAGGCCACTTTTCATATACGACGACTTCGCAACATCCAAACTGTATCCCATCCTCAGAAACGCAGTCTGCCTAATACTTAACGGGAAGTCAATAGGCCCATCTTCTTGTTCCTGAGATCCCAACTGCAGAACCTGACGCAACATGTCTGCAGAGAAGACTAACAGCTGTCCAACGATTCTCGTTCTTAGAACTGTCGGGGTGACAGTGCAATCAACTTGTAAATGGTCGTAAAACTGCCGCACATATGAAATAACAATTGGGATGTTATGGTATAGAGAAAAGCTAATCCTAGATTCAGCTAGGAAATCCAAAACTTGGCGATATCCCTGCGCCTCAAGGATATTATTGTCGGGATTAAGAACCATATTATGCTTTGGAACAAAAGCTCGAACCGCCATTTCTGAACAATAAACAAAACTGTTAGACTCATTAAAAATCAATAAACTTGGTTAAATTCAAATTTGTTTTATTTTGTACTTGTTTAAGTACAAAATCTAACACAATTAAATTTCTACAAGTTTAATAAAATTTAAATTAAACAGTGCAAATAAACAATAGATTCGAAAATAACAGATTCAAAGTGTCCATATTGAGTGTTATGGACAGATTCGAATTGTCCCTATTCGAGTCTAATGGACAGATTCGAAGATCATGGTCATCTCGAATCTAATGACATATTCGAGAAACCCATGAACAGATTCGAAGGTAATGAACAGACTCGAAATGCCGACTGCCAATATGTCAACAAAAACCCAAGATTTTAACCATTTTGAACTTAGTAAATCACATACTTTAGTTCAACTAGATTCTAATCATTGATTTATGCTTTTAATTTGATCTTTTATAGGTCCAAACTTGGTAATTTAGCAAAAACCCTATTTCGACCCACAAAACTTCAAAATTCGATCTTTTAGCCTAAAATTGTGTATAAAACTACACAAATCTTGTACAATCCGGTTGATTATACCTAGAGGTATCTGTAGAATCAAATACACAATCTTCAAACTCGACAAAATGTCGTTTAGTAGAAATCCGATAGACTCGAGAAAATAGATTCGAGATCGCCTTGACAGATTCGATAGTATAGATTCGAAAACAAATGGAGTTAATGACCTTTACTGTTAACCTATTTATACCACCAACCCTCGAGTCTAAGCATAGATTCGAATCTACTGACAGATTCGAATTACTCCTTATTCGAGTCTGTCTTAGATTCGAAACCACCAACACATAGAAAAATTTCGAAAATTTTGAAATAATTTCAACTTTTCCAACTTTTTTCTACGGTATTGTGTAACCAGATAAACTATGCCAATTCTTTTACCCTAAGCTCAAGATAGTTCACGCATTGTTTATTTTATCCAACTTTGAATGCACCCTCAGTAACTTTTGACCTTTTCCCTAAGTAAAAATTAAACTAAACTAAAATAAAATTAAATTAAAATAAAATAAACTAAGGTAAAAATAAAATAAAATTTTGACTAAAAAATTTAATCTAGACTTAAGCTATAAAAAATTTACAAGCTAAGCTAAATACTAAACAACATATTTTTGATGAGTATAGTCTAAGAGAGGTTCAATCAGATAGCGATGTCTGATACTAACTTTCAGTACTTAAACTTTCACACTTAGGAATTTTTGATACCTTTGATTGTTTGTCGTGACACACTTATTTAGCCAATTGTTGGTATTTTACCCTGTTAAACATTCTACATTTCGGAATATCCCTTGGCCTTTTTATTTATCAGGAAATTATCTTACGTGACTCAGGAACAATAGACATACTTTTATGATCAAGGCACACAGACAAAGATTCTAACTTGTTGGTAGTTGCAAACTTTCTTCTTTAAAAGATACAAACATTGGACAACAGGTCTGTATTTATCATACAACAAAGTGTCTTAGTTCGACTAAGGTTTAGTTTTAAAGTTAGCAGACAGCGGTGGACAGTCTGTAAAGACTACAACAAAGGCGACTATTCGTGCTACCCGAATCTAAACAGAGACAAACAGGTCTGTACTTACGTACACAGAGTTGCATGTTTTTTCCGAGCGTCTCATTTACATAGAGAGATTTCTATAATATCTTATCCATTTTTAGATGTATTTATGTTGCCAACATACATCCCCAGAAAGTTTGCATACCTCATTTAGATTCAATGTTACTATGTCTTGTACATAAAAATTAAGACCGATTGGTCATACATCTAAGTTAGTGACACGCTTGACTTTTTCTAGAATATTTTATTAGCCTTGAGATTCCCTATATGTATTATGCCTACCAACACATCAAACTAAATAAAGTATAACACTTAGGATTTAGTTGCATTATGTGTGAAAGCCTAAATACTTAGAGTCTGTAACGACGGTGCTAATTTTCGTCACTTTGAACCTATGTATCTAAGACTTAACTCTTTTTTTGATATTCTCTTTTTTGTATTTTTGTAATTTTCTCTTTTTTTTTTTTTATTTTTCATAAGAAAAGCAGTAAAATAAGCTAACCTACTAACTTACTAAAAATAGAAACTTACTAAAAATAGAAACTTACTAAAAATAGAAACTTACTAAAAATAGAAACTTTCCTAAATTAGCAGACTACTGTAAAGAAAGAAATACTACTACTCTACAATAAAATAAACTTACTACTACTAAGGTCAAATTACTCTGGGTTGCGCATTCCATTCAGTTGAATTAAATACTCAAACCGTGACTTATCAAACGCTTTGGTAAATAGATTTGCATTATTATCTTCTGTTTCCACTTTTACCAGTTTGATTAAGTTCTTTTCAGCACAATCACGAATAAAATGAGCACCTATGTCTATGTGCTTTGTTTTGTGTTTGATCTGGATTATTAGTTATAGGTAATAGTAGACTGGTTACTAAGCCTAATTGGAGTTTGAGTGTAAGCCAAACCGTACACCGCATTGTTGTGTATCCACAGAACCTGTGAGCAGCAAACTACCAGCACAACATACTCGGCCTCGCACGTTGACACGAGCTACCGACGTTGTTCTTAGCATTGCCAGGACACCAGTCTCCCTCCTAGGAACTGACAACCTCCAGTCGTGGATTTTGCGCTGTCAAGCTGCATCCTTCCGAAGTCAGGAATCCGTGAATGGCCCACTCTAGATCTTCCCTCCGCGGGTGATACGAAAAAGTCCCAGCTTCGCTTACGACTTGAGGATATCGTAGATCCGCTTCACCTTCATATGCATCTCCCTTCGGATTCGCTTGACCTGCAACAGAATACAAACAGCCAACATAAATGCAGGTCTTGAAGCAGTTAAATACATAAGGACCCAATCATGGCCATATAAAGTCGGATCCACATCGGTATCACTTTCAGTACCCGGCCCGAGATTGTGATTCTCTTGAATCGGTGTGCTGAAGTGGGCAGTCAACTTAGTTCCTTCCATCCCAAACCGTTCTAATATGTCATAGACATACTTGGTCTGATGGATAAACATGCCTTCCTTCTTCTGGTCAACTTGCAACCCCAAAAAGAAATTTATCTCCCCCATAGCACTCATCTCGAACTTAGACTTCATCACCTTCTCGAAATCTTTGCACATCTGTTCGTCTAATGATCCAAAAATAATATCATCGACGTACACTTGTACCAAGATAAAGTGATCACCCTTCCTCTTCACAAACAGAGTACTATCTATCCTACCCCTTTCAAAACCGTTTTCTAAAAGATGGTTGGATAAAGTCTCATACCACGCCCTAGGTGCCTGATGCAATCCATAAAGAGCCTTATCTAAGCGATATACTCTATCAGGATATTTTGGATCTGTAAATCCGGGCGGTTGTTCTACATACACCAACTCCTTCACCTTCCCATATAGAAAGGCACTCTTAACGTCTAGCTGATATACCTTAAAGCCTTTGAAGGAGGCAAACGCTAGAAACAACCTAATGGCTTCCAGCCTTGCTACTGGTGCAAAAACCTCGTTGTAATCGATTCCCTCCTCTTGGTTGAAACCCTTTACAACTAACCTCGCCTTGTTGCGCGTGACTATACCCCGATCGTCTCTTTTGCACTTAAAAACCCATTTGGTTCCTATGGCAATCCTCGAGGTAACGGAACTAACTCCCACACTTCTAGTTTCCTAAATTGCGAAAGTTCTTCCTGCATCGCTTCAACCCAGGAGTTATCCTTAAGTGCCATTTGCACATTCTTAGGCTCTACTTGCGATATGAAACACGAATATAGACATGTGTGATATGCCTCAGAGTCGTTTATCATCGACAACAACACAGTGTTGTTATTTACACTACTCCGAGTCCTCACACCCTCGTTAGGATTTCCTATGATGCTTTCTATTGGATGGTTCTTGTTAATCCTAGAGGTCTCTATATCATCAACTCTTAGATTATCTCCTAAGTTGGATCCTATTTCACCTAATGGGGGAATAGGCTCAGCTTCTACATTTTCCTCCTCACGAAAATTTTCCTCAGAGTTGGAACTCGATGCTTGAGTCTGATTCTCAGTGGTAGGTGCCTCTTGATCAGCAACTTCTGGAGACCCATCTACAGTCGCAGTAGGCTCGGATGTAGATTCGAACGTGGTCCTCGGAAAGATTTGGCCTTCGTCATTTAGGTGCAACGTCGCCATGTCTTTTTCGATTGTACCTGCAGTATCATCCAAAGGAATGTTAAATGACTCAAACAATTTATCATAGTCAAATAACCATTCCGGACCAGTTTGGGGTTCATGTGTATAACTTGTGACTTCAATATTATACACAATCTCCACAGTACCACTCGTTTTGTTAAAAACCCGTTTGTTTGGTGAGTTTGGCACATAACCTAGGAAATATCCTTCGTCAGCCTTTTCACCAAACTTCAGTTGATGTTTTGTTCTTAAAAGTGTGCATGGTACTCCAAACGGTTCGAATCCAGTTAAGTTAGGTGGCCGTTTATTCAAAATTTCATAGCATGTTTTGTTCAATGATTTGACTGTAAGGACTCGGTTTAAAATGTGGCACGCGGTATTCACTGCCTCCCCCCAAAACATGGTAGGAAGCTTTGAATCCGAAAGCATAGTCCTTGCAGCCTCAATCAAAGTTCTATTTTTACGTTCGGCCACCCCATTCTGTGGAGGTTCATATGGTGCACTGAATTGATGCACTATGCCCTTTGATAGGCAATATACACCAATTACAGTGTTTTTGAATTCAGTCCCATTATCACTACGAATATGTTTAACCCTAGTTCCGTATGAGTTCTCTACTTGGTCCAAGAACCCGATGAGCTTTGCAGCCGTCTCGTCCTTCGTACCTAAAAAGAAAACCCAAGAAAAATGTGAGTAATCGTCGGTGATAACTAAGCAAAACCAACTACCTCCTATACTCCTTTTGTTGATAGGGCCGAAAAGGTCCATGTGCAACAAATCGAATGTTGAGGCGATCGAATTTTGTTTCTTGGACTTGTGTGTCTTTTTATGCTGTTTGCCCTTCATGCACGGTAGACACTTGTCCTCGAATTGAAAACTCTTCAATGGCACACCCTGCACCAGTCCATTCTTCGTTATGTAATTCATCTTTCTTAGGTGCAGGTGAGCCATGCGTCTATGCCACAGTACGGACTCCGTCTCCGAAGCTTTTGATAGTAAGCAGATCGGACCCATCGAAGTATCTGGCTTGTTCATATCGAGCATGTACAAGTCATTCTTCCTTGGCGCCCGCATCAATATCCAATCTTCAGGTATCTTGAATCCAGACTTCAGCACTAACGCCTCAGTGTCAGTAAATAACACCGAGTTCTTCTTATCACAGATTTGAGATACACTAATGAGATTATGAACCAGTTTATCAACGTGATAAACTTGATCCAAAGTAATCGTCCCATTAGTGACTTCTCCAGTTCCAGTGATATTTCCACCCTTGTTACCCGCGAATGATACGAATCCCCTATTACCCCCCCTTGAAGTCTGTGAGAAGACTTCTTTCCCCGTCATGTGCCTGGAGCAACCACTGTCGACGAACCACTTGTTGTTTCGACCGGTAGTTATCTCCTGCACATGAAAGAAAATAGGTTAGTTATCACGGGGAACCCAAGCCATGACTGACTTGGTAATACCATTCTCGTCCACATACGTGAACTCTTTCAAGTACCCATCTTGCCTTTCAGGTGACTTAGGCCTTTGAACTGAATTCTGTTGTGGTGCCGAGTGATTTAAGTTCACTCTTTGCCTTGGTGTAGGCATTTGTTGTGGAGCTCTAGAATAATTCCTATTATATGCCATTTCTGACTGTGATCCTTGAGCTCTTACCGGTGTATACTGTCTAACTGGAGTATGTGACCTAACTGGAGTGTGTGACCTGCTAGGTGTGGTGCTCCTATAGACTTGTTGAGGTACTGACCTAGATTGATTATTGACACGATTCGGTGAATTTGTCCTAATCACTTCCTTTGGTCCAACCTTAACCGGTGTGTTTTTCACAACTTGTTTGGGTGCGGCCTGCACAGTTTTCTCGGTAGGTTGAGAACTACTGCTGCTTGCCACACTGGGTGAGGGCTTAACAGGTGTTGGGTTCACTGTCTTAGGGGTAACATCGGCTTTCCTAAGTGGACAGTGAGAAGCAACATGCCCTTTCTCGTGACATCTAAAGCAAGACATCTTATCTATGGACTTTTTGTTTGTTCCCTTAGATCTAGGTGTCTCACTAGTGTCTACTTCCTTTGGTACAGCTATGATGTCTGCCTCGTCGACCTGGTCAGCCCATGAAATTTTCTGTTTTCCTGCAGGTGTTTCACTGGAGGAAGACACAAATTTCACTTTCTTGACCTTGACGGTTGAGTCAGCCACCTTAGGTGCATTTTCTACTATAGGCTCAGGTGTCGGTTCAGGTAGGTCCTCTAAGTCTACTGACTTGTCAGTTTTCTCCTGAGGCTGAGGCACATAGTTCGCATTGAACGGTGGAGGATTTTTCGTGAAAACCTAGACCTACAGGCTTCTTAGACTGTCTTTGGGCATCTAAGACTTTCCCTAGATTGAGGCTCGAATCCTAAACTTTTCCAGCTTGCTATTTGCCTCTGCTACCTTAACTTTGGTCTCTGCTAGCTCTATATCCTTGTCCTTAAGACTTTTTGTCAAGGCCACTACGTGCTCATACATAAGTTCTATCCTAACACACTGCTCACTGAGTTTGTCTTTTAGAACTACTACGTCTTGAGCATCAGCCTTAAGCTTTTCTTTTAAATCTTGCTTTATATCATTTAGACTAGCATTTTCAATTTTTAAGTTTTCATTTTGAGCAGATATGGTTTTATGTGATTCTAAGACTAGATTTAACCTATCATTAGAAGTAGCACACAAAGCACATAATTCTTGAAATAGAGAGTAAGATAGACTAACCTTAGAGTTATCATATTCCACGTTGGCCATCTGAGCAGCAAACTCCAGCACTGTCTGATCATTCGCCTTCTCTACCCACATTGGACTGCTGTCCCGTGTAGTCTGCTCGTTCCCATCACACCCCGTTTCTGTGACTTCAGCCATGAAGGCTCTAGCATTCGACTCAGGATGTGAACTCCAATCATACGTGCCATCTAGCTGTCTATCTGAAGTGACATTGGATAGAAGACCCGCTAGATTGGCCTGTCCAGATGAGGAACTCGGAAGATATCGTTGTTGGGACTGATTTTGGTACTGTCCTTGATGCTGACTCTGTCCTTGGTATGTCTCTACCTTTGGCCTCTGGCACTCCCTGGCGAAGTGTCCTAGTCCTTGACAGTTATAGCATTTCACCTTGGACTTATCAAACCCGATCCCCTTGTTATTCATCTGCAAATTCCTTCCAGTTCTCTTAATGAATCTTTTAACCCTCTGGGTCACCATGGCCAGTTGCCATTTAAGATCCATTTCCTCTAAGTCATCAGGGTCGACCTGATCGTAATCCTCATCCCAAAGAGCCGGATCATTGATCTTCCCTTGAACACAATTTCCATAAGCGGCCACAAACGAAGCAAGTAGATTCAGATGCTCTTCCGCTGACTTTGCGCTCATGGACATCTTCGAATAGCTTTGACTTGTCGATGCCTGTTGGACTTGAGGTTGCGGTTCTTCAGATCTTCCTAATTCTAAGAACGCGCGAGTCAGTGAGTCTTCAGACTCTGCTGGTGATGACGTTTCTCCGGTGAAAAATGCTGTAGCAGTCTTCGAATCGGCTGTCACTGAAGATTTAGTTGTCTTTCCAAAATACATTGCTGGATTCTGGACTTGCTCGTAATCAGTCTCGGCCTTAATTAACTCGAAGTTATATGCCCTCAATCCCACAATGTCATCAAGAGATTGAGTATAGTATTTGTCCTCATTCAGCTTAATCATTGCCACGTACATAGCCCATTTGGCTGGTAGGGCATCAAGAAGCTTGTTGTTCTTGTCAGTGTCCGAATACTCAATTCCATGACTTTCAAGTTCCGTTATCAGATGATAGAACCTCGTGATAATATCATCCAGCTGTTCATCCTTAATCGCCTTGAAAATCGCAAACTGTTGTTTCAACAGCTCTGTACGCTTTCTACGCACCCGAGGATTACCCTCACACCTTTTCTCGAGAGACTCCCAAAGCTCTTTCGACGTCCTTTGAGTCCGAAATGTGTGTAATATATCCTGAGGTAAAGCCATACGGATTATGGAGAAAGCTTTGTTTTCGGCTTCAAATAATTTCTTGTCATCCTCTTTCATCATCTGGTATGACAAGACCTTTTGACGGCCTTCAACTTCAGATACCGGTGGAATATACCCTTCATCTATGCACACCCACATGCGCATATCATTGAACCGTACGAAATCGGTAAATCGGTCCTTCCACCAGTAATAGTCCTCGACCTTCATCAGCTTAGGCGGGGCGTTTGCTTTCCCAACTTCGTGGTCCATTTCTAAGAATTTCTGAAGATTTGACATCTTTTCTAAAGAAATTGAATTTGAACTTAATTAATTTAATTCGAAACTGATTTAGACTAACCTTTTCGAATCTATGTAGATTCGAAACTAATTAAGGGTAAATCTTTTGGGATTAAATTCGATTAAGTTTTAAAATTCAAATAGATTCGAAATTATGTCAGATTCGAGATATCCTTAGATTCGATGGTCCTTAGATTCGAAGGTCAGCAAACTCGAACTTCAGCAGATTCGAAACACCAATTCGAAACAATACTAGACTCGAAATAAACTCGAAACTAAGCTAGACTCGAGATCCTATTCGAATGAAGCAACAGACTCGAAACTAGGTAGATTCGAAAACCTCTGAAATTGACTCGAAAGGAGCGTATTTAGGTTAGACTCGAGACTAAAGTGAAACCCTAATCACCCCTATAGATTCGAGCGCCGCAAACTCGAAAAACGGCTAACACTTTGATTTTTTTGACGTTTTGCAGATTAAATCACTATTTTTCTAACGAAAAATAATGATTTCGATCAAAAACGTGAAAAACCACAAAGTGTTTCCCGAATATGAATTTGCTAAGCTTGAAAATACGTTTTTGAGAGCAAAACCGTCCAACTAGCGTCAAGAAACCTAGAATGTATCTGATGAACACGAAGAACACCAAGAACACTCCGCTGGCTCTGATACCACTTGTAAGGTCTACCACTGCAAGATCTATCTAGACGCGGATCCGTGAACGAGTGCGGAATCCTCGTTGACGGTTAGACGGACAACTCTCAACCAACAGAAACACGGAGACTATTAGACGCTGAACGAACGACACACGAACGATCCTACGTACTAATTCTCTCCGAAACGGCACTCACCTAGCTGATAAACTCGAGATCGCCTTAAGCTTAATTCCTCACGAATTCTGCTAAAAGTCTGCTAATGACTCGAGTCTATCCCTAATTATAGACCTTGATTCGAGTCTGATGTGGGCCAAACTCGAATCTGGCCCAAGGCCCATTCGAGTCTGTCCACAAGGACACTCTCGAATCTAGCCTTCATTCGAATCTAAGGCTACATTCGAATCTATCACAGATTCGAATGTCTACCTTTGTGTAATTCGAATCTAGCCAAATCACTTAAACACTTAAGTGATGAAACTTATGTTTTACTTATGTTTGAGTTAATCTTTGACCTTTATGTTTGAACTTTTTGTAATATGTTACATCAAGTTCAAACACACAATCAATAACAGACAAACACATATAAACATATATATCAAAACACTCGTTAAAATCACAATGCAATATCAATTAGACTGCTATCGTCACACAGGATGTACCAACATTGTCTAGCAATGCCTTTGGACTCACAGAAACTGTTTAGAATGTGATTTTTAAATTCAGTTCCATTGTCTGATCTTATCACCTTAACTTTGGAATTTGATTGGTTTTCTATCTTAAGGATAAAAGACTTAACTAGCTCAGCAGTTTCATCTTTGGTCCTAAGAAAGTAAACCCAAGTAAATCTGGTGAAATCATCAACAATGACTAAACAGTATGCCCTTTTATTCAAACTCAAAACAGATGTTGGACCAAATAGATCCATATGTAGCAACTGATGGACAGATGAGATTGAATTTACTTCTTTGTTCTTATGAGAAGTTTTGTGTTGCTTACCTTTAAGGCATGCTACACAATGATCATTACAAATGAACTCCTTTTGTGGTAAGCCTCTTACCAGATTCTTTTTAACTAAAGCATTCATGGACTTGAAGTTCATGTGACACATCCTTCTATGCCAAAGAGCAGACTTATTTGATGATGCTTTGGATATTAAACAGCTTAAAGTATTTGATTTAGATAAGAGATCTGTGTCCAGGCAATAAACATTGTCCTTTCTTGGTGTTCTTAGTAAAACAAGATTTTCAGGAATTTTGAAATCTTTTGAAAGAACAATGCACTCAGAATCTGTGAACAGAACAATGTTTTGTTTGTCACAGATTTGAGAGACACTTAATAAATTGTACTTAAGCTGTTCAACATACAAAACATCACGGAATGTCATGTTGCCTGCATTAACAGTACCTTTACCTGTAACCTTACCTCCTTTTGAGTTGCCTCCAAATGCAACAAAACCTCCATCAAAACCTTTGAAATTTGACAAGCATTCAGAGTTGCCTGTCATGTGCCTAGAGCATCCACTGTCCAGATGTCATCTTGTTCTATGAGGAGACCTGTGGTTGCCCTGCACAAATAACAGCTTAGTTAGTAGTGGAGTAAACCCAAACCAAATTGGTTTTGGGTTGGCCTTGTACATTGACATAACTAAATACTGTTTTTGACTTCTTATATTTAGTGAGATCTACTGATGGAGTCTTTGGAGAATATTTGGTGATTATATGAGGCATCCAACTATTTTGATCATCTTTTCTTCTAACAGTCTCAGATGGTTCACTAGCAGCTCCAGATTGATGCTCAGCAGTTTGAGCTGTGTTTGTAGTGCTAACAGTTTCAGTTTTTGCACTAACATCATCAGATTTTGACTTAGCAGTCTGATCTTTTGCATTAGCAGTTTGAGCATCAGATTTGTCCTTGACACACCATATTTGTTTAAAACTTGATTTAGGCTTTGCCAAAACTTGTTTTTGATGTGTGGACTGTTTTTTATTAACTTTGGAAAACCTGTGATCAACTGTTTTCTTTGGAACTGCTGTGGAAGGTTTCACTTTTGAGTGCTTTGCCTGAATAAGATTTGATTTTGTGTGATGCACAGTCTATTTTGCAACAGCTGGTTTGTAAAAACAATCTTTGGCTAAGTGATTCTTCCTTCCACAGTGAAAACATCTTTTGACAGTTTGAATTGGAAAACCAGACTTTTCTGCCAATTTCTGGTTCTTGTTTCTCTGATTTCCTCTTACCTGCTGTTGTTTAGGAAACTTTTGAACACCATGCTTTTGGCATGTGCAGACAGAAATAGTTTTACCTCTTTTATTTCCTTTTGATGAAGATGCAGTGTTACAGTTAGAATGTACAGAAACTTGTGGAGTAGCATTGCATACACTCATCTTCTCTTTTCCTTTCTTACTGGGGGCTTGGACCTCTATGGGTGCACTTATTGTGTCACAGTCTCTATTTTGACTCTTATCTTCCTTTAATTCAGGACTGTTATCAAGGATAGGATCTACAATAGTCATAGACTCATCTAGTGGTTCATTGACAAGTCTATCAGCAACCTCACTCATTGGATGAATGTACTTGTTATTGTATGGAGGTGGAGTAGCTCTATATCCTATTCCTTCTTTGAGATTGACCTGAGATTTCACTCTATCTTTGAATTGAACTTCCATTAGGTGTTCTAGCTTTTGATTTGCTAACTTGAAGTTTCCTAGATCTATGTTAACAGATTCTAGCTTCTTATTAGCCTCAAACACATTTTGTTCAGTCTCTTCTACCTTTTTATTTAGAGATTCTATTTTCTTATTTAGCTCCTTTTTCTCCCACTCATGATAGGTTCTATCATACCCCATTTGAATCTCATTGTCCTTATAATCATTTATCTGTTTTTCCAGATCTTCTATGGCTTGCATGTATTCATATCTCCTTTCTTCCATCTTAGCTAGAGTTTTGCACATGCTCTCATTATGATCTCTGTACTTTTTAACCATATGTTTGCATGATTGAGAGCAGAGTTTAGAATTTACCTCAGAGGGCAGTTCAGTGGAGGAGACATTTGATGTTTCTGCCATAAGTGCTTGATTTTGAAATTCTTCCTCTGTCTGATCACTCCAGTCAAACACATTGTCTTCTTGAGAGACAAGTGCTGTTGATGATGATGTTAGAATGGGTTGTGAAGTCCTTGATGGCTGTTGACCTTGAGATATACATTCTCTGGCAAAGTGACCAAGCTTATGACATTTATAGCATTCCACTTTTGATTTATCAAAAGATGGTTTGCCTTCTGTCTTGGCTTGAAAGTTGGTCCTACCAGTTTTTTTTCAGAAATCTTTTGGCCCTCATGGTCAACATTGCATGCTGCCACTTTAAATCCATCTCTTCAAGATCATCTGGATGAATTTGTTCCAAGTCTTCAACATTTAGAGCAAATAATCCATCATTGGCAATAAAAGCCTCATAGTGAGTTTCAGCAGAGTTGCCATCACCACCTGAGAAAGAATCAGAGTTATTAGATTTTTCAGAAGACAAAAGAGCAGTATTGTGATTATAAGAAAAGGATTTCTTTTTAGCATCAATCTCAGTCTCAAACACTCTTAAACTGTTATACAGATCATCCAATTCTATCTCATCAAGAGTGTCTTTTGTTCTCCATTGTGCATCATAGACTGTCCATTCTTCTCCAAGAGATCTGAGAAACTTTCTGTTGACTTCATCTTGATCCAGATTGACCTTTGCACTTTCCAGTTCACTTATCAGTTTGTTGAACCTGTCAAAGATTTGAGTAAGGTTTTCATTCTTGCCACCAGAAAAGTTTTTATACTGCTGTTTCAAGAGGTCCTTTTGGTTTCTCTTGGTACTGGCATTACCAGCAAACCTCTTCTCTAAGGCATTCCAAAGAGAATGAGCAGTATAAAACTTTTTAAACTGATGTTGATAAGCATTAGGAATGGCTATTTGTAAAAGTGTAAGTGCTTTCACTTCATTCATTCTAGCCTTCCTTTCAAGTTCAGTTTTTGGAGGAGTTTTGACTGGTTTTCCCTCATCATCAAGTTCTGGATCAACTACAGGAGGAAATTCAACAGCTTCCCATATGGCATAATCAATGAATTGAATATGCTGTTGAATCCTGAGTTTCCACATCTCAAACTTAGTGGGCTTGAGCAAAGGCACTTTGAGTCCTTGCCCAGATCCACTGCTGCTATTTTCAAATTCCATTGCAAAACAATTAAAAATTTAAAAGAAAGTTTTTGACTTTGAAAAACAAAGAGTAACCTGGTTTGAAAAACCTGATTTGAACAACCTGGTTTGACAAACCTGTCTCTGATACCACTTGACAGGATCTAAATATGAATTACCAAGACTAACTAATTTGAATTTATCAGAGTATAAATCAATAATCTTGCTTTGAATCAAAGTTTAATCAAGAAGTTTGCGGAATAACACTTAATTATTTTATCAAAAACTTTCAGAATCAATAATGAATAAACACACAAGAATTAATCAAGACTGTTTGTATTGTTGAATTCAACGATTACAATCACCTCTAATCTGTTTGATTAGACGAAGAACACAGACTGTTCTTAGGGTTTTACAACCTTAGAGGCTTATGAAAACTTAACCAACAAAGCAATTACAGACTCAAAATATGCAGGAAAAACCTATACGATAGAAAGACCTATTCTATGTTTTTATATTGCTTCTTGATATGTTTCCTTGACGAATAATGACTTCTCTGATAGTAGATATGCTGGAATCTTCACGTAGATATCGTTTCCTGAAAATCAGCACTTTCTGTTTCTGAAACTGTTGAGCAGCTTGAATCTCTTGACAGCATGAGCAGAGCAGCTTGAGTTGTTTTGCTCTGGCAGCTTGAACTTTTACACTAGCAGCTCGAGTTTCTTCAACTAGCAGCATGAACTTTGCATTTACATTTAAAAACTACTAACAGTCTGAGAAGTCTAACTAACAGCTTGAATATACTTAAACTATTTCCCAACACTTATAACATCTAGGGTTAATATCGAAAAAACCACGTAAACTTTCTTTAGTTTGTGATTAAGTCTCTAAACTTTTTTTCTGATTGTTTAAGTCCATTGACTATTTCTGTCTTATTAAAAAAAACTCACTATTTTTACATATTTTAGCGATTAAGTCCTAAACTTTTTGTTTTATTGGTTGTGTTTTACCTACTCATTCGGTAGCCAGTCAAAAATATATACTTTAGAATAATACAAATTTAGTTTAGGGACTTAAACAATCGGAAAAAAAGTTTAGGGACTTAATCGTGAAAATGAGAATAGTTTATAGGTTTTTTCCAATATTAACCCTAATATCTATAAACATTGATAAATAAACAACTCTATCCATTATTTGACATTACCTAATAATGTTATTTGTTATCATTCACTATTTGATATTTGTTACTTGTTAGCTAATTTAAATTCAAAATATTAACTTATGTAATCTATCTATTGATATGTGCAAAATCATGCATGTTTTTTGTATCATTTTATCTCCAATTTATGTGGTTTTCAGACCGAAATGCGTGAAAAAGATACTGATTTTATTAATATGTGTGAATAGCAGGTCAGAAGCCATTAAATCAAATTGGGAACAGAAATCATGGCTAAAGTAACGAGATTTTGTGATCCAACCATCTTCCATGATCGAAAGCAAAATTTGGCGAAAAGTGGTTCTACGCGCCTGCGTAGGACTCTCCACGCACCCGCGTGGCTAAGTCCAGTTAAAGCATGCCACTCACCCGCGTTGGACATCCCACGCACCTACATGTCCACCTTCAGTCAAAGCAAGCCACGCACCCGCGTGGCCAAGTCCAGTCAAAGAAAGCCACGCACCCGCGTACGAGGCCCAACCCACTAACATACGTTTTTAAAACCCTAGTTCGCAACAAATGGAGGCAGAACCGATTTTGGACAGCTTTGGCCGATTTTTGTCTCAGTTTTAAGTAGGTTTTCGAGTTCTAATAATAGTTTAGCCTAGGGTTTCGATTTCTTGAAGATTCAAAGCATTTGGTTCGACTTTGGAGTTCGATTTCTTCATAGATAGCCGCAGTTTTGGTACATTTGTTCCTTAATATTCTAATCTCGTAATGGTTGTTATTTATTTGGGTTTAATATCGGTTTTGGATATGATTAGTGAGTAGTTTTCTTATTCACTCGCTTGGGATAACGATTACTTTGTATTAGTTGGCATATTATTGGATTGATTGATGAGTTTTGGTTTATATTTGTCGGATTCTTGATTATTTCATGTTTTCTTGTTAAAAATTAGATTTTTATTAATCTTTTAACATTGTTTTGTGAAAATAAAGTGTTAATTAGATATGCATTTTTAAAAGGAACGATGCTTTGAATGAATAATTAATAGTTGATTAGCTCTTGTAGGCATGGTATTGCGATAATGATTTGATAGTTGATTGTTAATCTAGAATTTTATGTGTTTGTTAATTCTTAGGCATTTTGTTGCGATAATAGGGTTAATAAACCGTACAGTTTGATTTTTAAAGTGACAAAGTTAATTAGTTGGATTTCGATGTTAATCGATTATCTTTATGCATTGTGTTGCGATAATAAGATTTGTTGGTTAATATTGGAGTCTCGATTAGTTGCTTTGTGTTCATCACATGGTTATAAAGATAAAATAATTTAACTTAAGTAATTAATTAATCGGTAAATTAAACCAAAATCCGGGCTTAATTCAATTTATAATTGGTTATTAACCGATTTGTTTTTAGTCAAATAATTCAATCCATCACCAATTAATCATAGTTATCTAATTCCAAGTGGGTGACACAATCGTAATATAAGAGTTTCGTAAATTATTGTAACATCCCTCCCGATCCCAGAAATGTCACGTCAACCCAATATCATAAGTGAAAATCATCGCAATAACTCTATAACACAGGTGTCAGAAGATAATACAGATCACTATTAATTAAAACTTTCACTTAAACATCATTAACGCATAATCCATTGATTTACAACTTCTCACAAGGTACAATTACAACCAACTCTAACAAGACCACTAGCAAAGGCAGATATCACAGTCCTCAAGTAACAGCAAGTCCCTGAACACCAAACCCAGCTACCGACCCCTTCTCTGATCCCCTGAACATGGTAGACTCAAATACGTAAGCTCGAAAGCTCGTGAGTACGCGAGGGTTAGACTCTGCACAGTAAGCACATAACACACATACACATAGCACATACACACATAACCAAATCTATCCCTATCCCTGGCAATCAACATCATAATGTAGGTATGAACACACAACATGAGATCCGAAGCTCTGCACACAGTATCACTGAGGGGACACTTCCCCGGCGACGGTGGTTAGCGAATACCCTGTAGCACAGGCGCGAATCGGCTACAGGCCCTGCCGCGTATACACGCGCCAAGGACTGTCAGGGACAGCAAACCCGCGCGATCACACATCGCGAATCACCGTTCTTATGGAACTCATCACGGACCCTTGGACTGGATCTCATCTCACACACATATGTCACATATGTAGAAATATAATCATACCTGCCGCTCGCGTCCCTGTCTCATACACAGTACACAATACACACACACACACACAATATTCTCTACACATTTATGACTCGCAAAAGATCCCGCGGTTTAGAAAAAAGAACTCGGGTAGTCACCTGTCTATCGAACAATCCGTCCCAAATCCCGAACTCAACGATCTTTGATCCGGCTCACCTCGCGGTCGGCTCGTCCCTGTATTACACACGAATCCCAACTGTTAATTCCCATCTTAATTGACACATATCACAGGATCATAATAAATCTGTAACCGACTCAGACCCAAAAACAATCCCAACGGAACACCCCAAAAACCCAACCAAATCCGACCCAAACTCCCCCCCGACCAAACCCGACCCTGGCCCCAACAGCACCCGGCCCCCAGCCCCGTTCAGCGCGCCCACACCCCGACCCAATCGCGGCTGCGCCCGGCCAGCCGCGTCGCGACCATGACCAGGTGATCTGCTCCGTCTCTGTTCGTCTTCATCTGTCCAGGAGCACAAATACTCCGTAACTCCGATTTCAGCAACCTTAAACGAATATAACCAATATATAAGAATTCCCAGAGGCTTAAAAGCCATTTTTCACAAACTCATAACAAGTCACACGAATTTCAAGGGTCAAATTCATAGGTTCTTACCTCTTTGAGCTCAAAAAGACCCCAACAATAGAGATGGTGAAGAACTTTGAAATTTAGAAATCAATCCATGAAGTTGAGACGGATTTTTGGTTGCTGGAACTCACGAACATACACACACAATACACTTTCCAATTGAAGAAAGGAAGAAAAAGGGAGAGCACGTATATGTTCTATTTTTAGCAAACCCCGAACCCAATCATTACCCGAATGCCTCACATGACTCGACAGGATCGATCCACTAACAGGACACAATTCCCAACTCTGAAACCCCAATAACCCAGCTTACCACGATATATTCCACTTTACTATACCAAAACCGCATATAAACTCAGACATGACAATCCCATATAACCCATACACAACAACCCCGCCCCTCTGTCACTGAGTCTCATAATCACAAACACACACAAGGCAGTTGCACACAACAGACACACACACCGACGACCCGCCCCACAACGGACACAAGCAAAGCAAGTTCAAAGGCACGTACCCGAAATAACGTCAGCAGCATCCCGAGCTTCCTCTGCAGTCGCTTGAAAGACCGACCCGCGCCCTAGTATCGTGACGACTAGATGATGACAGCTCTGCTTTGGCCCCACTAGAACTCGTGCCCTGCACCATTGGTCTCGGCTCTGGACAGTCTCTCACTTTGTGCCCCAGCCTCCCACAACGAAAGCATAACGACTCCACAGCCGTACATGTAGCGGCAGCATGCCCCCGCTGGCCGCATCGATAACATCTGGGCACTCACGGCCCACTGTGGCGACGGTGGCATCTCGAGCACTCCCGATCTCCAGCTGAACTGTCTCCCATATCGTCTCCCTCCCGAGGCCTCTGCCCTACACTGCTCTGGCTCTGCCCAGTATACCGCGAACTATGTCTCTGACTCTGACTATCTGATCTATGACTCCACTCCGGTCCGCTCGACCTTAGCTTCCTATCCCGGTCTCTGTCTCTATCCCGTCTGTCTCTCAAACTCTGGCCCAAGTGTCGCCGTCGATCTGACTGCCGCTCCCTAGACGTGTCTCTGGAACGCCTCCAATCACTCGAAGACCGCTCAGGGGTCCTCGCACGTCGGCGCTGAGAAGACGGCTCCTCTCTCTGCTTGGCTATCTCCCGCTGCCTTATGCGGGCCACCTCCAATGCTCTGGCAAAAGTAGGAGTCTCGTGCAGCCCAACAAACTCTCTGATATCTGCTCGCAGTCCATCAATGAACATATCGGCCTTTCGCTGCTCGGTGTCAATATGCTGAGTCGCAAACTAGGAGTACTCATTAAACTGGTACACATACTGCTGCACCGTCATCTCACCCTGCTGCAGATGTAAGAACTGACGCTCCATCTCCCGCCTCTCGTCTCTTGGAATATACTGCAGCTCGAACACGGCCCTGAACTGATCCCACGTCATCGCGTAAGCTGCAGAAGAATTCATCGCTGACTTTATCGACTTCCACCACTGGGAAGCCCCTCCCCTTAGCTGATAGGTCGCATACCCCACCATATCTCTCGGATCCACATGCGCAACTCGAAACGCTGCCTCTATTTCCCTTTCCCAAGCCATAGCAACTCCGGGCTCACCACTGCCCCTGAACTCGGGTGGGTCTCCTGTCAAAAAGTCCTTAAAGGACCCACCCCTATGCGTAGACGAAGAAGCACCAGTCCCAGACTCTGTCCCCGTAGGCTGAATAACTGGCCCTACACTCTGACCCTGCTCACGCTGCTGCCTATAAAACTCTGTCAGAACCTCCAACAACTCGGATCTACAAATGTACTCGTCGCCCGCCAACTTACCTGCATCGGATCCCTCACCCTGATCTGCCATATCAGTCTGCACAAACTGAAACAATTAAGAATCATAAATAGATCACCCAGCGTTATACACTTAGCTAGGTTAGTTAATTCCACAAATATCAATCGCAAGAAAGATCCCCCATGGATCGAAACAAGGTTTAAGTTAAGCATCCACTAATGATACTCAGACATCAAACCACAACCTCTAATACCATCATGTAACACCCCTCCCGATCCAGAAATGCCACGTCAACCCAATATCATAAGTGGCAATCATCACAATAACTCTATAACACAGGTGTCAGAAGATAATACAGATCACTATTAATTAAAACTTTCACTTAAACGTCATTAACGCATAATCCATTGATTTAGAACTTCTCACAAGGTACAATTACAGCACTCTAACAAGACCACTAGCAAAGGCAGATACCACAGTCCTCAAGTAACAAAAAGTCCCTGATCAGCAAACCCAGCTACCGATCCCTTCTCTGATCCCCTGAACATGGTAGACTCGAATACGTAAGCTCGGAAGCTCGTGAGTACGCGAGGGTTAGACTCTGCACAGTAAACACATAACACGCATACACATAACACATACACACATAACCATCTCTACCCCTATCCATGGCAATCAACATCATAATGTAGGTATGAACACACAACATGAGATCCGAAGCCCTGCACACAGTATCACTGAGGGGAGACTTCCCCGGCTAATGACCGTGTACGACGGTGGTTAGCAAAAACCCTGTAGCACGAGTGCGAACCAGCTACTGGCCCTGCCGTGTATACACACCCCAAGGACTGTTAAGGACAGCCAACACGCGCGATCACACATCACGAATCACCGTACGTATGGAACTCATCACGGACCCCTGGACCGGATCTCATCTCATACCCATATATCACATATGTAGAAATATAATCATACCTGCCGCTCGCGTCCCTATCTCATACCTGTCTATCGAACAATCCGTCCCAAAACCCAAACTCTACGATCTCTGATCCGGCTCACCTCGCGGTCGGCTCGTCCCTGCATTACACACGAATCCCAACTGTTTATTCCCATCTTAATCGACACATATCACAGAATCATAATAAACCCGTAACCGACTCGGACCCAAAAACAATCCCAACGGAACCCCCCGAAAACCCAACCGAATCCGACCCAAACTCCCCCCGACCAAACCCGGCCCTGGCCCCAACAGCACCCGCCCGCCAGCCCCGGTCAGCGCGCCCACACCCCGACACAATCAGGAGCACAAATACTCCATAACTCAGGGGATCGCGACCGTGACCCCTGGCGATCTTCTCCGTCCCTGTTCGTCTTCTTCATCTGTCCAGGAGCACAAATACTCCATAACTCCGATTTCAGCCACCCCAAACGAATATGACCAATATATAAGAATTCCCAGAGGCTTAAAAGCCCTTTTCACAAACTCATAACAAGTCACACGAATTTCAAGTGTCAAATTCATAGGTTCTTATCTCCTTGAGCTCAAAAACACCCCAACAATGGAGATGGTGAAGAACTTTGAAATTCAGAAATCAATCCTTGGAGTTGAGATGGATTTTTGGTTGCTGGAACTCACGAAGATACACACACAATACACTTTCCAATTGAAGAAAGGAAGAAAAAGGGAGAGCACGTATATGCTTTCTATTTTTAGCAAACCCCGAACCCAATAACCCGAACCCGATAGCACACTTTCACAATTAAAATCCACTTAACCCATTTAAATCCACGAACCCATCAACACAATTAATGCACTAATATCACAACCCAATGACACATAACTCACAAACCCGACACATATATCCACTAATCGGATTCCCATTGGGCCAACACAATAATATTAAATTAAACATCCACTAAATTAATTACACGGAATTATTCTGAAAATGGGATGATACAATTATAAATTATTATAGATCTTTACTTAAATTAGTTCTTATTTAATTTTGTTTCCGTTTGTTTGATTCGTTTTATTTAGTTATCAATTAGTTGTTTGCGATCGTTATTTAGTTTAATTAGTGTTTGCGGTATTAGTTTTTATTTAAAATTGAAAAAGCCAAAAAAATCAGTTTAACCTTTTATTATAATGTTACTTAGTTTGCTTTAGTTATTCGGTTAATTAAGTTTAATCATTGCCTCTAGTTGTTAATTTCCTCAAAAAGTCCGAAATAGCTAAATATTGGTTGAGGTTGTAGTATTGGAGTTGCCGTTCTTTATTCCGTTCACTGAGTTCAATAAATCCTGGGTGATTCTTAAATCTATATTGCACACGATTGGTACACTGCCAGTTGTGTAATTTATACTTTGGGTTCATTTAGATATTAAAACATGAGGTGTGTTTTGCATGCATCAAGTTTTTGGCGCCGTTGTCGGGGATCGAACCCGGGTCGTCCGCGTGACAGGCGGAAATATCAAATAATATTTATAAAATAAATATATTAAATTTTAGCAAATAAAAATATATAAAGATATAATAAAATATTAAAATAAATAAAATTATTTATAAATGAAAAAATACAATACTTAAAAAGAACATATATCATAACATTTTATGTAACAAATTATTTATTTAACAATTATCGACGTAACACGTGGTTTCATAAGCAAGTGTATCACAAAGAAGATTATCCAATATCATGTGTCAGCTTCACATTTCATAAAAAGATAAATATAAATTATTTTGTAAAATAAAACTAAGAGTAAATTACAGAAATGGTCCCTGTGGTTTACTCAAAATTATGGAAATGGTCCATGGTCTTTATATGCATAAATTGTCACTCAAAACACTATTTACTTGCAGAATGAGTCCCTCAATCTATTGAGTTTTTCTAAATGACAATTTTTCCTTTATTCTCAAAGTCAATTTTGGTCACTATAGTATATAATTAATTCTGGTTTTAGTCATTTTTATGATTTTTTGTTTTGTTTTTAAATTTTAAATGCTAATTTAATAAAATGTGATTTAATTATATATTTAATTAATTTATTTTAATTCTCTTTTATATATTCAATTTATTTATTTATATATCATTTGTTAAAATATTTATACGTTTTTAAATTTATATACGTTGCCAACTAACTATTTCATTACGTTATCATATTTTGATTTAATTATAATTTTATAAAAAATATATAAATCTAGGGTTTTATTTGTTTTGATTAAAATAGTTTGTTACGTTAATACATTTCAATTTGAATTTAATATTTTTTTCGTTTTGATTTACATACTTGCTATATTAATCCGTTTAAAACTTAGTATTTTAGTTGTTCTATACTAATTATTTTTTTTATTAATACATTTTGATTTAATTATAAATTTTAATAAAACTATGTCGACTTGACATTTTATTCGTTTTGATTTAAATATATTTTAGTGTTAATGCATTTCAATTAATTATAACTTCTAAAGATATTATATAAACTTAGAGTTTTATTTGTTTTTTGCTTAAATATTTTGTCACGTTAATATCTATCGATTTAATTGTAAGTTTTAGCATTTTGGTTTGTATATTTCTTTACATATGTTTTGGTTTTTATATTTTGTTTATATCTTGAAACGCATATATATTTATATACGTTTTGAATAAAACGTATATATGTTTCGTTACATACGTTTCGAAACCTATATAATGAAATATACAAACCAAATCGTATAGAAAGAAATATACAAACACAAACAGTAAAAATATAATTAAATCGATATGTTATAACGTGAAACAATATTTACGCAAAAACAAATAAAAATGCTAAGTTTATATATATTTTTAAAAATTTATAATTAAAATGAAACGTATTAAAACAAAAAAATATTTAAATCAAAATGAATCAAATGTGTAACACCCCTCCCGATCCCAGAAATGCCACGTTAATACAATACACAGGTGACAACATTGCAATAACTCTATAACACATATGTCAGAAGGTAATACCGATAACTATTAATTTAAACTTTCACATAAACACCATTAGCATATAAGCGACTGATTTACAACATCCCAAAAGATGCAATCACAGTCAACACTAACATAATCACAAACAAAGGTAGATGCAACAGCCGTCAAATAACAGCAAGTCCCTGATCAACAAACCCAGCTACTGATCCCTTCTCTGATTCCTTGAACATGGTAGACTCGAATACGTAAGCTCGGAAGCTCATGAGTACGCGAGGGTTAGACTCTGCACAGTAAACACATAACATGCATACACATAGCACATACACACATCACAATCACTATCCCTAGCAATCAGCAACATAACTCATGTATGAACACACAGCATGAGATCCAAAGCCCTGCACATAGTATCACTGAGGGGACACTTCCCCGGCTAACGACCGTGCGCACTGGTGGTTAGCGAAAACCCTGTAGCGCGGGCGCGAACCGGCTACAGGCCCTGCCGTGTGTACATGCCCCAAGGACTGTTAGGGACAGCCAATCCGCGCGATCAAACATCGCGAATCACCGTCCGTATGGAACTCATCACGGACCCCTGGACTGGATATCATCTCATGCACATATATCACATATATAAGAACAAAATCATACCTGAAGCCTACGTCCCTGTCTCGTACACAATATATCACCATATACACAGATAACGCAACATAACTCAGAAAATGGAGCGCTCGTTTGGAAAAAGGCTCGGGTACTTACCTGACTGTCAGACAGTCCGTCTCAATCCCTGAATCCAACGACCTCTGATCCGGCTCGCCTCGCTGTCGACTTGTGCCTGTAAACACACGGAGCCCAACGACTAATCTCAATCCCAAATAACATACATCACATAATCACCGACTCGGACCCCATACGATACTTTAACCGAACTGGACTCGATGACCAATCCCAAACAAATCCTGAAACCCAAATAAGGCCCGACCCGAAATCCAAAGAAGCCCGACTCGAAAGCGACCCCAACCCAGCCCAAACGCCCGAGAAAAAATCCGGCTCAAGCGCTGGTCGCACCGCCCTAGCCCTCATCGCGTCGCGGCGCCCTGATGGTCGCGCCATGACCAAGCTCTTGTAGCCATCCTTGTCCTTCGACTTTCAGCTCTGTCTAGGAGGGTTTCAATCCCTCCCAACTCGTTTCCAGCCTCACGAAGACACAAATTCAGTAGTATAACTCCCTTTTATGAGCTCTTAACAATTTCTCACATCACCATAACACATATCACAAAAGTAGAGGTTTAGTTCATGGCTTCTTACCTTCTTTGAGCTCAAGAACACCAAAGAGATGAAGATGATGGAGCTGAACCCAAACTTTCACAATCACCTCAGAAACTTGAAGGCTTCTAGCTGCTGGAGTTCACCCAAATACACACACAACACCTTTAGGATTTTCTTCAAGTGGATAAGGAAGAAAGAAAAGACACAAACATATATACGTCTCTATTACAACCGGTCCCGAACCCATTAACCCGAACCCGATATCACTTTTTCACAGTTAATATCCACTCAACCCGATTAGTTCCACGAACCCAAAATATATAATTAATCCACTAAATTAATTACACGGTGACACGTAACTAGGGGTGAGCGACGGGTACCATTTCCCGAACCCGAACCGGTACCGGTACCGACCGTTACCGAATTAATTTATTCGGTTCGGTATTCGGTTTTTAAATTAGCTAAAATTCGGTATTCGGAACCGAATCGGCACCATATAAAATTATACGGTTCGGTATTCGGTTCTTTCAAAACTAATAATTCAGTTTCGGTATTTCCGGGATCGATACCGGTTTGGTACGGTCCGGTACCGAGCTCACCCCTACACGTAACTCATAAACCCGACACGTAGAATCCATTACTCGGGATCTCATTGGACCAACACTAAAATAATAAATTGATCATCCACTAAAATAATTACACACAACTATCTCAAAAACGGGATGTTACAAAATGTCAAGTTGACATGGTTTTGTTAAAACCTACAATTAACTCGAAACGTATTAATGTAACAAATTATTTAGAATGGAAAAAATAAAATACTAAGTTTAATTGAAATGGATTAATGTAGAAAAATATGTAAATCAAAATGAAAAAAAAAAAAGACAATTTAATTTGAAAGGTATTAATGTAACAAAATATCTTAATCAAAACAAATAAAATCCTAGATTTATATATATTTTCTGAAATTATAATTAGATCAAAATATGTTAACACAATGAAATTGTTTGTTGGTAAAATATAAAAATATATAAATATGCTAAAAAATGAAATGTAAAATAAATAAATTGAATATATAAAAGAGAATTAAATTAAACTAATTAAATAAAATTATTAAATCATATTTTATTAAATTAACATTTAAAATTCAAAAACAAAAACAAAAAATTATGAAAATGACTAAAACCATAAGGGACCAAAATTGAATTTGAGATAAGGGCAAAGCCGTCATTTAGAAAAAGTCAAGAAATGGAGGGACTATTTCTGCAAGTAAATAGTGTTTTGAGGGATCATTTATGTAATTTTTTAAGACCAGTGACCATTTTCATAATTTTGAGCAAACCACAAGGACCATTTCTGTAATTTACTCTAAAACTAAAGATAAATACAATTTATTATTTATAAAGTCGATAAATATTAACAAATCTTTAACTCTATCCGATATTTGTCATTATCTATATATAAAAGATAAATACTCTCATTACTTTTAAAATCTATAAATATTATTGTGAATTCATATTTCATGCAATTCATTGAACATTAAACATAAACATTATGAACAATTATCACAAACACATAAAACTGAATGCTTGAATTAATTGAGAGAAGAAATATTACAATTGGGTGCTTGACTTGCTAAGCAATTCTTCTCATCAACCTAATCAGATCCGTAGCTTTCTATTCTGACTTCATACCATTTCTAAATTGTTGACTCATGTATTTATACAAAATACAACCTATTTAATATTTACAATAAAGCCCCCTGAACTTTATACAATATAAATTTTTTACAACTCTATTATAAATTGTACACAACAATCATAAAATAATAATTTTATCCCTCATCATCTAATATAATAAATGAAACATCTAGATGTCATATATGAGATCATCACGTTTCACCAGAATAATAAATCATACTCCATCCGCTCAAATTAATTATTCACTTTTGACTTTTGAAGTATTTTTTCTCAACTTTGATATTAAATATTTTTCTTTGTGTTATATAATATGTGATGCAAAATATATGAAAGGATTTTGTTTTGAAGGTATTTTCATTGGGTATAATTTTCATCAAGTATTATACAACACAAACAAATATATTTGAGGTCAAAGTTGAAAATAGAAAAACTTCAAAAGTCAAAAGTGGACAATTATTTTGAGACAGATGGAGTATTTCATAACATTATGTTTATTATAATAAAACTAGTTTGCTACCTGTCTACTATATGGGATATCTAAATAAATGAGTTTAAACTTCGGTAATCGGATATGAAAAGCTTTGAGAAGAAGCTAAAAGTAGGAGAGCACAGTAGGATAAGAGGAGATCAATGATATTGAAAGATAAGATAAGATATTCATGGGTTTTCAAAACAGACAACTTAGTTAGAGAACTTTTTATAAATAAATTATTTTAATTTTATTTTATTAATAAAAGTTGTAGGATACACATGTCATATCCTCGTTAATCCAAATGATAGTTTATTTAACCGCCAAGTGACATGTAGTTACCATTTTAATAGAATAGATAGATAAGACAACATTATAAGACTTTTTTTCAAAAGGAGCAATATCATAAATCTTGAGAATGGTTAAAAAAAATCATGTGAATGGTCATTCACACCATTCACATGTTCACATGGTGTGAAATGACCATTCACATAAATATGCATTGAGCATTCACATAATTTTTAAGGATACAGAAAGTGTGAATGTATGTGAAATTCATATATCATGCGTATTACATTAAATTAAACATGATTATGAGAAAAAAAACATAAAAAAGTTTTTTAAGGTTGCTACCTTCGGGTGCACTCAACTGAAGATAGAGTGCTGAACCCTGATCTTCTTCATCATCTCTTGTGTTCTTGTGGTAATTAAGGTAAAAAGCTTCAATTTGAGGATCTAAACCTGTGTTATATGTTGTGAGAATTTTGTGAAGTAATTTCCTTGTGATATGAGGCTGTTGTATAGTAATTTTGTGTGTTTTTGGGCTGGAAATCGTGTGAAAAGGGGAGAGTTTCTCCTGGTTCAGCCATGGAAATCGCAAGTCAATGTGCAGAGCACCGCTTGGTCGCGGCGCGACCCTCAGAGGCATAGCGGCGCGAGCCGCAGCCTGCAGGGGAAATCCGATTTGAGACTTATGGGGGAGTCTTGGGCCGTTATTGGTTTGAATTTCTTCGGAATAGTGTCGGGTTGAATTATCTGGATTTTGTGTCTCGATAGGAATCTCGTAATAGAGTTTCGGGGATCGGTTATCCGTTCGGGAATGTGTTTCGGGTTTAAACTGATTGCGATAATTATGTTTGATTTGAGTTACGTGGCTATTGAGTTTGTGTTAATATGTGGGATTCGTGACAATTACAGGTTCTAGCCGATCACGTGCCGAGCCGCATTGAGAGTTCCGGGTTTCAAGTCGAGTTTCGGGTAATCGGTGAGTACTCGAGTTCTTTACAAAACGCGCGTAGTCTTTTATGAGTCAGTTATGTGTTGTGATTGTGTATGTGAGACAGAGATACGGCGCAGGTATGAGTTTCTCTACCCTATACGTGCTATATGTGTTTGAATTGCAGGTGTCCGCGATATGTGATCGCGCAGGCTGACTGTCCCTAACCAGTCACGAGATATGAGGCTGTATATATACGGCAGTGATATTGCCAGGTCGCTCCTGTGCCTATTGAGTAGCTAACCGCTGCTGTGTGCGGCCTGTTAGCTGGGGAACAGCGTCCCCTTTTGAGCAGAGATACGTGTTATGCATCGAGTTGCATATGTGTGATGAGATATGTGTGTTGTGTATGTTATATGTGCTTACCTGCAGTGTCTAACCCTCGCGTACTCACGAGCTGTCCAGCTTACGTTTTCGAGTCTTCCGTGTCTCAGGCAGCCATACAGTGGGACCGCAGTCGCAGCAGCAGCAGCCGAAATAGTTTAGAGGGCGTGGGTTCTTGTTGGCTTCTGTTATTAGACTGTGGAACTGATATTTGTATTTTGTATTCGATCGATATCATGTTAGCTTCAAGTAGTTAGTGACTATCAGACGATTCCGTATGTATGTGTTGTATCAGCATGTGACTTAATGTATATCAGCTATGTGTGTTAAAGTTTAAATTAATAGTGATTTTCAGTTAACCCTATGACATATGCACTACGAGATGCTTGCGCTATTGCCACCTGTGTATTGTATTGACGTGGCATTTGTGTGAGAAATGTGGGTGTTACAGCTTGGTATCAGAATCAAGTTTCAGTATTGAGTATCAGTGGATGCTTGAGCTCTTACCGTGTTCAGATCCGTGGGATTCTTCCCTGAGACTGAGTTTAGCGGAATTAACTGACCTAGCTTATTGTATAACGCTGGGTGATCGATCTGTTATCTTACCTTTGTTATATGTGCAGGTGATTATGGCAGATCATGGTGAGGGTTCAGGGCCAGAGAGACCAGCGGGAGACGAGTATGTCCGCCGGTCAGAGATTTTGGCAGTTTTGACCGAGTTCTACAGGGAAAGGGATAGAGAGAGAGATCAGCAGCGACAGAGATCTGATCCGCCGCCAATTACGAGTGTTGAGACGGGGGTTGGGGCATCTTCTTCCTCTGCTCCGCGAGGTGGGTCCTTTAAGGACTTTATGGCAGGAGTCCCACCTCAGTTCTGAGGCGGTGGTGAGCCGGGTGCGGCTATGGCTTGGGAGAGAGAGATAGAGGCGGCATTTCGAGTTGCCCATGTCGACCCTCGTGATATGGTCGGCTATGCGGCCTATTTGCTGAAGGGAGGGGCTTCACAGTGGTGGAAGTCCATTGAGTCGTCTATGACTACAGCTGCAGCGTATGCTATGTCGTGGGATCAGTTCCGTGCTATCTTCGAGCTTCAGTATATTCCCCGCGATGAGCGCCGAGAAATGGAGCGCCGATTTCTACATCTCCAGCAGGGCAGTATGTCAGTCCAGCAGTATGTAGACCGTTTTAATGAGTATGCCCACTTTGCACCCCAACACGTGGATACAAAGGTCCGTAAGGCCGATGCCTTTATCGATGGGTTGAGATATGATATTCGGGAGTTTGTTGGGCTTCATGATACCCCGACGTTTGCGAGAGCCTTGGAGTTGGCTCGTGTCAGAGAGAAAGAGATTGAGAGGCAGAGGGGTCAGCCTCCATCTCAGAGACAGAGGACAGGGGCGTCCGAGCAGTCCCATAGCTATTATCGAGAGCCCCAGGAGTTCTAGAAAGAGAGGCAGCCGGAGCAGCAACAGGTTCGGGGGAAAGGTTCGGGATTTCGTAGAGATCGAGATAGGGGCAGAGATCGCAAATCTCGGAGGTCAGGGCAGTATCAGGGGTCCGGGGCGGCCAGTCAGAGTCAGGGGCAGACTTCTCGTTACAGTGCTCCTAGTCAGAGTCAGAGCAGCGTGGGACAGGGGTCCCAGCCATCAGGGAGCCGGGCAGACAGTTCAGCTGGAGAGAGAGACTGTCCGAGGTGTCGCCGTCGCCATTCCGGTCCTTGCATACCGGAGCAGCCCAGATGTTACCGTTGTGGTCAGTATGGCCACACATCCTTTACGTGTACTTCGAGGGATTCCCTGTGCTTCCGTTGTGGGAGGCCAGGTCATATTGTGAGAGACTGTCCAGATGCGCCGCCTGCCGTACAGGGAGCGAGTACCAGCAGTGCCAGAGTAGAGCCCGCATCTTCGAGCCGCCGTGAGTCAGCACCTCGAGGCCGAGGTAGAGTGTTTCAGGCTACGACAGAGGAGGCCCGCGAGTCCACCGATGTGGTATCTGGTACGTATATCCTGAACGGGCTTAGTGCTCGTATTTTATTTGATTCTTGAGCGGACCGCTCGTATGTGTCTGTTGTGTTTTGTGCCTACTTTTCTGTGCCCCCTACTATTTTGTCTGTGCCGTTAGTTGTTGAGAGAGTAGACGGTAGTACAGCTCTAGTAAGTCGAGTATTCCGAGATTGTGTTTTAGAGATCGATGCTCACCGGTTTCTGATCGATTTACTGCGGATAGAGATTAGTAGTTTTGACGTGATTGTGGGTATGGACTGGATGACAGCCAGGCAGGCCGACATTCTGTGTGCGAAGAAAATGATCCGGATACCCATTTCAGACAGTGAGACTGTGACCGTATATGGCGAGAGGCGCCGAGGTGAGATCGGCATTGTTTCGATAGCCCGAGCTCAGAGATATGTTGCGAAGGGGTGTGAGACCTTTCTGGCTTATGTTGTTGACGCCAGATTAGAAAAGAAGACCCTAGCGGATATACCCGTAATTCGAGAGTTCCCTGTGGTATTCCCAGAGGAGTTGTCTGGGTTACCGCCAGATCGTCAGGTCGAGTTCCGTATCGACCTTATCCCTGGAGCGGTGCCTATTGCGAAGACGCCTTATAGGCTGGCACCTACCGAGATGAGAGAGATGATGTCGCAGCTTCAGGAGTTGCTTGATCGTGGATTTATCCGTCCGAGTTCGTCCCCGTGGGGAGCTCCCGTGCTGTTTGTGAAGAAGAAGGACGGTTCTATGCGGATGTGTATTGATTATCGAGAATTGAATAAAGTGACGGTGAAGAACCGTTATCCGCTTCCACGTATCGACGATCTGTTCGATCAGCTGCAGGGTTCGAGCTTCTTTTCGAAGATTGATTTGAGATCGGGTTATCATCAGCTGAGAGTTAGAGACGACGACGTGCCGAAGACTGCGTTTCGGACGAGATACAGCCATTATGAGTTCCTGGTCATGCCTTTCGGACTGACTAATGCACCCGCGGCATTCATGGATTTGATGAACAGGGTGTGTAGATCTATGTTGGATCGATTTGTGATTGTCTTTATCGACGATATCCTGATATATTCGAGGAGTGCCGAGGACCACGAGCAGCACTTGCGAGAGGTTTTGACCGTGCTGCGAGAGGAGCGATTGTATGCGAAGTTCTCCAAGTGCGAGTTCTGGTTGCGTGAGGTCCAGTTTTTGGGGCATGTTGTGAGCGCCGAGGGTATTTCAGTAGATCCGGCAAAGATTGAGGCCGTCATGAGTTGGGAGCCGCCGAAGACCGTGCCTGAGGTTCGTAGCTTTTTGGGATTAGCCGGGTATTACCGCCGCTTCATTCAGGACTTCTTGAGGATTGCCAGGCCGTTGACGAGATTGACACGGCAGTCCGTTCCTTTCGTGTGGTCCGATGAGCAGGAGTCGGCTTTCAGAGTATTGAAATCCCGGTTATGTCAGGATCCAGTGTTAGCATTGCCTGAGGGTACAGAGGATTTCGTGGTCTACTGTGATGCGTCAGGTACCGGTTTGGGATGTGTTCTGATGCAGCGAGGCAAGGTGATAGCGTATGCGTCGCGACAGCTGAAGACCTACGAGGAGAATCATACCGTGCACGATCTTGAGTTAGACGCGATAGTGTTTGCGTTGAAAATATGGCGTCATTATTTGTACGGTTCGCGGTTTGTAGTGTATACAGATCATAAGAGTCTTCAGTATCTGTTCAGTCAGAAGGAGCTGAATATGAGACAGCGGCGCAGCCTTGAGTTATTGAAAGATTATGACTGCGAGATTCAGTACCATCCTGGTAGGGCCAATGTGGTGGCCGATGCGTTGAGCCGCAAGGCGTGCGGTCAGACAGTGGTTTCCCGAGCAGCGAGGCTCGAGGTCACATCGACTCTTGTGGAGAGTCTGAGGCATGCTCAGTTCGAGGGATTGCGAGCAGAGAATGTGAAGAGAGAGCGTCTTGCGGGACAGCTTGAGATGTTGAGCAGAGATAGCAGAGGTTTATGGGTGTTTCATGATCGGGTGTGGGTTCCGAGAGTCGGTAATCTGCGGCAGTTGATTTTAGATGAGTCGCATCGTTCGAGATTATCCATCCACCCCGGGAGTACCAAAATGTATAGAGATCTGCGCGAGTTCTACTGGTGGCCTGGAATGAAGAGAGATGTGGGCCGATATGTCGAGGAGTGCATGACTTGTCTGCGAGTTAAAGCTGAGCATCAGAAGCCTCACGGGCATTTGCAGCCTTTAGAGATCCCTGAGTGGAAGTGGTATCATATCACGATGGACTTCATCGTTAGACTTTCGTGCACCGTTCGAGGCAATGATATGATTTGGGTGATTGTAGATCGGTTGACTAAGAGTGCTCATTTCTTGGCGGTGAGGGGCACCGTCACTATGGATCAGTTAGCTCGGTTATATATCAGTGAGATAGTGTCGAGGCACGGCGTTCCGATGTCGATTACTTCCGATAGAGATACGCGGTTTACTTCGAGGTTCTGGCAGAGCTTTCAGCGCGAGTTGGGGACGAGAGTTCAGTTGAGTACAGCGTACAGACCTCAGACAGACGCGCAGACAGAGCGGACGAATCAGACTCTCGAAGATATGCTCCGAGCTTGTGCGATAGATTTCAGTGGTAGTTGGGACGTTCACTTGCCGTTGGTTGAGTTTGCGTACAACAACAGCTACCATTCCTCCATCAAGATGGCTCCGTTCGAGGCACTGTATGGGCGTAAGTGCCTAACCCCGGTGTGTTGGGGCGAGGTCGGCGAGCGACCTATCAGTGGGCCCGAGTTGTTACAGGAGACGAGTGATAAGGTGGCGATCATTCGTGAGCATATGAGAGTAGCACAGAGCCGGCAAAAGAATTATGCCGATCGTCGTCTGACTGAGCTCGAGTTCAGTGTCGGGGACCGCGTTATGCTGAAGGTATCGCCGTGGAAAGGAGTTATTAGATTCAGACATCACTACTACAAAAACTGGCTATTGCGACGGAAATTTGCGACGGAAAGTATCCATCACAAAAATTGATAGATTTGCGACGGATTTACGTCCTGTTAGCGACTGCAAGAAATATTTGCGACCGTCAAAATCCGTCGCAAAAAAATATTAATTGCGACCGATTTGCGATAGATTTGCGAGAAAAAAATAGCTCATCGCAAATTTTGTCACAAATCCGACGAAAAATATTAATAATAGAAAAAATAAAAAAAAGTTTATTCACATCTGTCGTAAATCTGACACAAGATCACCGACGTAAATTCGTCGCAAAGTTTCCGTCGTAAATCTATCGCAAATTGTTAAGTTTTGCTTGATTTTTTATGATAGCGGTTTTTTTAAAAATAACATTGTTTAGGTCCGTCGCAAATCTATCGCAAATTGTTTAATTTTGCGAGGGATTTACGACAGAATTTTTATTTCTTTTCGTTATTTTCGGGTAAAAAAGCCTAAAATAATATCGATTATGTAATTAAATACATAAAACTTGATTTTGAATAAATATCAGTTTTATACACGTGCCTATACATACGTTCGTGTACATTTGTATTTGTTTTATATACGTTACAAAGTTTATGACGTTAATGAAAAATCACGTATACGAGTTCTCGTATTTTAAATTTTAAAATTTTTTATGCATTTAATAATGCATATATTAGTGTGTGGTAGTGAGTATGCGTGATTTTTTTATGATAGTCGATTTTTTTAAAAAATAATAAGTTTAGGTCCGTCGCAAATCTATCGCAAATTGTTAAATTTTGCGACGGATTTGCGACAGAATTTTGTTTCTTTTCAAATTCCAAACACATTATTAAAATAAAACATTTTATTTGTTCCAAAATCCAAATCCAAACACGTCTTCTTCTTTTGTTGCCCGCCTGGTACCCTCATTTGCAAAAAAAGGTCTCTGTCCTTGCAAACCCTAGCCGCTCACTCTTCTTCTCCCTAGCAACAGCGGCCACCACAACGACTAGTCGCCGTCATTCGTCGTCGACCACCACAAAGACCAGTTGCCGCCGTGTCTCTCTCTACCCTCTGCTCTCTGTCACCTCTTTCTACCCTCTGCTCTCTCGTTCCCGGAAGCAACAACGGCAACGACCTAACCCTAATGTCGCCGCCGTCGCCGCACAACACCGTGACGCCACCATCTGGATTCAAGCTTAGACGTCGCCGCACAACACCACGACCTAACCCTAATGTCGCCGCCTCTCGTCGCTCTCCCTCTCTCGATTCAAGCTTAGACGGGTTTCGTTGGTATGTCTGATTTCTCGATTTCACTCTGTTGCTATGCGTTTTAATACGACTATTAGCTAGACGTCACTCTTTTGCTATGCGATTTCACTCTGTTGCTATGCGTTTTAGTATTACAAAATTCAAAATTAATACGACTACTAGCTATACATCAAAATGAAAAATAATAAAACTACTAAACTTTAAAATTAAAATTAATATAACTACTAGACATAAAATTGGAAGGTTTATTGAAAATGCAACAATAATCATTTTTGTGGGACTTAGGGTTGTTGAAAATTGGATGGGTTATTGGAAATGTGGATGAAACACAGTATGTAAAATAAGATGAGGTTGGAGTCGCAATTCTCGTGATGGAATGCAGGTAAAACCGATGCTTGTTTTCTTGATATAAATCAATACCTTCTTGCTTTAAAAAGACTGCAAAATATAGCAATGAAATTATATCTTTGACAGCATATAAGCATGTTTCGTGATCTGGATATTGTGATGGTGAATGCGTTATCGCCTTGGGGAAACCAAAGATTACTTCCCTTTGGACCTTTACGAGAACCTTTAACTTTGTTTAAAAGTGCTGATGCCGCTATAATTTATCATGCCGACTTGGTATGCAAAATCCTCTCCCTTGAAGAAAACTTTTAGAATGATGGTGTTTATGCTTTATTAAACGAGAATGATCAACAATTATAGGTACCAGATCAGAGTCTTTCTGTTATTGAATCAACAATATATGAAGTGAATCGGTTTCTTCCCGTATAGCTATCTGCAATGATTCCCTCACATTTCTATAAGGCGCCAATTGTCTCGAGCAGATTACCTTTAGGAGTTGTATCCGGAAAGACCATATTATGTGTTTCTGCAATCGGTTCTCCTAACTCGTTTGTGCAGAGGATCGATAACTCGAATAGAAAGCATATGAGATAGAAGGATAAAATCCACAGGAAGCCAATAATAACCATGATTGCTAAAAGGTACTATAATAATTTTATTCTCTAATTTCTATGTAAGTTACTATTTCAGTTTCACGTTTTTTATTTTGCCAATAATTTTATTCTCCAATTTCTATGTTAATGTAGCAAAACCAATAAACAAGTGAGGTCCGTCGAAAGGATACTCCCACGCGTTGAGGTAATATCTTCTTAAATTAATGATTCTAATTATGCCATCAAATTAATGAAATCTTGCTAATTCTAACTGTGTTGGCTATATCTAACATTCTTTGGGCTGCATTTTGTAAGCCAATAACTCACTTGACAGCAAAGAGACACATCTTGATAATATGTTTTACTTCATTTGAACTTTCCAGCCGTTGAGTTTTGTATTGTGGAACATATAGCTACTACTTTGACTTCACTAAATGGGGATGAGTACGTGTGTCCGTCTGTGTGTATACATACATATGTACATAGTTGATTCTAATGTTAATTGTCGTGCATTTTATTATTGTGTAGTTTCGAAAAACAAAAAAAAGTATGTCGTGTTATCTCTATACTTTTACAATTTAACATGTTTTAGGGATTTTAGCATTTTTACGATTTGAGTTTTGATTGTAGCTTATCGAAAATATATTCTTATAAATTAATATTTTTTTATTGTAGGTTGTTTGTGGTGCGACGAAGAGAAGCTAGAAAGGAAAAGGCACTTCAAGGAATCATTCGAACAACTTTTCTTTGAGTTTTAACTTTTAATATTGACATATTAATTTGTAATACATTATGTTATTTTGTATTTTAAGGGTTTGATTTAGTATTTTAAAGGTTTTAGTATTTTAGAATATTGTGATATTTTGTTTACGACTAGAATTGACCAATAGATTAGAGTGAATCTGCGACCGATTTGCGATAGAAATCACCAATAAATAAAAGTGAATCTGCGATGAATTTGTGACAGAAGCCATCGCAAATCAGTCACAAAAACACGACGCAAATCTGTCGCAAATCCATCGTAAAAATGTCCGTCGCAAATCCATCGTCAAAATGTCCGACGCAAATCTGTTGCAACTACTGGGCGTCGCAAATCTGTCGCAACTACTGGCCGTCGCACATCTGTCGCAAATACTGGTCGTCGCAAATCTGTCGCAATTACTGGCCGACGCAGACCTGTCGCAAAAATCCGTCGTAAATCCGTCGCAAATGTAATTACGACGAGGCTTTTTGCGTCCGACATATTCTGTTGCAAATCCGTCGCAAATGAGCATTTGCGACGGATTTGCGACAGATTTGTCCGTCGCAAAAGGTCCTGATTGTAATAGTGCATCGAGGTAAACTGAGTCCGCGATACATCGGTCTGTTCGAGATCATTGCCAGGGTCCGAGATCAGGCGTATAGATTGAGGTTGCCTCCTGAGTTGGCCGGAGTCCACGATACATTTCATGTGAGCCATCTGAGGAAGTGTCTGGCCAAGGACGTTATCCGAGATCACCGTGGATAATCATCTGAGATATGTTGAGCAGCCCGAGGCGATTATCGATCGAAAAGTGAAGAGATTGCGGAATAAAGAGATCGCGCTAGTACTCGTTCAGTGGAGGCATCATTAGGGTACTAGTGCTACCTGGGAGCCCGAGGCTGAGATGAGGAGTCGTTATCCGCAGTTGTTCCCGAGTCCGAGCTAGATTCCGGGACGGAATCTTTTTAAGAGGAGAGGATTTGTAACATCCCGATTTGAGCCTGGTATGTGGATTTAATTTATTGGCTCATTATTATAATATTATTGCGTTGTTCCAATTAAATTCCGTTTCGTGGATTTAACGTGTCAAGATTGAGTGATACGTGTCTCCGAGCTAATAATTAGTGGATTATTATAATCATTGAGATCGTGGATTTAATTGGGTCAATTTGATATCGGGTTCGGGTTAATGGGTTCAGGACCAGTTAAAGATAGAAACGTATATAGGAGTTGCTTCTTTTCATTCTTATCCTCATCCTAAAAGAACCCTAAAAGGTGTAAGTGTGTGTTGTGTGGATCTCCAGCAAGAAGAATCCAAGTTCAACTGAAGATAGAGTGCTGAACCCTGATCTTCTTCATCATCTCTTGTGTTCTTGTGGTAATTAAGGTAAAAAGCTTCAATTTGAGGATCTAAACCTGTGTTATATGTTGTGAGAATTTTGTGAAGTAATTTCCTTGTGATATGAGGCTGTTGTATAGTAATTTTGTGTGTTTTTGGGCTGGAAATCGTGTGAAAAGGGGAGAGTTTCTCCTGGTTCAGCCATGGAAATCGCAAGTCAATGTGCAGAGCACCGCTTGGTCGCGGCGCGACCCTCAGAGGCATAGCGGCGCGAGCCGCAGCCTGCAGGGGAAATCCGATTTGAGACTTATAGGGGAGTCTTGGGCCGTTATTGGTTTGAATTTCTTCGGAATAGTGTCGGGTTGAATTATCTGGATTTTGTGTCTCGATAGGAATCTCGTAATAGAGTTTCGGGGATCGGTTATCCGTTCGGGAATGTGTTTCGGGTTTAAACTGATTGCGATAATTATGTTTGATTTGAGTTACGTGGCTATTGAGTTTGTGTTAATATGTGGGATTCGTGACAATTACAGGTTCTAGCCGATCACGTGCCGAGCCGCATTGAGAGTTCCGGGTTTCAAGTCGAGTTTCGGGTAATCGGTGAGTACTCGAGTTCTTTACAAAACGCGCGTAGTCTTTTATGAGTCAGTTATGTGTTGTGATTGTGTATGTGAGACAGAGATACGGCGCAGGTATGAGTTTCTCTACCCTATACGTGCTATATGTGTTTGAATTGCAGGTGTCCGCGATATGTGATCGCGCAGGCTGACTGTCCCTAACCAGTCACGAGATATGAGGCTGTATATATACGGCAGTGATATTGCCAGGTCGCTCCTGTGCCTATTGAGTAGCTAACCGCGGCTGTGTGCGGCCTGTTAGCTGGGGAACAGCGTCCCCTTTTGAGCAGAGATACGTGTTATGCATCGAGTTGCATATGTGTGATGAGATATGTGTGTTGTGTATGTTATATGTGCTTACCTGCAGTGTCTAACCCTCGCGTACTCACGAGCTGTCCAGCTTACGTTTTCGAGTCTTCCGTGTCTCAGACAGCCATACAGTGGGACCGCAGTTGCAGCAGCAGCAGCCGAAATAGTTTAGAGGGTGTGGGTTCTTGTTGGCTTCTGTTATTAAACTGTGGAACTGATATCTGTATTTTGTATTCGATCAGTATCATGTTAGCTTCTAGTAGTTAGTGACTATCAGACGATTCCGTATGTATGTGTTGTATCAGCATGTGACTTAATGTATATCAGCTATGTGTGTTAAAGTTTAAATTAATAGTGATTTTCAGTTAACCCTATGACATATGCACTACGAGATGCTTGCGCTATTGCCACCTGTGTATTGTATTGACGTGGCATTTGTGTGAGAAATGTGGGTGTTACAAATACCCCGGTGGAATAACTAAAACCTCACATAATCGTACATATTGTTGTGGTGCTTACTTTCTTCCATTCAAGTTCTTCGAGTTCGGGTTCTAAATGTGTTGTGTGTGTTTCTTTATGGGTGGATAGAAAGAAACACGAGAGAGAGGGAAGGGATATATATATATATATATATATATATATATATATATATATATATATATATATATATATATATATATATATATATATATATATATATATATATATATATATATATATATATATATAGAATCAGGTTCATCAGCGTACCTATGAGATTCCAGCGTACCCAGCGTACCCTAATGTGAATGATCACTCACATATATTTTTTTTGAATAGACATGTATAAGACAACGTTATAAGACTTTTTTTCAAAAGGAGCAACATCATAAATCTTGTGAATGGTAAAAAAAATCATGTGAATGGTCATTCACACCATTCACATGGTGTGAAATGACCATTCACATAAATATGCATTGAGCATTCACATAATTTTTAAGGACACAGAAAGTGTGAATGTATGTGAAATTCATATATCATGTGTATAACATTAATTTAAACATAGTTATGAGAAAAAAAATTAAAAAAAAAGTTTTTTAAGGTTGGTACCTTCGGGTGCACTTGATTTCCGTCAGTTTGTTTAAAGTTCATCGACATCATATATTTACTTTAATCCAAGTAGAACTCATCCAAGGTGAGTTAAAATTAGTAATTGTGATTCTAAATGATACAATAGTTGTTTGGGGACGTCTATGAAATGTTTAACATATAAGAGTTGGAAGCTTACTAATTCGGTTAAACTTTTAAATAAATGTCGGTTTATCGGTATGTTTTACCTGGTTTGGTTTGAGCGACTTTTTGAATAAGTCGAACCGGTGTCTAGATTGTTTCTGGTTTAACTGGTTAGACAGGGTTGGTCTAATTCGTATTTTAAAACCATGACTAGAAGGCTCTGAAATATTTTAGAATATTCATGTTTAACATGGAAGGTTCAAGAACATGGTGAATATATGTTATTGAAGTATACCATATGAAAAGTCTAGAGTGTTATGGAGACTTCCTTATAGATATCATAGATTACGTACAAGAAAGTATTAGAATCATAAGGAGTTAGTATAAATAAGGGGAAATGTGTTCATTTGCAAATGACCTCCTAAGTTACAAAGCTTCCTTGTAAGATCTCTGGTAAAGTTTTCTTGCAATCAATAGAAGTTCTTATTAATTCACACTTAGATGTTATTTATTTTTGGGGTAAAGCTATACAATAGTAACCTACTTTTGAAAATTTATCAATATGGTACGTCTACTTTTTTAAATATCGATATGGTACCTGTACTTCAATTATTCATACCGATATGACCATATTTGTAATAGACCCCTGTTTTTCATACCATTAGAAACCTGTTTCGTATCTAAAAACCGGGCTCTATTATGTAGAATGACCATATCGATACAGAAAATTAAAGTACACGTACCATATAGACAATTAAAAAAGTAGATGTACCATATCGATACATTTTCAAAAGTAGGTTTCTATTGTATGGCTTTACCCCTTTATTTTTTAAAAGGTTGCATGTCTGAAATCTGAAATTCTGTATTAAATTTCATGTTTGAAATTAAAATGTGACATTAAACTCTTAATTCTTGAATTTTAAGATTACCAGTGAAATTTTAAGGTATGAATTAATATAAAATTTAATTAGTTTATATAACCAACGTAATAAAATAAATTAATATTTTAATTAATTAAATTGAAAATTTCTTATAAATAGTTGAATGAATTTATATCATATTGAAAATTTTAAGAGGAAACATATACATTAATTTATATTATATTATACAAAAATGTAAACTAAAATGTTTTAATATTTTAATTAATTAAATTAAATAACTAATTTTAATTATATAAACTGAATTTAATATTTTATTAAATTAAAGATTGATCTAATTTAGAAAAAAGAAATTTAAAAATTAATTTCAGATTTTAGACGAAAGTCCACATCGTAAATTTAAGACCTTTTCCAAAGGTTGTAAGATTTTAAGGCTGAAATATAACTAAAAGTTTGAAATCAATTAAGATAAGAAATTCACTTAAGTCTAAAATGTAACAAACAGTCTTAAATCACTTAAGATATGAACTTTAAGATTTAAAACGAATTAAGATTTGAAAATGTCAAAACAATGAGATCTTAGTCTTCAAAGTCCGAACTCTAAATTGCCTTAATTGTTGAACACTTGAGTTAAATTGACTTAGAAAGAGTTTTAAATGTCGAATGGTGAGCTTGACGACTCAAGTCCGTGACAGTAAGGTAAGGTAAAAATGTGCAGGACTGCATAAGTGTTAGAAATTTAATTTCTTGTAATTCAAGTTTGTGTAATTCCACTTAATTGCAAATATTAAATTATACACTAAAGAGGGATTGTTAGCCCTAAAATAATGTATAATTAAATATAATGAAAGTCTAGGTTCAATTTCTAAATAGGAATAGTTTACTTTGTGGGGAATCTTAATTTCCTAGACTTTGAGGGTAGTGTTTGGACAAACCCCCAATTTAAGCTTAGGTATATATAGTATTTTTCTTCTAGAGTTTTGGTGTAGCCACCAACCTAAGTGTGTGTTTTAGAGTGTTAAAGTTCTTAGAGATTGAGTGCCCAAATTCTCTCTTTGTAATCTTCATATTCTTAATACAAATCATTTGGTTTATTGTATTTGAGTGCAAAATATATTGGGAATCAAAGTTCTCTGTTTGATTTTTCATATATTTTAATCCCTGAGAAATTCCCCTTACACGGTGCCCTTAAATCAGAGCAAAAAACATAAATATTCTCTAACAGAAAGATTCCTTACCAATAAAATAAGGACATCTGGTATTCTTAAACAAGAAAAAGAAAAACATTATATTTAATTTCTTACTAAATAAAAGGGAAAATTTCACAAAAAACATCAAAGTACAAGTTTTTTTTCGATTAAGTCCCCCAATCAATATTTTTGTCTGATAAATCCCTTAACTAAATAAAAATCACGAATTTGGTGTTTTTTTCAAGAAAAGTTACCGGTAACCCGTTAAGCGGGTTGCAATTGCTGACGTGGATTTTATAAATCTATGATTTTTTTCGATTAAGTCCCCCAACTAAATTATTTTGTCTTATAAATCCCTTAACTAAATTATTTTGTCTTATAAATCCCTCAACTAATTTTTTTTTGCCACATAAATCCCTTATCTTGATGAAACTCATGTTATTTGTTGTTTTATCAATTTAAGTGATTTTTCAATTGACACTCACGTAACACATATGTGGATGCAAAAAAAAAAATAAAACAAAATGATAAATCAAAACGATCATTTTTATTGTTTAAAGTTTAGTCGGAATGAACTAGTTAAATATATTTAAAAATTGTGGTCTAGACAAACATAGGATCGAAATAATCATCATTTATGTTATTGTATCAAACCAACTTATGTTATCCAGAATAACGGATTTTAAAAAAATTAATTATTTTTTAAACAACCATCATCGTTTTGAAAAAATTTTGTTTTCAGACCAACTTATTTTGGTCTAGACAAACATGACATGCTCTATCATCGTAATAAACATCGTCGTTTTTAAAAGTTTAAAAAATTCGTTTTATTTTATCGAAAAGTTGAAAGGTTTAATTAGTTCGGGGACTTATAAGGGAAAAAAATGAAATGGGGACTTAATCGAAAATTTTTTATACTTTGATGGTTTTTGCAAAATAGGTTTAAGTATGTTAACCTGTTATAACAGGTTAACAGACCAATTTAAAAGGTTTAAGCAGTTCGGGGACTTATCAGAAATAAAAAATGAAATGAGGACTTAATCGAAAAAATTTTGTACTTTGATGGTTTTTTGCATAATTTTCCCAATAAAACGCCACAGTATCAATGCTCTCTTCTTCAAATAATCCTTGACCTCAAGGATTATAGTTAGCCAAGATGACAAATGATGGGAAGATTGTCTACAAACCATGAAATTCCTCCCAAGTGCTGAACTTCTGCAGTTGCCCTCTTGTTCTTCTTGATCATTCTTCTGTCCAAAATCTTCAATGGGATAGGGCTGAACTCACCATCTTCAGCCACAAGAGGCAACTCACTTGAAACACTATTGAGTCCCCAGCTTTCGTTTTAGCAGCGAAACATGGAAAACATTGTGAATTTTTAAAGTAGATGGCAACTCCAACTTATATGCAACTGTTCCAACCTTCTCCAAAACTTTAAAAGGTTCAAAATATTTTGCTGATAGCTTGTGGAATGCCCTTTTATTTATTGAGTGCTGCCTATATGGTTGAAGCGTTAAATATACCCAGTCTCCCACTTCGAAGAATGAAGACTCAAGTTGACAAGCATAGAAGTGAAAGATTTTTTGAAGTGGGAGACTGGGTATATTTAAAGCTTCAACCATATAGGCAGCACTCCGTAAATAAAATGGCATTCCACAAGATGTCAGCAAAATATTTTGGACCTTTTTAAAGTTTTGGAGAAGGTTGGAACAGTTGCATATAAGTTGGAGTTGCCATCTACTTCAAAAGTTCACAATGTTTTCCATGTTTCGCTGCTAAAACAAAAGTTGGGGACTCATAGTGTTTCAAGTGAGTTGCCTCTCGTGGCTGAAGATGGTGAGTTCAGCCCTATCCTATTGAGGATTTTTAACAGAAGAATGATCAAGAAGAACAAGAAGAACAACAGGGCAACTGCAGAAGTTCTGGTTCAATGGTCTAACGCTAGCATTGATGACAACACTTGGGAGGAATTTCATGGCTTGCAAACAAGGTTCCCAATCATTTGACATTTGGGCTAACTATAATCCTTGAGGTCAAGGATTATTTGAAGAAGAGAGCATTGATACGGTGGCGTTTTATTTAGTAAGAAAATAAATATAATGTTTTTCTTTTTCTTGTTTAAGAATACCAGATGTCCTTATTTTATTGGTAAGGAATCTTTCTGTTAGAGAAGATTTATGTTTTTTGCTCTGATTTAAGGGCACCGTGTAAGGGGAATTTCTCAGGGATTAAAATATATGAAAAAAATTCAGACAGAGAACTTTGATTTCCAATATATTTTGCACTCAAATACAATAAACCAAATGACTTGTATTAAGAATATGAAGATTACAAAAAGAGAAATTGGGCACTCAATCTCTAGGAACTTTCACACTCTAGAACACATACTTAAGGTGGTGGCTACACCAAAACCCCAGAAGAAAAATACTATATATACCTAAGCTTAAATTGGGGTTTGTTAGAACACTCCCCTCAAGGTCTAGGAAATTAAGATTCCCCATAAACTAAAACTATTCCTATTCACGAATTGAACCTAGACATTTATTATATTTAATTGTACACTATTTTAGGGCTAACAATAAGGAATGTGTGGGATGGATGGGTTAGAGACTTAGGGTAAGGTAGGCTGTATGGGTTTCAGGTGGCGTAACAGTACGAGTATTAATGGGTGTAAGGTAAGGAGTGGGACGGGTTTGGTAAGGTATAGGTAGGTTAGGTGATGGGGTTATATTTTATCGTGTTTTAAAGCACTTAAATGGTTCGTTTAGAGTTTAATTGTGTCTTAGAATGCGTTACTGATGATGAGTTTCATTATGTAGGTTGAGATTAATATTAAAAACAAAACGTGCAATTTCATATTACTGTTGACGAGTTTTAATTCAGAAGTTATAAGCTTTTAAGTCTGAAATGTAACAAATTTTAGAAGTTATAAGCTTTTAAGTCTGAAATGTAACAAACAATCTGAAATCACCAAAGATCCGAAATCTACTTAAGCTTGAAATTGTAACAAACATTTTTAAATCATTTAAGATCTGAATTTTAAGATTTAAAACGAACTAAGATCTGAAAATGTCAAACAAACATGATCTTAGTCTTCAAAGTTCGAACTCCAAGTTAGCTTAATCGTTGAAGATTTGAGTTAGACTAATTTAGATAGATATCTAAATGCTGAACGGTGAGCTTAAAGACTCAAGCCCGTTACAGTAAGGCAAGATAAGAATGTACATGGTAGAATAAAGAATGTGTGGGATGAATGAGGTAAGGTAGGATAGGTTGCATGAGTTTAGGTGGGGTAGGAGTACGGGTATTAGTGGGTGTAAGGTAAGGAGTGGGTGGGTTTAGTAGGGTATAAGTTGTTTCGGATGGGGTGGAGTGGGTTGGCTTGCTTGAGTAAGTTAAGGGTAAAAATAATATGATGAATAAGAAAAAGTAGAGTGGGAGAAATGAGTGGCAACGGTTTTCATTCCCTTAATTCAATGGGGGTAATGTCATAATCGGTTATTCGTCAACATTATTTAATTATTCAGTATATTATATAAAAGACCAAGCCTACTTAATTATACTTCTTAGTGGTGGACAACATTTAAGTTAACTTTTACTCTTAAATCCTAAGACGATTATTTGTTTATCGTATTACTAAATAAATTCAATTCATAATAATTGTATAATTTGTATAATATTACTAATGTTTTGCAAACTTTCTATTGTGTTTACGTTGGGGTTCTTTTTTTAGCTTATGTTTGTGTATATGTACGTTAGTCTCAAGAACAGTGAAGTGAAGCTAGCTGTAAACTATCTATTTGTATAATGTTACTTCGTTTCACTGTTCATTAAACAGTGAAGCTGGCTGTCAGGCTGCTCAAGCAGACAGGTAAACAGTTCACTAACTTGTTTTATTACTTTTGTATAATATATAACATTTCTATTTTTTGTGATAACTTTTGATATATTGTATTTTATTAAAATTTGAATATATAATTATGATCACATTATTTTTATCTACATTCTGATATAAATTATATTTTGTCAGAACTATTTTCATTAAGCAGACATGTATGCAACTAAATAAATATTTTATTTTATATATAATAATAATTGTTTCGGTTTCCTATTATAACGTTTGATGTATTATATTTTATAAAGTATTCTAATATATCATTATAATCACACTTTTTTCTCTATATTCTAACATAAAATTGTATTTCGCCTTAGATATTTAAATTGACAAAATTTTTATTATTTATTTCATTGATCGATTGCACTCTTTCACTGTTCACCGAGCAGTAAAGCTAGCTGGCAGGCATGTAAACACTTTTTTTTATTACTTTATATATAATATTTAACAATTTTATTTTTTCGTGATAACTTTTGATATATTATATTTTATTAAAAATTGAATACATTATTATGATCGCATTATTTTTATCTACATTCTGATATAAACATTGTTATCGTTGTAACTATTTTTATTAGCCTGATAGGTATACAAATGACTAATTAATATATATATATATATATATATATATATATATATATATATATATATATATATATATATATATATATATATATATATATATATATATATATATATATATATATATATATATATATATATATCATATAATTGTTTTGTTTTTATGGTATAGCATTTGATACATTATATTTTACAAATATCGAATATATCATTATGATCACATTCTTTTTTTTTTTTACATGCCAACATAAAATTGTTTTTCGTCTCAACTATTTTTTAAAATGACAAAATTTTTATTATATAGTTGGTTGATCAATCACTTCTTTGCATTTATCTCGCTGCAACGTGCGGTTTAAACAACCTAGTTATATATAATGTAAAACATATATTCAACTATTTATACATTTAATTTTAAAATTGTTTCTACTTTTTTTTCATTTTTAATAAATCGTATTTATACATACTTTTTCTATTTTAACTTTTCACTTATTATATATTACTTCATATACTTATATATTACTTACAATTTTTTTTTTCAAATTTACTATTGGAACTATAATGTCGATAACACAATATTGACAATGATGGTATCTTCTTTTAGATCATGTGAATGGTCAAATAGTGTATGTGAATGATGAATGGTTAGTTAAGTACTTGAATGGTAGTTTATGTGAATGGCTATGTCTTCGACAAATATTATATTGTGAATAGTCAAATAGAGCATTGTGAATGGTCATTCAACTTATGTGAATGTCTATATCTTTGACATATAACACTTGTTGGATGACCATTCACCTAAGTACTTGAATGGTAGCTTATGTGAATGGTTATATCTTCGACAAAAACCACTTGTTGAATGACCATTTACGATGAACTATTTGACCATTCACATTATACATTTAAGAAAGAATATCATTATACATTGAGAATCATTTAATTTCATATAACTTGTGTGAACAGCTAATAAAACATGTGAAGGGTCAAATATTATATTGTGAATGGTTATTCAGTTTATGTGAATGGTCAAATAGTGTATGTGAATGATCATGTAACTAATGTGAATTGTGAATGGTCATTTAAGTATTTGACCATTCACATGCGTTATTTGACCATTCACATGATACATTTAAGAAATAATATCATTATACACTGAGAATGATTATTAATTTCATAATACTAATATCATTCAAATGGATTTATTTTTTTCAGTTGATATCGAAGGGCAAGAAGAAACATTTTTAATTCAAATGACTCCAGGTGAACATATGTATTAGATTCTAGTTTTACCCGAACACGTCAAACCAAGAGTAAAAAATGATTTCAATACTTTGGATGAAGGGATGCATTTCTATAAAACTTATGCACGTACGGTTGGATTGGATACCCGTTTATGAACTCTACTAAAAGAAATTAAAGGTGAGGAAAGAATGAAGGCAGTGGTGAGTACCTGAAAAATCAAAACACAACACCTTGAACGGAAAGAAGCAACAACAACATTTAGTACCTTCAGCTAAGAGTGATTGCAAAGCACAAATACGATTCCATATAACAAGTGAAGGGAAGTTTGAGGTTTACAAATTTCACGAGCCCCACAATCACTGTCTCGTGTTATTTGAAGATGCATATCTCATGCAGTCATCAAGAAAACTATATTTTGAACAACAGATAATGATTCATAAATATCGGTGGCGTAAACATCCACCAGCTATGCAAAGAGCTATCTGGAGGATACCCTTATGTTGGGGCAACAATGACAGATTTCAAGAATTTAACAGAGACTTAGGGGGTGTTTGATAGCACTTATCAGACTCTGATAAGAGGTAACCTCTTATTCGGTAAGAGGAAAATACTGATAAGTGCGTTTGATATGCATAAGACATAAGAGTCAAAAATTCTCTTATCATGTCTTATATATGCTTCTTATCACCACTTATCACACCAAAAAAATACACGTCTCTCCTCCCCCACTCCACCCTATCCTACCCTACCTCACCCCACCCCCTATCCTACCCCTTCCCTACCCTAAACCCTCACCCCATCCCACCCCACCCTCAACATACCCTACCCTCAACCACCTCACCTCACCTCACTTTCCCCAACTACCCTTAACTTACTTATACCACCATATCCCTATCCCTATCCCCACCCTCAACACTACTTATCCCACCCCTATACTTACCACCACCCTACCCTTACACCATTACCCTACCCTACCACCACCCTTATCCCACCCCACTACTACCCATATCCCACCCCACCTACCTCACCATACCCCTACCCCTCAAACCTACCCACCTCACCCCTACCCTACCCTTACCCTCAAATCTACCTACCCCCACCCACCTTACCCCTCAACCTACCCACCATACCCCTACCCTACCCACCCTACCCATACCTTACCCTACCCTACCATCACCCTACCCCTATCTTACCTCACCCCACCCTCAACCTACCCACCCATACCCTACCCCTTACCCATATTTATTATAACGAGAAATATTCCAATAATTTTTGATAAATTTTATTATTTTTCAAACATATATATGTAACTTATAAACTTCGGTTATTTGGAAGTTAATAAGTGTAACCTTATAAACTTGATTATAACTTATAAACTTAAACTGTTGCTTGATTCTTGAAAGCATGTTGGTTATATGTTTCTTGAATGCATTTATGTTACTTGATTATAACTTATAAACTTGAATTGGTTTCTTACTTGAATCTTGTTAATGCTATTTGAATATTTTTAAATGTTTACATGAATGACTTTGATTTAATGATATTACTGTTACTTGATACTTGAATTTAATCAATGATATTGGTTTGTTTGAATCTTGATGTTCTTATTTATGTATGTTTCTTGAATGCATATATGTTACTTGATTGTAACTTATAAACTTTAATTGATTTCTTACTTGAATCTTGTTAAAGCTATTTGAATCTTTTTAAAGGGTTTACTTGAATCACTTTGATTCAATGATATTATTGTTACTTAGTACTTTACTTTAATCAATGATATATGTTTGGTTTTGAGAATGAATATGTAAAATTAATAAAAAATAACATAATCAGATAATTTATAGAGCAAACAGTTGAATTCTCTTATCAGACCTCAGTATCTTATCGGTACCACCTCTCATTAATCAGAATTGAAATCAGACATCTGACAATTTACCTTTTATGCAACCAAACAGCACCTTAAACTACTATGATAGGGGTAGTGACGCACAGATGGTAGTTGAAAAGTATACAAAGAAATCAATAAATGTTAACAACTTTCATTTCCACCACTCAATAAAAGAAGATGGCTTCCTCAATGCAATATTTTGGGCAGATGAAGTAGATGTGGAAAACTATGTTGCTTTTGGTGACATAGTCTCTTTCGATGCAACATACAAGACAAACAAGTAAGAAAAACAATACTTGAATTACTTGATGTAAATGGTTAAATAGTTAATTCGAATATATAAATGTCATCTGTGAATGGTTAAATAGTGGCCACTTAGATAAGTTAACGTATATGCTGATATACTTGACGTGAATGATTAAATATGTATTGTGAATGATTATTTTCAGGCATGATAAAGTTCTTGTCCCATTCACCGATATTAACAATCATAAAAAGTGTGTTTCATTTGGTATTGGGTTGGCAAGTAAGGAGGACATAGAGTGATACAAATGGCTATTCAGTGCATTCATAAGTGTAAATGGACGAGAGCCGAATATTGTTGTAACAGACCAAGACCCGTCAATGAAAAATGCAGTGAAATTAGTTTTGGAACAAGGCTATCCACTGATAACGCATGTGACATATAATGGATAAGATTGCAATTAAGGTATTTACTTAACAATTACCATTCACAAATTTGTTGCTTGATCATTCACTTGAAACAGTTCATCAATATTCTTATGCTAACATGTTTATGAAACACTCATACAACATTAATACATATTTAAGTGTAAGTAACAACAATTTGTACATTCATACTTGTGGAATTAGGGTAGAATTAAAACTTTTACAACTAATGCATCATAAGTGATGCACCCAAATAACACTATTAAAGTCTACAAGGTTATAGGTCATGATCCTGGAAGCAAATAGGTAAGACTGGGAAGTCGGCTACCCAACCCAACACAACAACCAATGCATACCGTTAGTCTCGAGTCTACGATCTTCAATAATGAGGAAGACTTGATGCTCCCCGCTCGATACCTTAAAACCTGTAAAAAGGTTAACAACTAAAGGGTAAACAACAAAGTTGTTTAGTGAATTATAAGATTAATATATATAACAATTACGCAGTAATGATGTCATGCATTCCAATTCCTTAAACTATTATCACACATTTGACAATAACCAATAACCAATTTATGTGATAATTCACCTCACCTTATTGAGGACTATTAATTTTCCATAAGATTCTAAGATATTACTAAGATTGGTTTACATGATTCATATCCACAAGTTCTACTTTCACCCCCAGCCTAGTCAAGTCAGTGTGTGAAACTAATTAAAGTCATAGTAGCACATTGTAGGGTTCAATCAATATTGCCCGTAGGTGGCCCGTTACATTACCAAATACGTACTGCTCATGACTTCACAACACAAGTGTTGCTTCACCATGCTTTCAGTCTAACGTTAATTCATCATCTCCATACACCATTAGGTGGTCGTTGCTGTCCTCACGTGTTACAACACTTCAATTTGGATATCCTATCAAGTCATGCTTGCAGCCCAATGTTTAGTTATTATCGACGGCAGGCGGACCGTTGTTGTCCTCACATGTTTGGATATCCCATCAAGTCATGCTTGCAACCCAACGTTTAGTCATCATCGCCGGTAGACGACCCGTTGCTGTCCTCACATGAAAACATTTGTTGCAACCCAACCTTTATATGTATTTATAAATGACCACGTTTACCCCATTCAAGTATAGAAGTGGTTCCTCACAAGTTAAGTATGTTGGACATGCAACAATCCAATTGGTCAGGAATGACCCATGGCTAATATGCCTCATATGTTATCAGATCTAGTTTAATTAATAAGTTTCCAACAATAACCTTCCATACGCGTACCACTAGGTTTCCACCTTAGCTTACCGAATAGATGGTCCATAACCGATAACTTACAACCAAATATGTTTCCATGCAAAGTGCCATAATGATCAATTAATTACGACGTCAAGATCTACTCGGCTAATCAATAACAAGTATTGGTTCTATTTAATGTTTAATATCCAAATAGATCACCGTACTCAACTGATAACAATTAATCATATAAATGATTATCCAAATAGTCATATAAATGATTTGACCAACTAACAATGTCATCAAGACATATAATGTCCCATCAGATAGATAGTATTTTCAATACGACATGGATGATAAACCAATCCACAATGGTCTCAACTAGCATGACAATACATTTTCAATTTATGATACATGATAACATGTCCAATAAGGGCTACAATAAATCTATAAATATGGCATATGTGTATGCATGATCAAAAAGCATGTTAACATCCTAGCATAAACAACAATTAACATGTAATGGTTATTCTACATTAATCCTAGACCTTACAGTGATCGACTCAGTAAGATTTCCAAACCTTCCAAAGATGTTACAATAGCCCCAAGATGGCTAGGACTTGCGATCAAGCCCCTTTCGACTCAATTCACCTACAAGCATCCATAAAGTGTACACGTAAGCCCCTGAACACAATGAAAACATCCAAGAGTGTGCTAAGGGTATTGGGTTATTAAACTGAAAACACTAAGTTCGTATGACGCCTTAGGAGTTCCGGACTTGATCAAAGGCCATCAAACCTTTAAACACTTAATTTAGAGGTGGATTGCAAGTATAAGACCCAAGAATCGACCCCCGACCAAGCAAACTATACATTTGGACAGAAAGTGGGTAAGGGCGTGACTTAAGGGGTGGTCATGCCGTGAGCCGTGCAGGTGTGCCCTGCCTGCTTGTTTTCCTTGACATAAATGCACCCCAACTCACCGAAACCTTCATAAACGCTTTTGTAACTTTGGAGGGACTTTACCAACAATATTTATAACATATATAGATCATTTAACACCCCTAAACTCATTAGACTCATAAAATAACAATTCATGATCCCATAGAATTTATAAGAACTCCATTTGAGTTCTTGAAGAGATTAAAACCCAAACCGACAACGCAACACTTCAAAAGAGCGTATTCAATTCCAATCAATTCCATAGTAATATCTAACACTTTTGGGTCATGTTTAAGCATTCACATACCCAACAACGATTAATAACTCATTGTAGCATTTCACCGAACACGTGATGTGTGGTTTAGACTTAAAACATCAAGTTAAGCTTTTGATCGTGTTTAACCCTGACCAATACTTGGAATCACTAATATAACATATATGAACAGTATTGAGCTCATTTTGAGATTCCTAAACACACCCAATACAACTGATTGATTCAAGGCTAAATTGAGCCTTATTTGAGTTTTCAACTCAGTCCAACCAAATCAATGAATATAGATACATATTATGGCTCTATTTTGATCAACTAACATACAACAACATATTTAAAGATTGGAGCCATTCATAAGTAAACCTACATAAACCCATTTGGGTTTTTATTCCTCCAAATGAAGAACAAGGAGGCAAGAAGGAGATGGAAGGTTAGAGAAGTGTTTTATACCTTCAAAGAAGCTTCAAGTATCAAAGATTTGTCTTCAATCTTTCAACTTGATCATCAACCTTACAAACCCTAGTTTTTCTCATTCTTTTTTCTCTCCAGTTTGTAAGAAAAATGTGAGTGTGTGCAATGTGTGTGTGTGGATGGTTTAAAGAGAAAAAGGGAGGAAGGTTTGGCCTTTGGCCACCTTTGCCCCTCCCACTTACCTGTCACACACATATGCCCCTTCCCAAACATTCTTTCAATTTCATTTTAATTAAAAAGCAAACCATAATGCCCTAATTCATATTTTCTCAAAACTTCAATACCCAATTAGATAATTTGACATAATCATATTAATTATACTCAAGCATTATATTAATCATTATTAAATTGTTTTACAATTTTTGGTTGTTACAGTTTACTTACAAAAAGGTACCAACGTTATGCACGAAAGATTCACCTTTCTTAAAGCGATTGATGATATTGTTTGGAACCAAAATATTGATACAGAGGTTGAATGGAAAATGATAATGATTGGATTTGAACTTGAGAAACATAAATGATTTAATGATATTTATGACATTAGAGACGAGTGGATACCTGCATTTTTTCTAGATATTCCAATGTCAGGATTGATGAGAACAACGGCTTCATCTGTGGGACAAAACAATTTCTTCAAACATTGCTTGAAAAACACATCCAATTTGGTCGACTTTTTAGTCATTTGGATAGCGCATTGGACTCCCAAAGAAACATGCAAAGGACATTGTATAACTTGAGAACAAAGAAGATGGATTTGAATACGGAGCTGAACATCGAAAAATAGGCATCAGAAATGTTCAAGTTCAATATCTTCAGTATAGTACAAGAATAAATTATCAAGAATTCATTCAGCATGCTGCCAGTTGTATGTGCATACGATGAAGATAGTTAGACATATACATTGAAAGAGGTTGAAAAAGACATACAAGTTAAAATAGCAATAGAGGTACGCATCATGACACATAATATGAAATTAGTAATGATTCTCTATGTATAGTGATGTTAAATCTGAAATTAATCCTGTGATTGGTCAAATAGTGTATGTGAATGGCCAGATAATTAACTGACCATTCACCATTTACATTAGTTATATGACCATTCATAATGTAATATTTGACCATTCATAAGGTTAGATTATTTTTGTATTTTTTTAACCATTCACACAAGCCTTTGATCTTTGACAAGATAGATAAAACCATTCACATAATCTAACAGAAGCTACCATCATAAAACATGTGAATGGTCAAATAATGTAATTTGAATGTTGAATAGTCAGTTAATTATTTCACCATTCACATGATAATTTCAGAAATAACATAAAGCATTATAACACATATCCACATGTAATCATTATATATTGCAGGTAGTTTTCGATGAGAGCGATTTGAATATAACTTGTAGCTGCATGTCTTTCGAAAGGTTCAACATACTATGCCGTCATATATTTTATGTGTTCAGGATTCATGATGTGGATGACATATCTGAAAAGTACATACCACTACGATGGACGAAAAATATATTCACCATCAACTTAGCAAATTTACAACATACAGTACCACAAGCATAAATAAGTCAACTTGAGGCAAACATTTGTGATATGTATGGGAATCTTGCATAATGTATACAAGTGTTAATCAGTGATGATAAGGCCATTGAAAATGCAAAAAACAGACATCACGAGTTGATAATGGAATTAACTGCAGGTAGTGATAAAGGGGTAGGAAAAAAAAAGGATGTCGTCGAGCAATTGTTAGGTGTCCCTCAACCAAATGATATTACACACACTACTTCTACATCAAGGAATAAGAAAAAAGAGATGTGGAACCTCGAAAAACGGATAAGCGATCAAGAAAAGGCAATAACAAAACATGCACGGGCACCATGAAAATACAAGATATGTAATGAGCTATCGAACCATGATTAAAATTGTCCAAAGAAAGATGAACAGTGAAAGAAAATTGTAAATAAATAGATTTAGAAGCACACACGTCTATATTTAAAATATTATAAACAAATGTTTGCATTGTCAAAAATTGAGGTTGTAAATGGTATGATACATTTAGTGAAGAGTAAATAACAAAAATGGTCACTGTGGTTTGCATAAAATTTTGGATTCAGTCTCTGTGCTTTCAATTTTGCATAAAGGGTCCTTATTTGCATTGTTTACTCGAGAAATGGTCCCGGTGTCAATTTTTTTTTCCCTAAATGGCAATTATACCCTATTCATTAATAACAATTTTGGTTCATTTCTTTTCATGAATTTTGTTGTTGTTTTTAATTTTAAATCTTAATTTAACAAATGATGATTTAATTTATTATTATTATTTTAAGATGTATTTATTTTTTTTATTAAAGTTATATTTTTTTTATCAATTTAATTAATTTGTTTTACGTTTTTTATTATGTATTTAATTAATTTATTAAAATTTTATTTATATTAGATTTCATTATTATAATATTTATATGTTTTTGTATTTTGTATGTTTCCATCTATTTATTTTATTACGTTAATATATTTTAATTTCATTATACTTTTTTTAAGAAAAATATATAGACTTAGAATTTAATTCGTCTAGATTTAGATATTTGTTATATTATTATTTTGGCTTAAATTTAATATTCCGTTTGTTTTGATTTAAATATTTTGTTACATTAAAACATTTAAGTCAAAACAAATAAAAATGTTAGGTTTGTATAATTTTCTTGTAAATTATAATTAAACCAAAACATATTAATATAACAAAATATTTATGACATAACAAATAAAAATGTTATGTTTATATATTTAATTGAAAGTTATAACCAACTTAAAACGTATTAACTTTATAAAAAAAATTAAAAATCAAAATAAAGCAAGTGCTAAGTTTATAAATATTATGATTAATTCGAATCGTATTAATGTAACAATATAATCATATTTAATAAATGAAACATAAGATAAATAAAAATTTATTTAAACAGTAACATTTAGTATAAGAAAATATTTAAATTTTTTGTTAGGTTAAAACGTTTAAAAGTTGGTTATAAATTCAAAGTAAAATATATAAACATAACATTTCATATGTTATGACATAAATATTTTGTTTTATTAATATGTTTTGGTTTAATTATAATTTACAAGAAAACTATATAAACCTAACTTTTATTTATTTATTTTGACTTAAATGTTTTAATGTAACAAAGTATTTAAATCAAAACAAATAAAATATTAAAGTTAAACCGAAATAATAATGTAACAAATATCTAAATCCAAAAGAATTAAATCCTAAGTTTATATATTTTCTTAAAAAGGTATAATGAAATCAAAATATATTAACGTGATGAAATAATAAATGAAAACATACAAAATACAAAAAAACATAGAAATATTATTAATGAAATCTAATATAAATAAAATTTTAATAAATAAATTAAATACGTATCAGAAACGTAAAATATATAAATTAAAAAGATACAATATAAAACTTTAAGAAAATATAAATACTTCTTAAACAACAACAACAACAATAATAATAATAACAATAAATAAATTAAATCATCATTTATTAAATTAGGATTAAAAAATTTAAAAATAAAAAAAATTAATGAAAAGAAAGGGACCAAATTGCTATTAAAAAGGGTATAATTGTAATTTAGAAAAATAAATGAGACAGATAGATCATTTTTGCAAGTAAACAATGCAAATAACGTTTATGCAAAATTGAAACCATAGAGACTGAATCTAAAATTTTATGCAAACCACATGGACCATTTTTGTAATTTACTCTTTAGTGAATGATTATCATACTACATAGTGATTTTACAATGTATTTGTTATGATTGATCATACTACATAGTGATTTTACAATGTATGAACATGTATCTACATTTAGGATTTCACAATGTATCAGTAAAAAAAAATTATAAACGAACATATTCAATGTGAATGGTGAAATCTGCTTATGTGAATAATCAACTAAAATTTCTTTGAATGATAAAATAGTTGTATGACTCATAAATAACATTATAAATCCGAATTGAAGTAAAATATTAAACAATTTATATATCCTAATAAAGAATATCTATCTTGTCAAAGATTAAATGCTTGTGTGAAGTTAAAAAATACAAAATAATCTAACTGTATTATATGTACAGTTAATAAAACATGTCAATGATCATTCAACTTAAGTGAATGATCATATAACTAATGTGAATGATCATATAACTAATCCGAGTGGTGAATGGTCAGGTAATTATTCGACCATTCACAATACTATTTGACCATCCACATGATAAATTTCAATAATAATATCACTATACATCGAGAATCATTACTGTTTAATAATAATCAATTCATATATCCTAATAAAGAATTCATATAGATGGTTAATCAAGTTGTTCACAACATTTCCAGGTATTGTTTTTCAAAATACGTAACATAATAACTACAAACTTGTGTCAGTTCAACCATCTATGCATGTTCAAAACCCGTACCAACAAATACTAAACATCAATTCATTTATCTTCTTAATAAACCCTTCATAAAATCGTTTATCCGTACGTTTAACCTTGTTCTTGTGTGCAACCATAAACATTCAATATTTCATTATTCAAAAACCATCTACACCAATATGTACAAAATATTTGACCACTCACATGTACTATTTGACCATTCACATTCACTAGTCATTTTCTCAAAATCTAAATAAAATTAAAAAGAATAGTAAATATAAACAATCATACAACATCAACATAAAATCAAAAACCAAAATGAAGAAGTTCATATTAAAATGTAAATACATAATTCAACGTACAAAAGATTCACATATAACCACTTATGTGGCAATGTACAAAATATTGGCATGTTACATCGTTAGATATTATCAAACTACAAAATGTAATTTAAAGTAACAATCAAACATCAAGACTTTACAACATTTGTTGAAACACTGGGTTGACCAACTCACAAACTTTCATCATTCACAGTAACATTATCTTCATTCACATAAACTTTCTTCTTATTCTGAGTATGAATACCGTCATAACTGTCAACTTGATGCACCCAACTAAGTATTGGATTTATAAGCATTAATATTTATATGCGTTTAAGTTTAATTTTAGATATATTTTATGTAACTAATTATTTATTAAAAATTAATCACGTAATACGTGGGTTCATAAACTAGTTAGTTATAATTCTAATCCTAAGGTCTACATTGGTTCTACACTAAATTACATGATACCATAGGAAATCACGTAATTTAATTTGCTTGCTTGATTTACGTTTCTTCCATTCACTGTATAATCTTTTCGGAATCAACAAAATCAAAATCAAAACCAGATTCAACAAAATCAACAATCGGATTAAAAAAAAATCAACTGTGATAGTATTGCAAATGAACGGTAATATGATATTTACAATGAAAATGTTCATACATTACAATTCACAGTTGACCTTTACAATATAGGATAGATTTCACAGTTCACAATTACTTGTTTACAATTCACAGTTTCATGTTCACAGTATAACCTTTATAATATAAGATAGATTTCACAGTACAGTTCACATTTACTTGTTCGCAATTCACCATTCACAAATATGTGTGCACAATTCACAATTGATATATCGAAGTATTCACAGTTGATATAACAGATTATTTACAATAAAGTCACGAGATTCGTTGTTCACGTTCACACATTCATGGGACACTTTACAGTTACAATTACATATTCAAATTCATTGTCTGTCAAAACAAAGTGAAAAATATAGCCCGGGTGAAGTAACAATATCATTAAAGTGAAAATATATTTTCTCTGTCGAAAAGGTGTAAAGATGAAATACCTTGATCATTGTTGCTTGCATTCTCTTTTTTCAACTCCTTCTTCATTTTTTGGAGACTAGGTTTTTAGTTTTCAAACAACAAATGCAGCACCACAAATAACCACGAAGAAGGTTTAAACACTAGGGTTTATTTGCGATGAACACTCAAAAAAACCCAAAACAGATGGCGCAGGTATAAGAAAAGCAGATGTAACAGATACGATAAAAGGTATCAATATCTTTTTCGATGGAGTAGATTGGAGTGCAGCGATGGAAAGAAGTTGGTGGAGCAGGAGAAACCGGCAGAGAAGAAGAAGAAACCGTCGTAGAAGCAGTAGAAGGAAAAACCGTGAATGAGTCTGATTTTGGTTAGGATTTAATTTGGATTTTCAAATCCCGTAATTTAAGCATGGAAAATCTCTATTTGGTATTTACTATATTACCCTTCCTTGTAATTAAATAGATTTGTTTTAAAATTTAATTGTTCATTAATTAATATCATTTAATAGCAAGAATGTGTGGTTAAAAAGTGGTTCCTTTGGTACCCCCACTAGGGGGTGCTCATAAAAATCCGAATCCGAGCATCCGAAATGAAAATCGATCCGAAACTATTTGAAGTTTCACATTCGGATAGTAAAATTCAAATTTTCGAATATTCGGATATCCGATAATCCAAATATATATATATATATATATATATATATATATATATATATATATATATATATATATATATATATATATATATATATATATATCCATTGACAACTTTTGTGTATCGAGACACAAAAGAACCTCCACTGTCCCTTGGATGAAAAGAATGTGTGGATTAGATCAAATGACAAAAGGGTTATTAAATAGAAAGTATTATGCATCAAGTGCACATAATAAAATTCGTGGAGGGGTAAAACATGAATTATGCAATCCTCGTTTAATTATTACAATTACAAAAATAATACAAATTCAAATAAATTGATAAAGATTCTGATGCATCGTTGTTGTTCATTCTTCATCCATTATCTTCATGTTCATCATATTCGTATTTAACGTGATGCATCATTCATCCAAAAACCTTAATTTAACGTGATGCATCAACGTGTTCATCCAAAAAAACTTAATTTAACGTGATGCATCGTGCATTTAAACATGAACCGTTCATCGTTCCAACAAAATTCGTACCTTCCAAATGCATCTCTTCATCAAAAATCCAAAATGCACTTATTTTAACGTGATGCATCGTTCATTCAAACATTAATCGTTCATCGTTCCAACAAACATTCATACATTCCAAAATGCATCTCTTCATCATAAAATTCAAAATCCATATCTTCATCAAAAAAAATTCAAAATACATCTCTTCATCATAAATCTCTCAACGTCCAAAATGCATCGTTTCATCATAAATCCAAAATGCAACTCTTCATCAAAATGCATATCAAAGTAATGCATCAACAACGTGTTCAAACATGATGTAATAACGTGTTCATCCAAAAAACCATGGTAATCATCGTTCCAACGTTATGCATCAACGTCTTCATCATCATCTTCATCGTTTTTTTTTCTGCATCTTCATCGTTTCTTTCTAACAAAAACTAGATTCGTCAATCTTCATTTTGAACAAGCAAGAGAGTCTTTGAATAGTAAAAATAAGGATCGTTTGACGTTAAATTGAAGGACCAAATGTGAGGTTGAGTTTATATTGCAATGACCAAAAAGCAAACATTATAGATTCCATATTTGAGGTGGAGGGTGAGTGCTCAAATGGAGACGCATTACACACAAACAATTTGAAGAAGGAAAAAGAAGCCATTGGAACACGTGGAGATGAGGTTGTTTGGTGCCTGCAATTTGATCAAATACATTCGTTCTTATAGGCAATGGTTTTGCGGTGGTGGTTGAAGGTGGATGAAATCATCGCTGTGCATATTAATGGTTCCCTGTGCATGTTGCTAGCGATGTTGATGGTCTGCTGGTGGCGATGTCGGTGGTTTGATGGTGGATTGCGAGAGAGAAATGGAGGCACGATGGTGGAGGGCGGTGGTCTTGGGAGGGAAAGTGTGAAAGAGAAGGGAGAGAGAGAGAGAAAGATAAGGAGGATAATGAGGAAAGTGGTTAATGTGTGATTTAAATTCCTAAATTAACTCTAAATATCTTTTAATGATTTATAAAAATTAATTAATTTCATATATTTAATTTTCCCAAAATGTCATTTGTGCACCTTTGTTAGATTATCCGATGCACAAAAGTGCCTCGAGGTGCCCCGATGCATAAAAGTTCTCAATTGAACCTCAATATATATATATATATATATATATATATATATATATATATATATATCTTAACTACTAATAAAGCATTTAGCTTTTTTACATGTCACAAGGCACAAGGTACAACTTATTAATGCTAATTCTTGAATTTTAATACTTACAAGCATTTGAAGCATCATGTACAACCTTTATTGCATACAAAATTTGAACTCTTTTGAAATCTATTGAACCTGCTCAACGTTGGGAAGACAACTATTCAACAAAACTCCTCGAGAAGACAACTATTCAGCAGAGACTCTTCCTTTTCATTCGAAACGCTCCTTCCTCTCCTCTTGCTAATTGCAGTCCGATTCACAACCCTCTCTCCCCCTTCCACTCTAACTCTTCTGCGAAGACCATATATATATATATATATATATATATATATATATATATATATATATATATATATGGTTGAGATCATTGCAGAACCTTAATTTAGTGTAGAACCATAGAACCAATCTAAACCATTGGATTATAATATAACACTAGGGATAAGATGGTAATTATGCAATTAACATTGAATCAATAGTAGCCTACCAAGTTTGACTACACATTTTGACCATTTTTGACTCTTTTAATATCGAACGGACATGCAGTGTTGCATATATGATATATTGTATCACTTCGACGTTGAATGTGTGATATAAACTGTAATTCGACATTGAATGATCTCTATATAATATATTGAATGGACGTCTAGGTAAAAAAAAATTTTACGAAAAATAAACACGTAAAATTTTTTCGAAAAAAATATATCATTACTGTTCTCATTAAATCAACCAACTTTTGACTACTAATTTTGACCATTATTTTGGTTCTGTTAATTTTGAATGTACATGCAGTGTTGCATCGACGTTGTATATACGACATCAAGTGTTCATTCGACATTGAATGATATCGGCCATGCTACATTGCATCGTGGTCTGGGTAATTTTTTTTTACGAAAAATAAACACGTAAATTTTTTTCTAAAAAAATATATCATTATTGTTCTCATTAAATCAACCAACTTTTGACTACTAATTTTGACCATTATTTTGGTTCTGTTAATTTTGAATGTACATGCAGTGTTGCATCGACGTTGAATATACGATATCAAGTGTTCATTCGACATTGAATGATATCGGCCATGCTACATTGCATCGTGGTCTGGGTAATTTTTTTTACGAAAAATAAACACGTAAAATTTTTTAGAAAAAAATATATCATGACCGGTCTCGTTTTAAAGAGTATAAAATTCTCGTTTTTATGGTATAATTTTTTTGATTTAACAATTAATCATATTAATGTTATTTTAATTTAAAGAAAAAGGATATTTATTTTACTAATGTCAATCTTTTTGCTATTTCTAATCTATTCCTTTTTTACCAAAGAATTAAAAAATCACTAATGCCAATCTTTTTTTTCACTAATTCCAAACTTTATGGTTTTAATCAAGACCATTAGATTAATCTAATCTATGGACGATATTGGTTCTACGGTTCTACACTAAATTTAGGTTCTGCAATGATCTCATATATATATATATATATATATATATATATATATATATATATATATATATATATATATATATATATATATATATATATATATATATATATATATATATATATATATATATATATATATCTTAACTACTAATAAAGCATTTAGCTTTTTTACATGTCACAAGGCACAAGGTACAACTTATTAATGCTGATTCTTGAATTTTAATACTTATAAGCATTTGAAGCATCATGTACAACCTTTATTGCATACAAAATTTGAACTCTTTTGAAATCTATTGAACGTGCTCAACGTTCGAAAGACAACTATTCAGCAAAACTCCTCGGGAAGACAACTATTCAGTAGAGACTCTTCCTTTTCATCTGAAACGCTCCTTCCTCTCCTCTTGCTAATTGCAGTCCGATTCACAACCCTCTCTCCCCCTTCCACTCTAAGGCTGCGTTTAGTTGACGTAAACAAGCCGGTTTTCTGTTTTTGTTTTCAACGAAAACAGGGCTTAATTGAAAACATGTTTAGTTTGACATGATTCTAATTTTTTTTTGTCATTTTCTAAATGTTTTCATTTTCTAAATTTATAATAGAAATTGGAAAATGGATGATAGGAGTTTTCAACCATTTTTCTAATTTTCAAAAGCGAAAACAAGGGACGTGGTGAACACGTTTTCAAAATTTTTTCCTAATTTTCTAGAAATGTAATAATGAAAACAAATTCTGGAAAAGTGAAAGTGAAAACAAATTTCAATTTTCCATCAACTAAACACACCCTAACTCTTCTGCGAAGACCTTATTTTGCTTCCCGGCGATGTTGCCCTCCGGTAGGTCTCTTACCCTCTCATTTCACTCGGTTTTTAGATCAGTGTTCTCCTTCTGTTTGCAAATAATAGCTGATATCTTACCAACGATGTGGTTTCTTTGCAGTGAAGGAATCGATTCCATAGTTTATGGAACATTCGCTTGTGGTGGTTTCGCCTGGTTCGTTCTATATTTGTACTCTTATCTCACCAAAACCAATAAGCCTGTTCGATTAACAATAGATGTTTGTTGCTTCTTTGTGCAATTGCAGATTCGTCTCTGAAGGCGTTGCTTACTACACCAGCCACAACTCGACCATCCAGCCACAACTCGACCAGTCATGTAATAAACAGTGGCGAGAATGCAGTCAGTTTTGCTTTCCATGATGATAGCTGTGACAATGTATATATGTTTTGATTTGACACACCCTATTGAGGTACTTGTTTGTATATTCAGCTAAATAATTCTAATTACATGATTTATTTAAATTATAACCAATTTCTGTTGCAGGTGGACATTAATCATGCTGGCGACATAGATGAAGTTTGTGATGTCATAAGCTGTCCGAAAGGAGCTTCTGTCATTTGCATGTTGCATAGCTATCTAGGGCCTGAAGTTTTTCAGGTTTGGTTGCTTGAATTTGTTGATTTTGCAGGTTTCTCATTTGTCACCTGTAATTTGTGGCCTTAAAATTTGTGAATTATTGTAGCAGGATGTGTGTATGTGTATTTATCTGTCATTTTTGTTGATTTTAGAATGTTTTCTTGATAAAAACTTGAAAAGTGTTTGGAAATTTGATATCCTCATATGAGTTTTTCTTTCTTGTGAATTCTTCCTTGGTGTGAGTGATCAAAGTTTCTGCTTTGTTGTAGTATAATGTGTTTTTATTGGTCAATTGTGTATGTATGTTATGTTGGCCTCAAAAAATTGGATTTTTTTCTATTACAATATCAATTATGTTCTTGGTTGGTCGCCTCAAGATTGATGCTTTTATGGTTAAGAATAATTCCTGGTAAAAACCTTGAAATGTATATTGAGATTTTGCTTTTCTGCATGTGGATTCTGTTTCTTTTCAACTTTATGACATTTAAGATAAACAACATATGCCATAAAGATTTCGATCTCGTATTCTTTGATGATCTCACTGGTCCAGGTTGTTATTATAATTCTATTCGTCTATGTGCTTTCGTGTTCTCAGTTACATGTATTTGTATTTATTTAACATGAATTGGACTTTTTTCCTCTGTTATTAGAGTATATTGATGAAAATTCAAGATTCCTAGCGGTTCGAGTGTGATCATAAAGATGATTCCAGCAGGGCCGGTGTCTTCAGCCATGTAAGTTCTATACAATATTATTGAAATAAGTTTTGTCATAGACCCTGTTAATGTGTGATTTATCAATACGAAGCTAAAGATCATTTGATGAATTTTTACAACATTTGGTGTATTAATAGTGAATGTTTTTTTTTTTGTTAATTATGAAAATATTACATGTGAGTAGATTGTTCTGTTGGAAGCGGTGGGAACATGAGGGCGGTTGGCTTGATCTTACTTGCAGTTGAAGTAATCACATTATGTTAGTTATAAAACATTAAAACCCATAAAAATGTATTTGGCCTCATAATAGATAAAATGATGACAACTACTATTTTGTACATCGTATGTGAAACCTTTCACGAGTTATTTGCCAAACCATTGTGTTTTCAAATTTTATTTCCCAAAAGATAGTTGTTTCAATTTTAATTGCTAAAAGATGGTAGTTTTAAATTTAGTTACTAAAATGTGATGGTTTATCATTTGTTACTTAAAAAATTTTACCCAAAAAATAATCTTCTTCATTTTTACTTCTTTTTTTAACTTTTATAAATAAACCCAACATTAATCAAAAAGTTTAATAACGATATTAGTAAATAATTATACTTTATAAATTATTGATTTTATAAAATGAAATGATATAAAATATCATTTTCCTAAATTTTGTTACGGAACCTCATAACTCAAACTCAAATATTATATATTAATTTTAAAAATAATAAAACAATCGATACAATAAGTTCAAAAAGTAAAAATTAATTTTCAAATTAATTTCGACATTGTCATTAACATTTAAAATAAATAATATCCGCATAAGTCTTTAACAAAATACCGATCACAAGTACCAAAAACATATTCGATAAATCAATTTAAACTAAAAAACCAAAATATCAAATAAAACACAAGTTTTCTTCCGGTCAAAATGAAATATTCGTCTTCATAGTGAATTACATGCAACCTACTATGAAGATGAATATTTCATTTTGACTGGGAGAAAACTTGTGTTTTATTTAAAATTTTGGAAATTTGGAATTTTTATTTTAAATGTTCGTGACTATGTTGGAGATTTGGAATTTATACTTTTTGAACTTATGGTATCGATTGTTTTATTATTTTTAAAGTTATTAATATATAATATTTTAGTTTGAGTTATAAAGTTTCGTAACAATTTATAAAAATTTGATATTTTTTATATCGTTTCATTTTATAAAATCATTATTTTATAAAATATTATTATTTAGTGATATCGTTATTAAACTTTTTTATTAATGTTGAGTTTATTTATAAAAGTTAAAAAAGAAGTAAGAAAGAAGAGATTATTTTTGAGTAAAAAAATTAAGTAACAAATGATAAACCATCATATTTTAGAAATTAAATTCAAAACTACTATTTTTTAGCAATTAAAATTGAAACTACTATCTTTTGGGAAATAAAATTTGAAAACACAATGGTTAAGCAAAAAACTCAACCTTTCACTCTGAAGTATGAATTTCAAGGTCATACAGGCTTTTTCATATACACATTAATGCAGTATGCATGAATTTAATTAACAGTTCTAATCCAACACTGCATTGCAATTTTGAAGTATGAATTTCAAGGTCATGAATTTAACGAGGGACACTAACTTGAGCAACCCATAATTGACAATTTTGATACATTAGTCATCACATGATGTGTACTTGATTATGATATTTGATGGGAATATAGACATAAAGGGCTATGAGAATAAATAAACCTCTAATAAGACTAGATCATGGACACACACACATTGTTGCTGCTTTACAAAAATAGAGAAATATATTGAGTTTGTGGATTTAGTTTTTTTTTAATTCATTTTGTTGGCTATTGTTGCATAAGTTTCTCTAGTTTTGCTAATGTGGTTTTGTTGCATAAGTTTATCCAGGTACTACTGTTTCTATTTTGTTCACTTTTAGCTTTTAATATAAAAATTTGGACCATATACACACACATCACATGATTATATATTTTTCTCACAAAAAAATTTAGATGTACGAAAACACAAAGAGATGTAGGATTTTGAATTGGATAATTGACTAAAAATTGCTCATCTTGCTATGGCTCTTGGTTGATCCATAATAAAATCCTTCCAAGTGTTCTACAAAGGCTGACTTTTGAAGATTGTTAGAATTAAGATTGGATCTTATGAAGCCTTGCTCTTTCTCTGCTGAAAGATTGAATGGTTCCAGATAATGTATGCTTTTGATTCATAAGACCTAATGTTTTTTTTAGTATTTTTCTGTTTTATTTAACCAGGTTATAAGGGAATTCATAAGACACATGAACAAATTGTTCCTTCTTTTTGTTGATGATTTCATTTACAACTGGAAAACATGTAATAGAAAATTTACATTTCTTACTGAAGGGCAGAATTTGCTATATGTGAATGCAAGGAAAAAAAGCAAAATAATGGTGGTGTTGAAAGCTGATTTCTGACCTGGATAATCAATTTCTTTGCTTTTCTTTTGTTAATGTTTTGTTTTATGTTGTCTCGTAGGTGATTTGAAAATGGTGATTTAAACTGCATGAGTTTAGCCTCAATAATTTGTATGTTCTATTTGTATGTTCCAACTGTGATTTTGAAAGGTTTAATTAGAGGTTTAATTAGTTCCCTTATAAGTCTTAATCGAAAAGTTGAAAGGTTTAAACGAAAGGTTTTGTGATTTTGAATCGAAAGGTTTAATTAGTTCCCTTTCGACTTATAAGGTTGGAACATACAATCGAAAGGTTTTGTTGCATAAGACTTATAAAATTTTTTCGATTAAGTCCCCATTTCTATTTGTTGCATAAGACTTAATCGAAAACTTGAAAGGTTTAATTAGTTCGAAGACTTATAAGGGAAAAAAATGAAATGGGGACTTAATCGAAAAAATTTTATACTTTGATGGTTTTTTGCAAAATAGGTTTAAGTTAACGGACCAATTTAAAAGGTTTAAGCAGTTTGGGGACTTATCAGAAATAAAAAATGAAATGAGGACTTAATCGAAAAAATTTTGTACTTTGATGGTTTTTTGCATAATTTTTCCTCCCAAGAACTATATACGCTACTGAATTAATTAATTGTTAAGCATGAGTTTAGCCTCAATAAATGAAAGAATTTAAAGTCATGATTATTTAGTGTTTTGAAACATGTATTTGTTCTAAATGATGCCTTGATTTTGGCCTAAAAGGACCCTGAATTAAGTTGGGTGCTGAAAGTTTGGTTTTGATGCACAAATTTGTTGAGGGCGTCTCAGAGAGCATCCATGTTAGGTAGATGTAATGTAGGCACATGTAGGTAGTTAGATAAAAGGCCTTGACACATAGACAATAAACAAAATAGTATATGGATAAAGATGGCAATTTGCAATATGTAGTGGCTAAGAACTAAGAAGGCTCTTAAAGTTAAAATATCAAGGAATTAGATTATCCACACCAGTTGGCAGAATGAGGGCGTATATGAAGATGTTAAAAAAAGGAGATCTATCAAGTAAAGGAATGAACATCATAAATGAGGACGTATAAGAAGCTGTCACTGATCACCTACTTGCCCGATTTTTACAACACTATGGGTACATGAATTGGGTGTCAATAGAAAAATATAGGATGTAATCAGGATGGTTGTACAAGCATGTTTTGACATATGTTCTTAAGAAAGATGGAAATCTCTGCTTGTGTCATGACCAGAGAGTTGTCATATAAGTTTCACAGGATAATACAGTGAAGGCTGATGTGATTTATAGGTTTAAATGTTGGGCCACTACAAATAAACGCTACAGATTTCACATCAATTCAAAAGCTGTTTGTTATTGATGTTCACATTTTTGCAATCGACAGAGATCCTCACATGCCAAGATAGCTATTTGAGTTTCCTTCAATTCTGAACTCTTTTTAATCCAGTCTTTCAATAAGATTGTGCAGTTTCAATATTTCAGATTTTCAGTAAGTAGCTTTCTGTCCATTGCATTAGACTTCCATGAGTCCATGCCTATTAAGATGTACACTTTTAACATGCCTCTAAAAATTTTCTAAATTATGCACTTCCTCCTTCATTGTCGTCTCAAGATCCAAGTAACTTTTTAGAATCATTTCTCAAAATATCAATCCATTTGAAACTTTGATCTCATATGAATTAGGAATATCACTTAGCAATGGCTTGGCCTATAGCCAAAAGCTCTTCTCGGTCCCTAGATCGTGCCTCTCGGCCTTGGCTTGGTTTAAAACCCTGATAGTTGGGTTAATTTTGTGCAAAGTAGCTGCGGAAAACGAGCAAAAAAAAAAAAAGACAGATGAGAGCAGCAGTTAAAGGGGGGCTGTTGTGAGGTGCATATGTGTGTAGAAATCGATTTTGAGGTTAATTCCAAAGAATCATAAAAAGAATCAACTTGATTTTTGTAGAAATCGATTCCAACTTTAAAAATAAAAAAGAAATCGGTACAACTTTAAAAATCAGATTTTCATGTCTTGATTTTTTCTGTAAACAAGTCTTGATTTTGAATATTTGATCATCAATTTTATTGGTCATGGATTCTCCAGAAGCTATTTTTGTTGAATAAATTTTAGCTGTTTGGGTTTAACTTGAATTATTGCCCATCTTCCACTTTGTTCCATTGAATCGCCTAAAAAGGTAACTACTTGAAATTTATTATATACTTACTGATTCTGTGGATGCCTTTTGGAATGTATGAAGGCAAGTTGTGTATGTGAGTTCGAAACTAAGATGAGGGGGAAAGTTAGATTCTGTGTGGCTGCTGGAAGTTTGGACCTGGAACCCAAGACGTACAAGCCTTAGGGTAGTTATAATATACATGTGTGTGTGTGTTTCTTATTCAAAAACAACACAAAGTGTAGTGTGTGCGTCTGCAGGTCCATGATCCCAAGAATTTGTGTCAAGCTATGCAGTGGTGTGTGTGGCTGTGATTTGCATTGTGTGTTCTAATGTACAAAAGAGTGTGTGAGTTTAGAAACAGTATCTATGAACATATGTGCGTGCAGAGTGTATTGATGTACTGTTCGTGTATGTGTGTGCTGTCTGGCAGCATCAATTTATGATAGTATGTATATGTTCATGTGTTTGTGTTGTATATGTAGCAATACATGTATGTTTAGTATCATGGTTTCTCAATGTATTTTTATTATCATGGTTTCTCTATTTCTGCAGACAAATATATCAAATGTTTGTCAAGAAGGAAGCTCACAATCAATCATTTTTATGAAGGTTTATGTGGTCTATCATCATTATTCGAGCACATTGCTTTGTTTTTACTTAATGGGTGTATAGACTAATTTTAAAATTTTCATTTCAAATCTTGCTTCTAGAGGTTGTACTGGTATGTTGACATTTGGTTTGTTCTAGAGGTCATATTTTCTTTTCCTCCAAGTGTAGGCATGTCTCCAGAAACTTGATATTGGAGTGGTCTATACTTATTAACAACTCAAACATCAGGTTAGTGCATGAGTAAAGCCTTTTCCATTTTTTTTCCTCTTAAGGTGTATATGTAAAATGATTGCCTCATTCTATTGCCTAGCTTTTTGTCATTTCTTTCTCAGTTTGTGTGTTCAATGTGGTGACCACATTTTCAAGGAGAATGTGAAAAATAGTGATTTTTAAACTTATGGTCTAGGCTTATAAGTCAAAATTTTATGGAAAGTGCTTTCAGTGTTGCTTATTGTCTGTTCATTTTGGTGAACCCATTTTCAATCAATTTTCAACACACACCATGTTAAAAAACCATTCGGGTTATATCAAGATTTTATTGGAAGTGCTTTCAGTGTTGCATTAGGTAGAAAATTCTCTCTATTCTATAGTGTGAGTTTGATGAGACTTTATATGAAGGACCTCGCAGCTTGCAGAACTGAAATGGATGATTGGCGAGTTAAGTATCCAATAAAGATACAAATACTATAAACTAAATTCTATTCATTGATATTCTACCTGCTAGCCATATAGGGTGTGTGAGTCATTGGTGTTTCATTTTTCCAGGTGAGGTTTGTTGGTAATTTTATCCCTTGGTCTGATCATAAGCGAAAACTGAGAAATATGTACCAGTGTGTAAGTCTTAATTTATTGTATTTTTCATTAATTTACTTTCCACTTATCCATTTGTAAATGGCCAACAAACTATCGGTCAGATTAAAAAGATTTATCACCAATTGATCTTGCCTTTTATTTTACTTCATTTTTTATATCCACTGTAATAAACTTGGTTACATTTGAGGATTTAAGGCTATATGGATATCCAGTTATCCATAATGGATTGATGCCATGGCTAAACTAGATTTTGTTTGTACTGTATTCCATTTGTATGTTTAGATCGATTAAACTACTGCACCGTTAAATAAAGTTGACAAATAGTCGTTAAGCATCTTATCCACAATAAACATATTTACAGTAATACCAGAGAGATCAACCGGGGTTATTTGATCTAAAAAAAGTAAGGAGATAATGCTACTGCACAATGAAAGATTAATTACAAGAGTCGGGGTTGTACAACAAACATAAAGGCCTAAAAAATGCATGTGTCTTTGTGGAAGAAGAGAGACACTCAACAAACATGTTATCAAATGAAAAATTTCGTCACCGCCGCTTTGCGCGGGTACACTACTACAGTATATATATATATATATATCTTACTATTATATAAGAAGAAGTCCATGTCTAAAATTGAACACATTTTTTGTCTCATTAAATGCCATGTGTCCAAGCATTATAATTGCTCTTTTAAAGGCCACGTTTCTAGGCTCACCCTCAACTTCTCTGCATTTGCAATATCACCCCTTATCTCTGTGTCCATGCTTCTAAATGCACACACACACACACACACACACACACATATATATATATATATATATATATATATATATATATATATATATATATATATATATATATATATATATATATATATATATATATATATATATATATATATATATAGTATTGATTACTTACATAATATTAAGTGTTTATTCTAATGTATACTTTTTACTTTTATCTTGATTTTGTAGATCTATTAGCTAATAGTTTATATGTTTTAGTTTTTTAATCCTTTTTTAGTTCGTTTTGAATAAAATAATTCCAGATACATATAGTTTTTGATATATTTATCTTTAATATGTATCTGGATATATGAATTTGTATATTAGATATTTAAATATTTGATTTATTTTTTTAAAAAAAATTAAAAACTATGAATTTTCAGATATTCAGATACTCATACTCCCCACTTTTAAAGTACTCTTTCGATCCCAAATGTATGTATGTATATATGGATGTAAAAGGTTATTTTCAAGTAAAGTTGTATAATAATAATTAATAATAATACAAGAAAGTAAATAAATTCTTGTGTATATTGTATCATTAAAATACATGAATTAATAATAATAATAATAATTAGGGTAAATTACAATTGTCATCCCCGTGGTTATATACAAATTATGGTTACCATCTTTTTCGCATCAAAATTAAAATTCAGTACATATGGTTGTTCTTTTGTTATGTTTTTTATCTTTTGACCAAACATTATTTGAAAAGTGATCATTTTGTCCTATTAATTTAGTTCACTTTTAGACCCTAACCAGTTACTTTTTTTCTAATATTAATTTTAGTTACCTTTTATTCTATTATTATTTAATTAGTATGTACTTTTTTTTCTTATTATTACAATTTGAACAAAGTAAATATTTTTTTAATATATTGTCTATTATTATTATTATTGTTAATTCACGTATGTAAATGAATTAATATATGTCGATAATTTGTTTACTTTCTTCTATTATATATATATATATATATATATATATATATATATATATATATATATATATATATATATATATATATATACATATTGTAACAACCTAACTTTTGATCTAGTCTTAAATTCAGTATTTGAACCGATAATGTAATATTATTACATTATTTGAATTATAATTTAATTAAGTTATGAAATATTTAATTAAATTATATAAATATTTAAAGTTATAATTTAATAATTATTAAAGATAATTAAATAAAAGAGATATAAGATACAAAAGTAAAAGTGAGTTAAGTAGCAAATATAACTAGATGAAGTATATAAACGTGATTAAAGGTCATTAATCAAAATTTGACTCTCTCTCTACTCTCTCTCTCTACTTTCTCTCTCTACTCTCTCTCTAGATTTCTCACAAAAATTCATCAATCTTTACCCTAATTTACAAACAAATTGGAGTATTAATCAAAGGAGAGTTACAAGAAGTGATAAACAACAACAATCTACAAAAAAAAAAAAATTCAAGGTAAAAATAGACTCTTTTAGCCTTTATATTTTCGGTTTTAAGAATAAATTCGAATTTGACTATTTTGTGTGATTAAAGTTAATTTAGCTCGAGTTTTAACTAGATTATGTATAATATAATCGAAACTAAGCTTAATACTTAGTATATTTAATATTTTAGACTTAGAAATTCATGATTTAAAGCTGTAAATTATGAACAAATTCGAAATGCCAAGAACAAACTCGAATTTAAACTAAATTCGAGAATATATTCGAATTTAATCCTTAAATTCGAATTTGGGATGTATTTTGAACATTAAATTCGAATGGTGGTTTGAATTTAGTCAAAGATTCGAATTTTGATATTATATTAGAAACAATGATTTCGAATTTAGTAATATATGGTTGAATTTGATGATAAATTCGAAGTACACACACATTGCAAATTTATATTCCTAAGTCCAAAGCATACATTGAATTTAGTCATGGGGGTTTGAATTTGATGATAAAGTCAAGGCTTGCATTTCGAATTTAACCATGAATTCGATTTTAGCCATTAAATTCGAATGGGATTTCGAATTTATCACTATGTTCGAATTTAATGTCTTCAAATTTAGCATATATTCGAGTTTAATGCATAAAGTCGAAACTCATTCCTTAAATTCGAATATATTGAATAAAACACTTGGACGACACATAAATTAACAAGATAATTAGCAAAATGAGTATATATATTAATATATATATATATATATATATATATATATATATATATATATATATATATATATATATATATATATATATATATATATATATATATTTTGACCCTTGAGAACTTATGAAACAAAGAATGATTTATGAATAAACAAGTTATCAGAATCAGATAAAATAAGGAATTTAAAGATAAAAGATGATTATATTTACATGAGATTGTTATGATAATTCTGGACAGGTTCAGTGAAATTCTGAACAAAGATTTAAAGATTTATAACGTGGTTCAAAGATTTGATTTGACAGAGAACAGATTGAGATAAAATCCTGAGATAACTCAGGTGGCAGATTTTACATCTGTTTGATAAAGACCCAACACTGTGAGTTATAGATATTCAGATTTAACATGCTTGATTTCCGGTTGAGACATATTGTTGATGCTAGATTAATTTGACATTCATTTATCAGCTGGATTGTGACCTGTGCACACCATGGTTGGGTGTTGCCCAGTGGATCATGATAGCTATCTGACTATCACTTCATATGATCTTGTTTTTACAGTTCATTTCAGATATTGCTTTAAGATTACTGCTATCATGACTATGAATACTTATGCTTCATCATTGCATATACTTTGACATTTGATTCAGCTTGATTAGCCTCATTGGTCTATTGTTCTAGACCTAGCTATTTCACCAGTTCTATTGAACTTGGTAATGATCTCCGATGTTCCGCCACGTTGATTTACTGGTAGCTAGCCCAGTATGTGGCTGATCCCCACGATTTAAGCGAGAGCGTGGCTTGAGCATCATCCGACTCTATGACTTCTATGACTTCTATGTCTCAATCATGAGTGGCTGTAGCGGCAGCCTTGACATATCACGCTAGACTTATGATGATCCGCTTGACATTGCATGTTAATTTGAAAAACTATTTACTCAGTAAGCATTGCTTACGGTTGCTACATTAACATTTTTTTACAGGAAAAGATAAAGGAAAGTCACCTGCCGGACCTAGTACTTAGGTCATACAAGAATCAAGTGAAGTTTTCATAGACCTCTACTCAGCAAACCATTTTGGTACAAATTGGATGATGATATTGTGGTGTTCTGGGTAGATTTATCTTGATTGTGTGATGACATAAACTAGATTAGAAAGTACCCTTTATAAGTTTAATTTGAAAACCGTAAAACTGTATTAAACTTAATCCTAATATGCTTGTACTGTAATTTAATATTCCGCACTTAATTACTCTATCTTAGTTGATGTGGGACCTAGACTCGTGAGAACTACCCCGCAAGGGATGGTCTTCACACACACACACACACACACACACACACACACACATATATATATATATATATATATATATGTATATAGTCAGGTTCAATTAAGAACTTTTATGCATCGAGGTACCTGTAACATCCCATTTTTGGGATAGGTACGTTGAATTATTTCATTGGATTAATTATTTAATTTGGGACCCAGTGATATAAACTTGTATTTTGGGGTATCGGGATCAGATTTCGGGTATCGGACCTGGTTAAACCGAAAACGTAAATATTTGGGAGCTACTTGCTTTGTTGCTTCATAATTCAACTTCTAAATCAGTATCTAAAGGTGTGTTGTGTGTGTATCTTAACTCCAGCAGCAGCTCAAGCAAAATTTAGGGATTGATTGAGTGATTAAAGCTTCCAAATACATCATCATCTTCACCTTTGAGTTTAGGTAAGAATTGAGCTTAAATTCGTGAATTAAGTGTTGTGAATCATGAGTAAATGATTCAATTGAGTTTTTGTATGTTAATGAATAAATTCGGGCATATATCTTCTGTAAAATCGAGTTGAAATTGAGTTGGGGAGAATTCCCCTGGCTGTGCAAAGAAACAGAGCAACCTGCTACTGTTCGCTCGTGAGCGCGGCCGCGATCCCTTGATCGCGGGCCGCGATGTTCTTGAGTGATCGCAGGCAGTTTTGCCTGAGCGCGGCCACGACCGAGATGGTCAGCACGACCGCGACCGTGATGGTCAGTGCGGCCGCGATGCGGCTGAGGTCCCAGGTCGGGTTTTCGGGTTCTGTGGGTAGTGTGTTCGGGTTTTTGGGGTGTCATGAGTTGTTGGGAATTGTGTATAGGGTTGTTGGGTCGAGATTGTGATATTGAGTTGTGATGTTGTGTTTTCAGGGTCTCGCGTTGACAGGGTAGGGAAAGGGCAGGGAACTGAGACCTAGTTTAGCTAGCTGGGCAGGTGAGTTTGCATGCTTTTGTTGAGATACTTGTACGATTATTTTACTGATACTTGCATGATCTTTTATTTGAGCTTTTTATGAGATATCATGAGTTTTCTTACGAGCTGTTATTGTGATACTATCATGCATGTATTACTGGGCTATTGTGAACTTTATTTTAAATATGAGATTTGAGACACTTGGGCTGTTGAGATACTAAACCGTATGGCTGAGCAGGGGTTGGGTCGCTCCCGATTCCCTTTTGAGTCCTGACGACTGCTTTGTGAGGTCTAGGGATTTGGGTACGTGGATTTATCCACACGAGTTGAGTGCCCATTGAGCTACTTTGTGGGATCTCATATACTTGTTCAGTAGAGAACGCTGAACGTTTTATTATCGAGTTATTTATTTATTGAGCTTTATAATCGTGCATTAACCCTTGCATTCTCACCAGCTATAGCTGACCTGTGTGTGTTGTCGTGTGTATCTTAGGTGATCGGACTACTAGTAGGCCTGCTGGACCGAAGTAGGTTTACATTTTCTGTGATCGAGGAGTTAGCTGCCTTTCGTAGAGGTAGTTATATTTTGTGGACTTTTTGTATATACTTCGGATAGGTTGTATTATATTCAGGGATTTCCGAGACTGTTTATTGTATAATTAAAGTTTTAAAAACTATTAGGTTTTCGCGTATGTGCTTGGGGAATAATGTAGGGATTATTATATTATGTCACGGATGATGTGTTATTTACGTGGCATTGTGGATTAGTTCGGGGGTGTTACAAGCTTGGTATTAGAGTCTAGGTTTAAGAGATTAAGTATCTAGTGGATGCTTAAGCTTAAACCATAGAGTCTAGATCATTGGATTGTAATCCGAAGTAGAGTATTAGGTGATAAACGAGTAGTGTGTAGAGTCTTGTAGAGTTAATCCGTGTTATTATTTTATTGTGCAGGTTGTTATGGACCGTCAGGGCAGCGGGCCTCAGGGGGATGACCATAGGGATGATGAGCCAGTGCGTAGGTCTAACTTATATGCTGTGATAGGTCAGATCCTAGATGAGCGTTTTCCTGTTCAGGGTGCGGGTAGGGGTCGAGGTGCGGTGCCTCCACCCGAGGGAGAGCAGAGTTCTGGGGCTGGTGCTTCTTCTAGCCAGCCATCGCGAGGGTCCTTTAAGGAATTTATGACGGGTCGCCCATCTGAGTTCTTTGGTGGAGTTGGTGCCTCGAAGGCACTGGATTGGTTGAGAGAGGTTGAGGCTGCCTTTCGTATAATTCATGTTGATCGAGCAGACAGGGTGAGTTATGCCTCCTACCTTCTGAAGGGAGGAGCATTGAGATGGTGGAGTTCGGTTGTCAGTGCTCAGGGAGTTGATGAGGCCTACTTGATGTCTTGGGAGGATTTTCGTACAGAGTTTGAGCTACAGTACTGTCTGCTGGACACGAGGAGAGAGTTGGAGTGAGAGTTCATCCATCTGCAGCAGAGATCCAGATCCGTCCAGGAGTATATTGACGTGTTTAATGACAGAGCTCAGTTTGCACCGCATCAGGTAGCTATAGAGGACCGAAAGGTCAGTATGTTCACTGAGGGTTTGAGGCCAGACATTAGGGAGTTCGTGGGGATGCTGCGTGACCCCACATTCGCTTCAGCCATGGACTATGCCCGCCGTCGAGAGCGGGAGCAGTCGGCTCCCCAGAGACAGCGCATCGAGCCGTCGGGGCAAGGTCAGAGTTCGGGGACTTCGAGGTTTTATAGGGAAAGTCGTCAGGGTGGGTATTCTGAGCAGCAGGGACAGAGTTCAGGGGCCCAGCGAGATCAGGGTCGAGATGACAGGCAGTCGGGGGCTGGACAGGGTCAGGGACAGAGTCAGGGTGGGCAGAGACAGCAGGGCCAGAGACAGCGAGGTCAGGGTCAGAGACAGGGTCAGAGTCAGAGCCAGGGGACTGGTGGCAGAGGATCCATAGATTCTGGGAGCCGAGTTGAGAGTTCGGCATCAGTAGAGAGAGATTGTCAGTGGTGTCATCACCGCCATGTAGGGCCGTGTGCCCTGGAGCATCTCCGTTGCTTTCGATGTGGCCAGTTTGGTCACACCGCTGCCGCATGTTCTTCACATGAGTCCCTGTGCTTCCGATGTGGGAAGCCAGGTCATATGTCTCGGGATTGCCCGAATCCCGGTGCAGGGTTTCCCGGATCGAGTTCGAGTGGCGTTGGGCCATCTGGATCGTCTTCAGCACCTCGGGGAGGAGGAGCACCGAGGGCTCGTGGCAGGGTTTTCCAGGCTACTTCGGAGGAGGCACGTGAGTCGCCTGATGTTGTATCTGGTACGTTCATCCTAAATGGACTGCGTGCCTTTATTTTGTTTGATTCGGGGTCTGATCGTTCATATGTATTTTCCTCCTTCTCTGATTATTTTTCTATGCCTTCATCTGAGTTATTTGTGCCTGTTATTGTTGAGCGTGTTGATGGTAGTACTGTGTTAGTGAGCCGTGTCTATAGAGATTGTGCATTAGAGATAGACGGTCACCGATTTTCCATAGACATGATGCCTATGGAGATTAGTAGTTTCGATGCCATTGTTGGCATGGATTGGCTGACAGCGCGGCAGGCGGATATTTTCTGTTCTAAGAAGATGATTCGTATTCCTATTTCCGAGTCAGAGTCAGCTTTTGTGTATGGAGAGAGGCGCAGAGGAGAGATGAGTATAGTGTCGATGGCGCAGGCGCAGAGGTATGTGGCAAAGGGGTGTGCCACCTATTTAGCTTATGTGGTAGATGCGAAGAAAGAGAAGAGGGAGGTTAGTGATGTGCCGGTGGTTAGAGATTTCCCTGATGTATTTCCAGATCAGTTGTCGGGTCTGCCGCCGGACCGGCAGGTTGAGTTTAGGATCGACCTAGTTCCCGGGGCCGTTCCTATTGCACGTACGTCATATCGGTTAGCTCCTACCGAGATGCGTGAGATGATGACGCAGCTGCAGGATTTGTTAGATCGTGGGTTTATTCGCCCCAGTTCTTCTCCATGGGGAGCCCCCGTGCTATTCGTGAAGAAGAAGGACGGGACGATACGCATGTGTATTGATTACAGAGAGCTTAATAGGGTAACGGTGAGGAACCGTTATCCCTTACCAAGGATTGATGATCTTTTCGATCAGTTTCAGGGGGCGAGCTATTTCTCAAAGATCGACTTGCGTTCTGGGTATCATCAGCTGCGAGTCAAAGATGAGGACGTGCCTAAGACTGCATTCAGGACCAGATTTGGTCATTATGAATTTTTAGTCATGCCGTTTGGGCTGACTAATGCCCCAGCAGCGTTTATGGACCTGATAATTAGGGTCTGCAGGCCAATGCTCGACCGGTTCGTGATTGTGTTTATTGATGATATTCTGATCTACTCGAGGAGCAGCGAGGAGCATAGCCAACATCTGAGACGGGTTCTAAGTACCCTGCAGAGAGAGATGCTATACGCCAAGTTTTCGAAGTGCGAGTTTTGGCTTCGAGAGATGCAGTTCTTAGGGCACGTGGTGACGAGCGAGGGAGTTAAGGTAGATCCCGCGAAGATTGAGGCGATTATGAGTTGGGGCCAACCCAAATCTGTGTCAGAGGTTCGCAGTTTCTTTGGTTTGGCCGGGTATTATCGGCGGTTTATAGAGAATTTCTCGCGGATTGCTGTACCCTTGACGATGTTGACGCGACAGTCTGTGCCGTTTGTATGGACTGAGGAGCAGGAGAGTGCCTTCCTAGAGTTGAAGAATCGGTTATGTAGGGCTCCGATTTTAGCGCTGCCAGAGGGTTCTGAGGATTTTGCTGTTAATTGTGATGCTTCCTTTACCGGGTTGGGGTGTGTACTGATGCAGAGAGGCAATGTGATTGCTTATGCCTCGAGACAGCTTAGGAGTTATGAGTTGAGCCGTCCGGTGCATGATCTAGAGTTGGACGCCATAGTCTTTGCCTTGAAGATATGGCGACATTATCTTTATGGGACGCGCTTCACAGTGTACACCGATCATAAGAGTTTGCAGTATCTGTTCAGTCAGAAGGAGCTGAACATGAGGCAGAGGCGCAGCATGGAGCTCCTAAAGGATTATGATTGTGACATCCAGTACCACCCGGGGAAAGCTAACGTGGTGGCAGACGCTTTGAGCAGGAGATCTTATGAGCAGACGGTTACGTCCAGAGCTTCTCGATTAGAGGTCACGTCAACCTTGATTGATGGTCTGCGGTTAGCTCAGGAGGAGGGGCTGAGGGGCGAAAATGTGCAGAGAGAGAGGTTAGCTGGTCAGTTGGAGTTATTGAGCAGAGATGACAGAGGTCTGATGACTCTCCGCGGTCGAGTATGGGTCCCCAGAGTAGGCGGTTTGAGACAGCTGATTCTAGACGATTCCCATAAGTCTAGATTGTCGATCCATCCGGGCAGCACGAAGATGTACCGAGATCTGCAAGTTCATATTGGTGGCCAAGGATGAAGAGGGATGTGGGGAAGTATGTGGAGGCGTGTATGACGTGTTTGAGGGTTAAGAGCGAGCACCAGAAGCCGCATGGCAGACTTCAGCCGCTAGAGATTCCAGGTGGAAGTGGTATGATATCACCATGGACTTCATAGTGAGACTCCCGCGGACTGTTCGTGGGAATGATATGATCTGGGTTATTGTCGATCGGCTTACGAAGAGCGCCCACTTCTTGGCCGTTCGTTGGACCATTCGATGGATCAATTGGCGCGCCTCTACATCTGTGAAATTGTTGCGAGACATGGAGTTCCGAGATCTATTACGTCTGACCAAGATAGCCTATTTGTGTCGCGATTCTGGCAGAACTTTCAGAGAGAGTTGGGCACCCGAGTTTAGTTGAGTATAGCCTATCATCCGCAAACAGGGGGCCAGACAGAGCGGACTAATCAGACATTGGAGGATATGCTGCGGGCTTGTGTTATTGATTTCGGGGGTAGCTGGGATCTTCATTTGTCGCTTGTTGAGTTTGCGTATAATAACAGCTACCACGCATCTATTGGCATGCCTCCGTTTGAGGCTCTCAATGGGCGTAAGTGTTTGACTCCGGTATGTTGGGAAGAGGTTGGGGAGCGTCCTATCAGCGGGCCAGAGGTTCTTCAGGAGACTAGCGACAAGGTCGCTATGATTCAGCAGCGGATTAGGACAGCTCAGAGTCGCCAGAAGAGTTATGCAGATCGCCGGATGTCTGAGTTAGAGTTTCAGGTCAGAGACTCCGTGATGTTGAAAGTCTCACCCTGGAAGGGGATTATTCGATTTCGGAGACGAGGTAAGCTGGGCCCGCGTTATATTGGGCCATTTGAGGTTGTCGAGAGGATCGGGGATCAGGCTTATCATCTGAATTTGCCTCCAGAGCTGTCAGGAGTTCATAATGCCTTTCATGTCAGCCATCTCCGTAAGTGCTTGGCCCGTGATGATCAGCGAGTGCCTTTGTCAGAGATTGAGGTCGATGATAGACTTCAGTATGCCAAGCAACCTGAGACAGTGACAGATCGCAAGGTGAAGAGGCTACGTAATAAAGAGGTGGCGTTAGTATTGGTGCAGTGGAAGCACCATAAGGGTACCAGCGCCACATGGGAGCCAGAGTCAGAGATGCGTAGCCGTTATCCTCACCTCTTTACTTCAAGCTAGATTCTGAGGATAGAATCTTCATAAGGAGGGAGGACTTGTAACATCCCATTTTTTGGGATAGGTACGTGGAATTATTTCATTGGATTAATTATTTAATTTGGGACCCAGTGATATAAACTTGTATTTTGGGGTATCGGGATCGGATATTGGGTATCGAACCGGGTTAAACCGAAAACGTATATATTTGGGAGCTACTTGCTTTGTTGCTTCATAATTCAACTTCTAAATCAGTATCTAAAGGTGTGTTGTGTGTGTATCTTAACTCCAGCAGCAGCTCAAGCAAGATTTGGGGATTGATTGAGTGATTAAAGCTTCCAAATACATCATCATCTTCACCTTTGAGTTTAGGTAAGAATTGAGCTTAAATTCGTGAATTAAGTGTTTGGAATCATGAGTAAGTGATTCAATTGAGTTTTTGTATGTTAATGAGTAAATTCGGGCATATATCTTTGGTAAAATCGAGTTGAAATTGAGTTGGGGAGAATTCCCCTGGCTGTGCAAAGAAACAGAGCAACCTGCTACTGTTCGTTCTTGAGCGCGGCCGCAATCCCTTGATCGCGGGCCGCGATGTTCTTGAGTGATCGCAGGCGGCTTAGCCTGAGCGCGGCCGCGACCGAGATGGTCAGCGCGACCGTGATGGTCAGTGCGGCCGCGATGCGGTTGAGGTCCCATGTCGGGTTTTCGGGTTCTGTGGGTCGTGTGTTCGGGTTTTTGGGGTCTCATGAGTTGTTGGGAATTGTGTATAGGTTTGTTGGGTGGAGATTGTGATATTGAGTTGTGATGTTGTGTTTTCAGGGTCTCGCGTTGACAGGGTAGGGAAAGGACAGGGAACCGAGACTTAGTTTAGCTAGCTGGGCAGGTGAGTTTGCATGCTTTTGTTGAGATACTTGTACGATTATTTTACTGATACTTGCATGATCTTTTATTGAGCTTTTTATGAGATATCATGAGTTTTCTTACGAGCTGTTATTGTGATACTATCATGCATGTATTACTCGGCTATTGTGAACTTTATTTTAAATATGAGATTTGAGACACTTGGGCTGTTGAGATACTAAACCGTACGGCTGAGCAGGGGTTGGGTCGCTCCCGATTCCCTTTTGAGTCCTGACGACTGCTTTGTGCGGTCTAGGGATTTGAGTACGTGGATTTATCCACACGAGTTGAGTGCCTATTGAGCTACTTTGTGGGATCTCATATACTTGTTCAGTAGAGAACGTTGAACGTTTTATTATCGAGTTATTTATTTATTGAGCTTTATAATCGTGCATTAACCCTTGCATTCTCACCAGCTTTAGCTGATCTGTGTGTGTTGTCATGTGTATCTCAGGTGACCGGACTACTAGTAGGCCTGCTGGACCGAAGTAGGTTTACATTTTCTATGATCGAGGAGTTAGCTACCTTTCGTAGAGGTAGTTATCTTTTGTGGACTGTTTGTATATACTTCGGATAGGTTGTATTATATTCAGGGATTTCCATGACTGTTTATTGTATAATTAAAGTTTTAAAAACTATTGGGTTTTCGCGTATGTGCTTCGGGAATAATGTAGGGATTATTATATTATGTCACGGATGATGTATTATTTACGTGGCATTGTGGATTAGTTCGGGGGTGTTACAGTACCTAAGAACCATGTTACAACCGTTAAATCAAGTCGATCTCATAATGCATCACATTTGATGCATCTCGTGATGCAACAATATCATATGCATCTAGCAAAGGTAGTTTAGGAAAAAATATCTGGTTTAATTAAATTAAATTTAAATTATTAAATTTTGCAAAAATTATTTAAATAATCAATGTTAAATAAATTTAATTATTACACTTCCAAAATTAACAAAAATAATTCAAATTCAAATAAAATGATGAAGATTCTGATGCATCGTTGTTGTTCATTCTTGTGTTCATCATATTCATCCATTATCTTCGTGTTCATCATCTTCGTATTCAACATTCGTGATGCATCAACGTGTTCATCCAAAAACCTTAATTTTACAAAATGCATCCGTTCATTCAAACATGAATCGTTCATCGTTCCTACAAATATTCATACCTTCCAAAATGCATCTCTTCATCAAAAATCCAAAATGCACCTTAATTTAACGTGATGCATCGTTCATTCAAACATTAATCGTTCATCGTTCCAACAAACATTCATACCTTGCAAAATGCATCTCTTCATCATAAATCCAAAATGCATCTCTTCCTCTTGATAGAACCATAAACACACAACTTTCTTCCTTTGTTTTTCTTTAAATTTTATCGATGCATACACCCTTTATACATCATACCATTCTTTAGATCATATTGATCGTTCCAGCAACGGCGGCGAGAGAGGTGTAGCGACGACGACGGTGGTGTAGCGACCGAGAGAAGGAGATGACGGTGGTGGGATGGTGGTGCAGTGGCCGAGAGAGAGAGATGATGATGGTCGGATGTTGAGAGAGTGAGACAAAGGTGGTAGTTGTTCGATGGTCGGTTGTGGTGATTGACCAAGATAGAGGGAGAGAGGGAGAGAAAGGTGGTGGTGGTTTGGTGGCCAGTTGTTGTGCAGCGGCCGGGAGAGAGATGATGATGGTCGGATGTTGAGAGAGAGACAGAGGTGGTGGTTGTTCGGTGCCGGTAGTGGTGTTCAACCAAGATAGTGGGAGAGGGAGAGTGGGAGAGAAAGGTGGTGGTGGTTTGGTGGCCAATTGTCGGTGGTCCCAGGAGGCCGAGAGAGAGAGAGAGAGAGAGAGAGTGTGTGTGTGTGTGTGTGTGTGTGTGTGTGTGTGTGTGTATGTGTGTGTGTGTGTGTGTGTAATCGGGAGGATAATAGGGAAGATTGTTAATGTGGGATTTTATTTCCTAAATTAACTCCTAATTATCTTTTAATGATTTTTAAAAATTAATTAATTTTCATATATGTAATTTTTCCAAAATGTCCTTTGTGCACCCTTGGGTAGATTATCCGATGCACAAAAGTTCCTCGAGGTTCCCCGATGCATGAAAGTTCTCAATTGAACCTCAATCTATATATATAAATCGTATCATATATACATATGTATATTATTAACTTGTACCTCTAATTTATACATATGTGTATTACTTTTTACCTTTTAATTTAATTATTTTTGTTAAGTCTATACGTATTAATTTGTTTTATAAAAATGTATGAATGTACCATTTTCATGATTGTATAACTTAACATATAATATGTTCTGATTTAACAATTTTGAAAATTATTATTTATAAAAACTACAGATATTCAATGTATTAACTCATTAAGTTTAGCTAAAAACTATATAAGGAATATAACTATACTTAAAGTAATAAATTCATTAAAACACATAATATGTTAAGTTCATATATTTTTTTTAAGTTTTATCTACATTTTAATATATACAGTTTATATATATGTACAAAATCTTTTGTTTAACAAAAAAATATATATATATTTCGTGAAAACAAATCAATATGTATTGACTTAACAAAATAATAAAATTAGAAGGTAAAAGTTAATATACAAATGTATAAATTTGACAATAAAAATTAGCTAAATATATAAATATTTATATGAAGCAATATATAATAAAGTGACAAGTTATTAAAAAAAATAAAAGACATAAATAAATACGATTTTTTAAAAATGAAAAAAAAAATGTATAGATAATTTTAACAAAATGTATAAATAATTGAATATATGTTTAAAATAATAATAATATACACTATATCTATAGATTGATGTTTTAATTGAGAACTTTTATGCACCGAGGAACCTCTGAGAACTTTTGTGCATCAGATAATCTACCAAAGGTGCATAAATGGTATTTAAGGAATACAAAATAAATTTGAAATTAAATATATAGAAATACGAAAATATGGAAATTAAATCAATATTAATTACATTTCCTTAAATCTCTCTCACTTTCCTTCTCTTCCTCCCCCTTTCTCTCAACCACACACACACACACTCACTCTCTCTCACTCCCTCCCTCCTCACCCTTTTGGCCCCACAATGAGCATGAAGATCATGAACGAAGACGAATCAAGAAGATGAACATGAAAATGAAGATGATAAACAAAATAGATGATGAACGAAGATGATTAACATGAAGACGATGATGAATGAAGCTGCATCAAGAAGATGCACGAAATAGATAACGAATGAAGATGAACGATGAACACGTTACATAGATAAATATTTGTATTTTTTTGTTAATTGTGTCTTTTTTTGAACACGATGCATAGATGAATTTGTGTATTTTTTGTTAAATTTGGATTTGTATCAATCAAATTCTTTTAGCATTTATTATTTGATTATTTGTTAAAATATTAAATTTAATGAGGTATGCACATTTCCCAAAATGCCCTTATATATTTGTTTCTATAATGCACAAGATGCATAATATTGTCCAACTATTTACCATTTTGCCACTAATCTAATCCACACAATTTTTTGATCTAATGGATAATATAGGTTCTTTTGTACCTCGATGCATAAAAGTTCTCAATATATATATATATATATATATATATATATATATATATATATATATATATATATATATATATATATATATATATATATATATATATATATATATATATATATATATATATATAAGTTATTTTACAATAATTAATAAAAATGACAAATAACCAAATTATTATTATATATTTCTTCAGTTAAATACCTAAATTAGTAATGATAATAATAATAATAATAATTTATTAGTTTAGTCAAATTGTACTAATAAGAAAAAAAGTACATATTACAAAAATAAAGTTAGAATAAAAATTAACTAAAAATAATATTAAAAATAAAATAATTGGTTAGGAAATAAAACTGAAATAAAATTAAAAGGGTAAAATAGACATTCTTAAGATAATGATAGGTCAACATACCAAAAACATAACAAAAAACAATCATAGATACTAAAATTGTAATTTTGTTGTGAAAAGAAGGATAACCATAATTTCTATATAACAATAGGGACGAAAATTGTAATTTACCCTAATAATAATTATAACAATAATAATAATAATAATAATAAACGATATATTTAAAAATTATTACTTTAGTCCAATTGTAATAATAAGAAAAAAAAAACATGTATTAAATAAAGAGATAATTGTGAAAAAAAATTCTTGAGTTGAACCATTTTTGTGATTAGAACCCCTAACCATTTATTAATTGCACAAAAATATCTAACTGACAAAATCTCACGTAATTGAGATATCATCGGTTGTAACCGGTTAAAAGTCGAACGTCGCCATCGACAAGTTATCAGTGACCACCGGAATTTCGCTGAAAAGGTAGATTGCAACAAAAAAAACACATATTTGAACAAAGGAATTAACGATAAATGTGAAATTGAATCATAAAATACAGAAAAATGAGTTCGCTAGAAAAAATATTTTTCAGAGATAAATGGTTGGTTAGCAGATTCCAATCAGTTCATCAGGTTGCAAGTCATTTTAAAAAGACCTTATTTTGATAGGTTTTAGTCAGTTGGAGGTTTTTTGTGCAATGAAAATTGATTGGAGGTTTTAATCACATAATAGTCTAACTTGAAGGTTTTTGCACAAATATGCTTTAAATAAATAATGATAGAATAAGAAGTAATTAAAAACAATATTAAAAAAATTGGTTAGAAACTAAAACTGAAACAAAACTAAAATGGCAAAAGGGTCATGTTCTAAATAAAACAAAAAAAACAACCATAGATACTTAAATTGTAGGGTAAATTACAAATTTCGTCCCTGTGGTTTATAGCAAATTACGGATCCCGTCACTCTATAGAAGAAATTACAAATTCGATGTCTGTGGTTAACATTTTGTTACGGATTTAGTCATTTGACCAGTTATTTTTTTAAATATGACAATTTTACCCTTCATTAAATGATAAAAATAAGTAATGAACTTTTATTTATTTTACAAAATTAAAAAACAAAAATAAAAAAATGATAAAAGCTCTCTCTCTCTCTCTCTCTCTCTCTCTCTCTCTCTCTCTCTCTCTCTCTCTCTCTCTCTCTCTCTCTCTCTCTTCTCTCTCTCTCTCTCTCTCTCTCTCTCTCTCTCTCTCTCTCTCTCACAGTTTTACCCAAGATCCATCTTTTTTATCTTAATTATTAACAAATAACTCTCTCTCTCTCTCTTGCTATCTCCCCTCTGATAGTCGGTCACCACCGCCACCTCCCTTCGGTTAGCCACCACAACCAACCAGTCTGGAACAATATATGAACTCAAATCCTACAATAAATCAAACAGACGAGATTCAAACGAGATCTACAAAGACGATATTTAAACCCGGATATCATCGGTGTGAGAGAGCCACGAACAAACTCGAAGCCAACGTCGATCAGAGGGGGCGGAAAGAGAAATCGATTAAAAAGAGAGGGAGAATATCGATATGATAAGGCGGAGTAGGAGTAGCCGAGTATGATCCAATATGAGATAGGCACCCATTGTTATGCCATAAACCATTTTTTGCGATTGAACTACCTGTTGTACTTATCCAACGAAGAAAACTAGATATGAAAATCATCTGATATAGAATGGATATGAAAATCATCCAACAAGAAAATTAAAGGAGTAGCATTTGCCCACGGAGCTCCACGGCCACAGGGATGAAAATCTCATCGACTTCCAACCACCACTGTCAGAAATTGTTGAAGACCTCAAACTACCAAAGGATTCAAGCACCCATCGATTTCTAGTTAGGATTCAAGCACACCCATCGATTTTAGATCTGGGTTCAGCCTTGATTAATCTGGATCTCGGTCATAGAGTAATAGGTCTCTCTCTCTCTTCATTGCGATGTGAATGAAGGGGGAGGCGATGGCAATTCCAGAGCAAAGGCAGATGAAAGTTTGTATCAACATGATGGAACTGTTAGAAAAAAGTAGTCGGAGGAGGAGAGGTCTTTGGCCGGAGAAGATGATGGTGAGAGGTATTAATGGTCAAGGTGGGGATCATCGGAAACCGAAGCTAAAAACAAAAGAAAGGCTTTTTTGTATATTTGTGTGAGTGTGTGTGTGTGTGTGAGAGAGAGAGAGATGGAGCTTTTATCATTCTTTTATTTTTGTTTTTTAATTTTGTAAAATAAATAAAAGTTCATTACTTATTTTTATCATTTAATGAAGGGTAAAATTGTCATATTTAAAAAAATAACTGGTCAAAGGACTAAATCCGTAACAAAATGTTAACCACAGACATCGAATTTGTAATTTCTTCTATAGAGGGACGGGATCCGTAATTTGCTATAAACCACAGGGACGAAATTTGTAATTTACCCTAAATTGTAATTTCAATGCGAAAAAAATGGTAACCATAATTTGTTACAACCACAAGGACGAAAGTTGTAATTTACCCTAAATTGTTTAAAGATAATACATTTAAAACATTGGATTCTAGGCACTTGTTAAACTTATTTCTGTAGTAGTAACCCAAATTTCAAAATACACTAAACAATTTCTAATTCTTTCAAAATTCATTCCATGAGTCAAACGCGCTAATAGTTTGCCCTATCTTCGGAATTTATTTTGGCTCATTCATTAGTGTTTTAGTTTGTGTTTGTGAATTCATCATCCATAATAAGCTTTCTAAGTTCCAACTTTTTTGAACAAACCCCCAAAGTTAGAAACAGAGTTAACTTGATGCAATCTCAGTTTGATCCTGATATATATTACAAATATACACATAACCAGCTACCATTTACCAAACCCGTTTGCCGAGATGTTGGCTCGCACTACTCAGTTAAGAAAGTTCATCCTTTAGGACATGTTCCCAATCCGATGATGCGCTGTAAGGAGTATGCAACCCAGATTCATACTGATTCTGTATTGGGCTAGTCCCACCACCCGAGTTCGTAGCCCCTGCCGCTTCTGGATCATTGACACAAAAACATTAATTAAATGTTTTTCTATCACATTCATTCGTGTAAATTACGAAATATACATAATTAGTTTGTTACCTTTACCAGCTTGATGTTGAAAATGAGGTTCTACAGTTACACCACAGTTTTGACTTTCTTTACCTGCAAATTCAGCATGAGTACCATTCGCCAAAACTTTCCATTCATTGTTAACAGAATCTTGACTCACCTCGAGAGTTCAATACATTCAGTCTAGCCATAACCGACTGCTCAACATCCTCGGTGCCCAACTCAAGTATACCACAGCTTTGACTTTCTTTACCTGTAAATTCAGCATTAGTACCATCTGCCAAAACTTTCCGTTTTATTAACAAAATCCGACTCACCTCGAGATTTCAAAACATTCAGTCTAGCCATAACAGACTGCTCCACATCCTCGGTGCCCGATGCAAAGGTAGAATGCATAATTACTGCTTCATCTGATACACATCAACAAATTTCATCATCGAGTCGTGTTCATGTAATATTCAAATCTTTCTTCATTACCTTTACCAATATGATGCTGAAATAGGGTCCCCTCAGCCACTCCAGAGCTCCGAATTTCATTACCAGAAGCTTCAATATCTGCAGATTCTTTCTCTGCCATAATAACAGGATTTGACTCTTCACGACGTTTCAGTATATTGAACCGGGTCATGACAGAATTCTCAACATCGTCAACGTGTCCAACACCCTCCAAAGAATTATGTGCATGGGTTTCTGATGTCTTGCTACTAACAGCTTCATGCATCAGTTTGGTGGCCATTTCAAAGAAATTGGGGGTTGAAATTTTCTTAACATCAGAAGCAACTTCAGATACATCTGGGACTGAAACATGTAAGTAAATTTACAGACCATGAATATATAAGATTTTAGACTCGAATAACAGCAATACCTGCTGCTTTGGATTTGTCCATCTCTCTCTTCGCACGTTGAAAACGAGTTCTATAACGAAAAGCACACAGCTCGGCTTCAGCTTCAAGCCACAGATTCTTGTACAAAAGAGTGTTGGAAGATAGATCCTCTTCACACTCTAAATTCTCATCAAGGACCTTTTTTATTGTCTGCTCCAGAGTATGGTCAACAAGCAAAGGTTTTCAAATCCAAAGTTAAAACGAATATATAAGCAGTTGAGGAGTAGGGATAGAGAAAAATACCAGAACCATGTTATGGTCTTTCGATAGGTCATCCTCCCTTGGAGAAGCACCCTGTAGTTTTTCCACGTTCTTACCAGAATGATCATCATTCCTTTCCTGATGTAGAGCAGACAGATTAACAGCTTGAGGATAAGTATATTTTTTAGCAGAAGGCACTTGGTCGCTTTTTCTAGACATGCATTCATTAAGATTGCTGATGACACGATCAAGGGCCTTGTGATCTTGTTCCTTCAGTCCACATTTATCCTTCGAACAATGAAGTAAAAGCAATTCTGAGAGGTTACTCAGTGCCTTGTAAAGAACATTCACATCTAGAATTTCAGAGGTGGAAAGATTAGCAGCATTTTCTATGGATGCAAGGATATTGTGGTCCACGTCTCCATTGATAGATTGGATTTTCGTTTCAGATATAAAAACATTCTCATTGAGATTTGGTAACTTCAATTGAGAAATTTGAGGGTTTGCATCATTTGATGGCTCGCTCAAGAGACCATTCCCGTTTCTCGGTTTGGGAACGAGGCGTACATAACAACCTTGTCCTTTGCTAGCTTTTGCAGAATCGGATCCTACAACCTCGACCCCGCCATTCTTTTGGTCCTTTTCCGTGGGTGTAAAAGCCAAAGTCCTCTCATCAGAAACATTATTTTCGTGTGGTTCTGATGAGGAGACATTTGAAGAATGGTTGAAGAAATGGTCTACTTGAGACCCTAGGAGATTCACACCATTGCTTGTTTGTAATTTCTTTGTAGGATGCGAAGATGACTCTGGTTCTGGAGATCCAAATTGTGAAAAGTGACTTGGAGCTCCTTTCCAGCATGGAGAATCTTCAGCAGGGTTATGTTGATCGAAATGCTCGGACACGTTTGAGGAAGACTTTACATCTTCGGTTGTATTGACATTAGGAATTTGAATATTTGAACTTGCTTTGAACTCAAAATTCAATGGACTATCAGTAGACATCTTAACATGCTCATCACTTCTTCCAATTTGAAAGCTCAGTTGATTTAAAGCTAATCCACTTTCTTTGGGTTCAGAATCTAGTTGAAGCCGAGACTCCTTTTCTTTCAAGGGATAATGACTAACCAAAACATCATTGCTGTTAAACGCTGCATTACCGCTGATCTTAGAAGAAACTGCACCATGAGCGGAAAAGGTTGAAGGACAAATTGGAGGTTTGATCACAAGAGAAGGCGAAGACTTTGTTACTGATGGTAATTTGAGATCATTACCACAATCAAAAGTGATTGATTGGTTCGCATATGGAGTGTATGACCCCTGGGCATTCCAGTGTTCTTTGGGAAGTTCAGGAGAGGGTATTGACGACACCCGTCGATGACGTGCTGATAGAGGTGTTGATAACCTAATTGAGAGCCCATTAGAAACAATCCCATGATTAGTTGCAGTAACTGACGTAGCATGCGACTTCCCAGTGACTGAAGGTCCAATGTTGATTTTCCTTGCAAGATGATTGTCGTATGTTCTGGGAAGCATGGAAGAATCTTCTTGTGTTCTGCCCAAAACCTCCGTGTGATAAGCTCCTCCTATATGATTATAAAAAGAACAGCAAAAGATTAGTCCTGCAGGGACCTAAATTTTCATATAAAATTTATATATATAACGATGAAACCAATAGCAAACTTTAATATCTTCCAAAAGGACCTAATCCCAGCCTGCGCATCAAATCAATAGTCTCAAAGTCTTTGCACACAAACAAGAACCATGTGATCTAAGAATATAACCTTGGAAACTCAGATATGCAACTTTTTCTAGACGTTGGCAACATCAAAATGTAGCTTGTAAACAAATAATGCATTCAGCCATTGGGATCACAGGAGTACCACTCTAAATAAAGGTATCGATAGGTCCACTTAAAAAATAAGAAAAAAAATTTTTTTTTTTTTTTTACGTAGAGATGTATAGAACTAACCTTATGAGTCTATATCCACCAAACATACCATACATTTATATATCATACAAATGACAAATTTTGATTATGTGAACGATGCACCATTCACACAAATTACAATGAATGATCACCACCATTCATAGTAAATGATGCTCCATTCAATAATTTCTCCATACATCACATGATCAAAATTTGTAATTTTAATATATAAAGATATGGTGTCCTAAGTAGATAGACTTATAATGTAAGTTTATATATCTCTATGTAACGAAAATGAAACAATATATTATCATTTTAAAGGTACGATTGGTAACCTCGATATGGAAGGATGCACCTTTAAACCCCAAAAATACCACAAAAACCTAAATTCATAAAATACATTAATCGAAAAAGAAAGACAAGTGCATGATATCTAAAACTAGTGAGAGAAAAGAAGACAACACCTTGATTCATATAACCCTTAGAACCAACCGAACCAGCAATGTTTGTCTCCTGAGAAAAAAAACTGTTTACAGAGTCCACCAAACTCTTACGTTGTGATTCATCCACTAGTCCACTCCAAGTGCCTACATGTTGGGGATCATGCTTCAATCCAGACAAACTTTGGCTATAATCCACTTGAGAAGAACCATAACCTTGACCTTGGACAAAACCCGTGCTACGAAACAAATCATAACCATGCTCATTAAGAGGCGCCAAGGGAACATCATCATCATCATCAGACGACAACAAAGCATACGGATAATAGAACGGAGCAGCTTCCGTTCCATTATTATAAAACGAATCAAGATTTTGTGGATTAGGGTTAGGGTCTACACCAGACAAACGAACAGCAGCAGGCGGATTGATAGGTTCCAAACCTGATTTTATACTAGAATTCATAGCAGACCAATTATGAGCGGTTGGTGAATTGATTGTTTCAGGAATCAAATAATTACTCGCAGAAGGAACGGTAGCAGTCCTAACCGAATCAGCCAATAAACCTCGTGTAGAAATTGAAGATTGGGAATAGGGCCAAGGGGAGTTAAAAAGCACTCCATCTGAACTTCCATTAAATTGGGAATCTAGGTTTGGATTTAAACTGAGTTTAGCATGGTTAGATCGTTCAACAGTAAATGGGGGAGCTAAAGGAGACAAATTTGAAGATGAAGACGATGATGATGATGATGATGCGAAATACCCTAAACCCATCATTTCATCATCTGTATCATAAAAACCCAAACAAAAAGTCTGATTACTGTTTCATAACAAATAACTCAATTCACATACAGGAGAATTAATCAATACATGAACAGATTACAGATTAAGATGATGGATGATCGGCGATGATTAAAAAGAGAAAATGGAGCATACCAGCGAAAGAGCAGGAAGACTTGGGGTGGCGAGAGCGATGGGTTTTTCTCATTGTTTTCTACATTCGAAGTGAGAAGTGATGGATGGGTGTTCTTGGTATCTCTTTATGCCGCTTGGTTTGTTTCTTTTGCTCGCTTTTGTAGACTTTTGTGTTTTCATCATTCATGTTTATGTACCCTTTTATTTCTATGAAAAATCAATAATTAAAAATAAAAATTAATTGGAGAATTTAAATTACTTCAATATCTTTTTAAAATTTTAAAAACTTTTGTATATATCCACAAATCTAAAATAACCATTTTTAAATTATTTAAATAATACAAAACATATCTTTTGGATTTATTTATTATAAAATCTTGAGTAAATTACAGAAATGGTTCCTATGGTATGGTTGAAATTATGTATATAGTCACTGGTCTTTAAAAATTGCATAAATGGTCCCTCAAAACACTATTTACTTGCAAAAATGATCCATCTTTCTCATAATTTTTTCTAGAGTAAAGGACATTTTTAATCCTTGTGGTTTGATGGTTTATCCGGATTCAGTCCTTTAACCATAATAAGGTCAAATTTCATCCCTATTTGCTAATTTTGTGCCCTTTTAGTCCATCGTCCGTTAAACTTAACGACACAACCATTAAATTTGTAAGAATGACATTTTTACCCTTTTCATTGAGACGCTTTTAGTCCCTATGGTTTTATTATTTACCCATTTCTAGTCCAACATTTATTTTATTTTATTTTATCTTTATAATTATATAATTTATAATGTAACACCCGCTAATTTTGAACGGATTAATTAAATTTTGGTCGTTTAATTTAATTATTAATTCGAGAAAATGGGATTTAAAATATCAGCATGTTCTTGAGTTTTATATATGTATACAAGAAAATATTAATTGTATATATATCAATATAGTGTATATATAAAAAAATAATAATAATAATAAAGAAATAAATATATGCATGCATGGATGGATGGATGCATTGCCATCATCATCATCATCCCATTTCTCTGGATAAATTCCTAGATATATATATATATATATATATATATATATATATATATATATATATATATATATATATATATATATATATATATATATATATATATATATATATATATATATATATATATATGTATATATGTGTATGAAACCCTAATAACAAAATTTTACTCCTCAAGAACACAAAGAGATTCTCATAAATCTGAAAATTTCTTTATTATTTTGGGGCTGGAAATTAAAGATTTGATTAACTTTTCATCATCTTCAACTCAAATCACCATTTGAGGCTCATTAAGGTAAAAATCCACACCATACCAATCATTATATACATGTTTTAAACATAGAAGGTATCTCTGCTTAAAATATAATCTGGAATTAAAAATTTGAAACAATGATATACAACATCTTCACAATTTGATTATAAAGTTTCAAGAACAATGAATGGAGGTTTCATGGGTTTTATGTAATGAATCAAAATTTACATATAAAGTGATTCAAATCAGTAAATAAAATATAGAACCTACATATATGGATTATGTGGAGTGGCCGGGGAGGCTAACGACGGCGGTGGTGGTGGCCATCGGCAGCGACAGGTTTCCCTCTGTCTGCTTTATTTTTCAGGGTTCCATCGAGAGGGAGAGGGAGAGGAGAGAGTGGGGTATTAATGGTTGCGTAGGAATCCGGTCGGAGAGACTTGCGCCGGCGGCGGCGGCGCTGCCAGCGATGGCGGTTAGCGGAGGCAGAAGCAACCGAGCTGTGTGGTTTATGTGTCCATCGAGAGAGGTAAGGAAGCAAGGGAGGTTGAGGCCGGAATCCGACCGGAGAGGAGGTTCAGCGACGGCACTGGTCAGCGCCGGAAAACCCTGGCCGGCGGCTGCCTGTTGCTTTCCTTTTTCTTGGGTTTTCAGCCGAGAGAGAAGAGAGGAGAGGATGAGATGGTTTTTGTTGTTATTATTTTTATGTTTATTTTTTTTCTTTCTTGGGCTTAATTAGGTTAAAAATTTTGTTGGGCCCTATTCAATTTAAAAATTGATATTGGGCTGACATATGTAGATTATAGTTTAAAATGGTGGGTTTGGTTTGGTTTGTTTTAATAACTCTTTTAAATTATAATTGGGCTAAAATGTTGGGCTATTAAATTACTTGGCCTAAATATGATTGATTTAGTAGGATTTACTTTAATGGACTTTAAATGTTATATATGAGTTACATAATTTAGTTTGTTTGGATTTAGAAACTTCTTAATAAATTATAATAAAATGAGATGAAAATTTGCAAGGAAGTAAAAGATATATCAATTAAATTAAATTATTTATTATTATATTGATGAATTACATAATTAATAAATTATAAATGTAGGTTGTTAACTTAAAGAACTAGAACTGTAAAGGAGTTCAAGGATTAATCGTTGTTATGAATTAGAGAGTTTCGAGCTTAAAAGGATTAAAATATGATTAAGTCTAGATATTTCATAATGGGATAATAACTTATAAAATAGATTCTTCGGTCTTAATAATTCAAACTACTGATTTAGTCCCTGAAGTTTAATTAAATAAATAGTCAACAGACTTAGTTATTTATAGATTTGAGTATATTGACAAATAAGCAATGTACTTTGATATCAGGTCCTTAGTAATTCAATTGACGCGTGTGGATTTCGTTAGTGTTTTCAGCGGTTAGCGAGTATACGCTTGGCGAGTACAGATTGCAGGCACTGTGAGTAATTGATTTAATTTCACAAATGATCATAAATGATATGCTTGCACTGGATATCTCTTTCGTTTCTATTGCCATGATTATTCTTTAACTACCATGCTTAGCCTTAAATGTTGTTATTTATTTCGTTGCATTGAGCCGATATCTGAGACCCCTTTTCCCCAGTATGCATACTGTGTATTATGTGGATTAAGCGAGGTTGCTGTGTGCTTCCGAGTTGTATGGCGGCGAGCCGCATGTTTTGTACACGTGCTAATCGAGCGAGTCGTACGCCGTGTACTTGTTATCGGGCGAGCCGGTAACAATACCCGATTCGTGTATGCTAAATCGAGTGAGTCGTAATGCTACACATGTTGAATTTGAGCCGATATTTGTGTTGAACATGTTATATATGCTTGTCTGTGCTTTTAAATCTGTTACTCGCTAGGCGACGACTTACCCCGGTTGTGGGGATAAATTTTCAGGTTTAACTGATAAGGGAAAGGCACCAGCTTCAGGATCTAGAGTTTGAGCATTTATGGTATCAGAAAGACTTCCGCATTTACTCTGATTTATATTTTGTACTTTGGATGGGTAGATCCCTAGACTTTCAATTTGGTTGTAATAATTAGATGTTATATTTTTAGCGCACTCTGAATGTGGTGGTTTTAGTTTATTTATGTATTGAAATTGAAGTTTGAGATTAGAACGCTTTATTTTATTACTTCGAGGATTATGTTGCAGATTTTAGTAAAAACGTCGCGTTATTAGAACGGGGCGTTTCAATATCAGAGCCAAGTTTGGTTTAAGTGAATTAAGTACTTGTTTGGTGCTTAGTCTTAAACCGTAAGATCAGTAGTAGTGTAAGTTATGATTGTATGATGTAAACTCTATCCTGATGGCCTTAGGATATTGGGTACGGTTAAGGTAGGTTTAACTGTAAACTTCATAAATATATGAACATATACCCTTATGAGCAAACCAGAAACTAATCAAGTATGAAAATATAACTGAAGTTTTAATTTAACTCATATAGTTAATTTTCAGTACCATGGCTGATGACGAGAGCCACAGTCATCCACGCGATGAGCAAGTTATCGTAGAGTCAGAGGATATAGAGCATTCTGACGGGGAGCGCGAGAATGAGGATGATTTAGATGATGATATTGGACCCGAGGGAGGGCCGTTGACCCCTCGTGAGACCTGGATGATGAGGTACATGACCCGTTACGTACGAGATGTTATGGACAAGAGCGGCGCGGAGATGCAGCAGAGTTTCCAGGAGATTCGCGACCTGATCGCTACTTCCCGATCTAATGCGGGAAATACTTTGACATCTGCTCCTACTGGTGTGGGAAATATTGTGGAGACCGAGACTGACGGACGACGATTTGACCGTGCTTCGTTCAAGGCCTTTAAAGGGTCTGGAGCGAAAGAGTTCGATGGGACTATGGAGCCTGTGAAGGCTCTGGAGTGGCTCGAGTGTTCAGAGAGGGCATTTCGCCTGAGTCACTGTTTAGAGACTGATATGGTAGAGTATGCCGCGGGGATGCTAGTGGGCCCAGCGTTGACTTGGTGGAAGAACACCTTGAGGGCTATTGGTTCCGATCTGGTGGGGAAGATGACTTGGGCTCAGTTTAGGAAGAGATTCCAGGATCAGTACTGTCCAGCGGACTTGACAAGGGAGATTGAGAGACAGTTTTTAGCTCTACAACAGGAGGGTCTGACAGTTCAGGAGTATGAGGCTGCGTTCAAAGAGAAATCACAGTTTGTGACGAGATATGCGCTAGATGAGGAGACGAGAGTAGACATGTTTGTGACTGGACTTCGTGCTGAAATTAAAGAGTTTGTTGAGATGCAGAGCTATAAGACCCTTGAGGAGGCAGTTATGAGTGCGCGGAAGCACGAACGAGCACTGTTAGGTTCTACTAATTCTTTGATGTCATCACCCAAGAAAGCTAGGACTGCGGGTCCTGATCGGTTATTTCAGACTTCTGCAAAATCATCTGGTTCTTCTTTCTCCCAATCCCAGCAGCAGTATACATCAGCGACACAGATGCCGCACGATTGCCAGCAGTGTGGGAAGAGACATACTGGGCTATGTAGTGGTTTTTCTAGAGGGTGTCATGCATGTGGGGATACCAGGCACATCAGAGTTAGCTGCCCGATTCATCCATTGATTTGTTTCGATTGTGGGGTTCAGGGTCATGTAGCGAGGAACTGTCCTCAGCGGAGACAGAGTCAGAATATGAGTGCTAGCATTGCATCTATGAGTCAGCCTGCTGCAAGACCAGCTCAGTCGAGGAGAGGCGACACTGATAGAGTTCCGAATTGTGCTTTTCAGATCACCGCCGATGAGGCTTACGAGACTCGTGATGTGGTTACGGGTATTTCTGACTTAACGCTTTTCTTATTTATCTGTTATATAACTGGGGTGACACCATTCATTTTTATATATGTGCCTCTTTTGTATATTATCTGAATGTATTTATTTTATGTTATTTGATTCCATAGACGTTGAGACCGTAAGCGAGCGTGTGTCATAGGCTTAAGAGATTTACATATATGCTTAGTCTTGGTGATCAAGATTTCACTTTAGGGTTTGTAGTTATAATTACTAGGGGATTGAATGTGATTGTGGTATGAATTAGTTGGATGCTTATAATGCTCATGTTGTTTGTTCAAGAAGTAAGATTTTAATTTCGAGTGAATAGATAAGAATATATGTATTTAGAGTGTTTTGATGCAACACGGAGAAGAGTAATCATTTATACATTGAGGTAGTTGGAAGACCATGAGAGAAAAGATTTGATACACGACTAAGAATTAACAGCGATGATGTTTACATTGAAGTGATGGAGGAGTTAATTAGATGTAAAAGGATGTCAGTTAGTCATTAATACATGAATTCATAAGATTTACTATGACATGCAATAGAAAAGAATTTTATTGAATTGTAGAGGTAAGCATTATCAGGTAAGTATTGACTGTTAGCGTTGAAGTCTAAGCACATGATTGGATTCAGATTAATTGGGAGTGATTTGAAGCTATTCAGGATCGATTGTAAATATATTCGGTTTAAGCAAAGATCCCTTAAATTTGAAGTTGATAGTCATGTGATGCTAAGAGTATCGTCTGCGGAGGAAATTATACAAATTAAGAAGCGTAATTCTAAGTTCATTATAATGTGTTGGACTATAAAGTGCATCGGTGCGCAAGATTAACAACTAAAATTTGTCATTGAAGTTTCTTAATGCACATGATGGTTACGATGTTAGTTTTATAAAAAATAATTTTTTTTTTGAAGAATGCCGATAAGATGATAATCATTCAGAATGATAAGATTGATACGAGTATTCAAAATGTCAACATGGTTTAAGCAAGGTGACGTATTACTGAGATTCGAATCATACATGGAGATCTAAGACAGAGATGTAAGTGAGATATTCGACTTACGTTAATTTCTTATGATCTCGAGGACGAGATCAATCCAACTTGTAGGAGATTGTAACACCCGCTAATTTTGAACGGATTAATTAAATTTTGGTCGTTTAATTTAATTATTAATTCGAGAAAATGGGATTTAAAATATCATCATGTTCTTGAGTTTTATATATGTATACAAGAAAATATTAATTGTATATATATCAATATAGTGTATATATAAAAAATAATAATAATAATAAAGAAATAAATATATGCATGCATGGATGGATGCATTGCCATCATCATCATCATCCCATTTCTCTGGATAAATTCATATATATATATATATATATATATATATATATATATATATATATATATATATATATATATATATATATATATATATATATATATATATATATATATATATATATGTATATATGTGTATGAAACCCTAATAACAAAATTTTACTCCTCAAGAACACAAAGACATTCTCATAAATCTGGAAATTTCTTTATTATTTTGGGGCTGGAAATTAAAGATTTGATTAACTTTTCATCATCTTCAACTCAAATCACCATTTGAGGCTCATTAAGGTAAAAATCCACACCATACCAATCATTATATACATGTTTTAAACATAGAATGTATCTCTGCTTAAAATATAATCTGGAATTAAAAATTTGAAACAATGATATACAACATCTTCACAATATGATTATAAAGTTTCAAGAACAATGAATGGAGGTTTCATGGGTTTTATGTAATGAATCAAAATTTACATATAAAGTGATTCAAATCAGTAAATAAAATATAGAACCTACACATATGGATTATGTGGAGTGGCCGTGGAGGCTAACGACGGCGGTGGTGGTGGCCATCGGCGGCGACAGGTTTCCCTCTGTCTGCCTTATTTTTCAAGGTTCCATCGAGAGGGAGAGGGAGAGGAGAGAGTGGGGTATTAATGGTTGCGTAGGAATCCGGTCGGAGAGACTTGCGCCTGCGGCGGCGGCGCTGCTAGCGATGGCAGTTAGCGGAGGCAGAAGCAACCGAGCTGTGTGGTTTATGTGTCCATCGAGAGAGGTGAGGAAGCAAGGGAGGTTGAGGCCGGAATCCGACCGGAGAGGAGGTTCAGCGGCGGCACTGGTCGGCGCCGGAAAACCCTGGCCGGCGGCTGCCTGTTGCTTTCCTTTTTCTTGGGTTTTCAGCCGAGAGAGAAGAGAGGAGAGGATGAGATGGTTTTTTTGTTATTATTTTTATGTTTATTTTTTTTTTCTTGGGCTTAATTAGGTTAAAAATTCTGTCGGGCCCTATTCAATTTAAAAATTGATATTGGGCTGACATATGTAGATTATAGTTTAAAATGGTGGGTTTGGTTTGGTTTGTTTTAATAACTCTTTTAAATTATAATTGAGCTAAAATGTTGGGCTATTAAATTACTTGGCCTAAATATGATTGATTTAGTAGGATTTACTTTAATGGACTTTAAATGTTATATATGAGTTACATAATTTAGTTTGTTTGGATTTAGAAACTTATTAATAAATTATAATAAAATGAGATGAAAATTTGCAAGGAAGTAAAAGATATATCAATTAAATTAAATTATTTATCATTATATTGATGAATTACATAATTAATAAATTATAAATGTAGGTTGTTAACTTAAAGAACTAGAACTTGTAAAGGAGTTCAAGGATTAATCGATGTTATTAATTAGAGAGTTTCGAGCTTAAAAGGATTAAAATATGATTAAGTCTAGATATTTCATAATGGGATAATAACTTATAAAATAAATTCTTTGGTCTTAATAATTCAAACTACTGATTTAGTCCCTGAAGTTTAATTAAATAAATAGTCAGCAGACTTAGTTATTTATAGATTTGAGTATATTGACAAATAAGCAATGTACTTTGATATCAGGTCCTTAGTAATTCAATTGACGCGTGTGGATTTCGTTAGTGTTTTCAGCGGTTAGCGAGTATACGCTTGGCGAGTACAGATTGCAGGCACTGTGAGTAATTGATTTAATTTCACAAATGATCATAAATGATATGCTTGCACTGGATATCTCTTTCGTTTCTATTGCCATGATTATTCTTTAACTACCATGCTTAGCCTTAAATGTTGTTATATATTTCGTTGCATTGAGCCGATATCTGAGACCCCTTTTCCCCAGTATGCATACTGTGTATTATGTGGATTAAGCGAGGTTGCTGTGTGCTTCCGAGTTGTATGGCGGCGAGCCGCATGTTTTGTACACGTGCTAATCGAGCGAGTCGTACGTCGTTTACTTGTTATCGGGCGAGCCGGTAACAATACCCGATTCGTGTATGCTAAATCGAGCGAGTCGTAATGCTACACATGTTGAATTTGAGCCGATATTTGTGTTGAACATGTTATATATGCTTGTCTGTGCTTTTAAATCTGTTACTCGCTAGGCGACGGCTTACCCCGGTTGTGGGGATAAATTTTCAGGTTTAACTGATAAGGGAAAGGCACCAGCTTCAGGATCTAGAGTTTGAGCATTTATGGTATCAGAAAGACTTCCGCATTTACTCTGATTTATATTTTGTACTTTGGATGGGTAGATCCCTAGACTTTCAATTTGGTTGTAATAATTAGATGTTATATTTTTAGCGCACTCTGAATGTGGTGGTTTTAGTTTATTTATGTATTGAAATTGAAGTTTGAGATTAGAACGCTTTATTTTATTACTTCGAGGATTATGTTGCAGATTTTAGTAAAAACGTCGCGTTATTAGAACGGGGCGTTTCATATAAATATACTTAATTTATTATAAACACACTTATTTTATTTATAAATATATTTATATTTTAATATTTTATTTACATTTATTATTGTTCGTATTTTATTTAAAATTTAACTTTTCTTTTAATTAAAATTATATATTTTCTTTACTAATTTATTTAAAGTTCATCTTCTTTATTAATATTAATTTTTATAATATTATTGTTGACATTTATATATGTAAGTTTGTTAGTTGTGTTTAAGTAGATATAATATCGTCGATATTTTTCCTCTCCAAAGTCACTATTTCTTCAAATATCTTCCAACATAATCAATTATCGACACATAAATTATATACATATGTGAATATACTTGAAGAAATAATGACATAGGAAGATATTTGAAAATATCATACACACACACACACACAGATATATATATATATATATATATATATATATAGAATATGGTTCGAGGAAGTACCACTACTTATACAGCGCACCAGAAGCTACCACCTTTAAAAAATATTTTTAATTTTTTATTTCATAAACATGTTTTAATTAACATTATGAAGATTATATGAAATTTCACATACATTCACATCTTCTAGCTCCTAAAAATGATGTGAACGCACACTTACATAATTTTGCATATATGTGGTGCGTGATTTCATGCACTTAGAGTGTTCGAATTTGCGCGAAATTCACATATTATCTGTGTAATGTTAATTAAAACATGTTTGTGAAAAAAAATTTTAAAAAAATAATTTTACGAGTGATACCTTCGGGTACGCTGTGTAGTAGGTAGTACTCACTTGAACATATATATATATCCAACACATATAATATAATTTATGTGTATAATTGATTAGGTTGGAAGATACTTGAAGAAATAGTGACTTTGGAGAGGAAAAATATCGACGATATTATATGTACTTAAACACAACTAGCAAAATTACATATATAAATGTCAACAATAATATTATAAAAATTAAAATTAATAAAGAAGATGAACTTTAAATAAATTAGTAAAGAAATATTTATTTAACTTAAAATAAAAGTTAAATTTTAAATAAAATACGAACAATAGTAAATGTAAATAAAATATTAAAACATAACTATATTTATTAATAAAATAAGTGTGTTTATAATGAATTAAGTATATCTATAAATAATATAATTATAAAGATAAAATAAAATAAAATAAATGTTGGACTATAAATGGGTAAATAATAAAACCATAGGGACTAAAAGCGTCTCAATGAAAAGGGTAAAAATGTCATTCTTACAAATTTAACGGTTGTGTCGTTAAGTTTAACGGACGAGGGACTAAAAGGGCTCAAAATTAGCAAAATAGGGATGAAATTTGACCTTATTATGGTTAAGGGACTGAATCTGGGTAAACCATCAGACCACAATGACCAAAAATGTCCTTTTCTCTTTTTTCTAAATGACGGTTTTACCCTTTTCTCAATAACATATTTGGTCTCTCAATTATGTAATTTATTTCACTTTTAGTCCTTTACATGAATTTTTACTTTATATTTAAATTTAAAAATGTTAATTTAAAAACTTATTGTTATTATTATATTTTTATTTTTTAAACTATATTTGTTTTATTATTAGAATTATCCTAATTTGTATATTTAAATTTATTTAATTTACGTCTTTTTACATATCAAATTTATTTATTAAAATTTTATTTATCTTATATTTTATTTGTAAAATTATTTGTACATTTTTGTCTTTTATACATTTTCGTATAAATATTTAATTATTTTAATATATTTTTATTTGATTATACTTTTTATGAGAAAAGTATAAATATTGGGACATTTTAATTTAATTATTTTGTAATGTATGGTGGCACTCGTGGTATCATTTTTTTCTAATTATTTTGGGGTTTTATTCATTATGATTTAAATATTTTGTTATAAGTAATACATGTTAATTTACACCTACTACTTTATTCATTTTATTCTGATTATTTTGTTACATTAATATGTTCCGATTTAATTACAAAATATACAAACCAAAATGAATCTATCAAAGTATACAATCTAAAACGTATACGTTTAGTTAAGTCAAAACATATAAATGTTTATGTTAAGTTTATACAATTTATATATTTTACTTAAAAGTTAAGTCAAAACTTAGAAATGTAAAAAATATTTAATTGAAAATGAATAAAATGTGAAGTTTACATATTTTTGTTAAAAATTATAAGAGTAAATTACACAAATGGTCCCTGTAGTATATAGGTTTTTACGGTTTTGGTCCCTAAAAGAATTTAATTACATGGATAGTCCCTAAAAAAGAATTTTTTCACTCTTTTGGTCCCTGAATTAGCTTGACCTAATGTTTGACAAAAAAAGACCATTTTACCCTTTTTGATAAATTACCCTTGTGATAAATTATACTTTGATCCTTTAAATTATTACTCTATTATTATTACAATTATTACAATTATTATTATTATTATTATTATTATTATTATTATTATTATTATTATTATTATTATTATTATTATTATATGTTCTTGAGTGTCTTGGAGCAAACCTAGATATCCAGTCACCATCATCGTTGAACTTGATTTTTGGCGACGATTTAGAATGTCGATGATGCGGACGAAGACGAATACCAAGCTGGAAACGATCTGGAAGCATACAGTGTTGGAATTAGTGTCCAAGTCACAATTATTTGTAAACATATTGTTATCAGGCTGGATCCTTTTTGGGTGCATGCAATGAATTGTAAAGAGAAGATGATTAACTTAAATATATAATGTTAATTAGTTTGTTAATTTATTATGTTTAATAAATTAATTAGAAACTAAATAATTGATTATATTTGATTAATGGGTTAGTTTGTTAATTTATTAATAGTTAATAAATTAACCGGAAGCTATTAGAATTAATTGAGGAAGTACAGGGGCTAAACTGCAATTAGTTGATAGTCAACAGGGCACCCCTAAACCCTAATAGGGGGGCCGGCCACCAATCCATCCCACATGGATTTGGGATCAAAAATCTGTAGGTTTCTAAAACCTATAAATAGGCAGCCCCTGCCTGCTTCATTACTCGCTCATTCAATTCTAAGTTCTCTAACGATCACAAGGGATACCAGTTTTTGGGACTCTGAGATCTGAGCTTAGAAAAGTTATAATTATATTTTCTTTTGTTCATTGGGTGTGAACAACTAGAGGCGATCTTGCTTTAGACGCTTGTTGCTCGATTCAGAGGCTGTTCATGAAATCGTTCTTCGTGAAGAAAATTGCGAATTTTCTCAAGGTTAGTTTTTCTTATTCATCTCTTTATTTTAATAATTAGTTGCTTAGTTTGTTTGGTTAGATCCTTAAGGTTTTATATTCTTGCATAATTAGGTTATTTAATTTTCCGCAAAGTTTTAATTTAACCTAGCAAGGGTATATGAAACTCAACAGTGGTATCAGAGCGGTTAACCTAACGAGCTTTGCACTAATTTTGAGATGATAATCTTGTTCTTAAATTTCGAAATTTGTTTTGATTAATTTTCAGAATTTTGATTTAATTTTAATGGTGTTTTAATTTTAAATTAAATTGTTTAAACTTAAAATTAATTTTTAAATATTAAATAAATCCGAAAAATTAATTAAAAATTAATTTTTCGAAATTTTTGGAGTAAAATTCGTTTTTTGATAATTATTTAATTTTTAAAATAGTTTTTAAATATTAAATTAATTGTCTAAATTTTGAAAATTGTTTTTCATATTTATCTTCAAATTTTCGGATTTTTAAAAGGTTTTAAATAGATAAATCTGAAATACAAAATAAATTATTATTTTATTAATTTAGGATTTTATTAATTTAATTAAGGGTTTGATTTTTGGGGTTTTAGATAAACATGCCTTAGAGATAAGCTTGATTTTCTAGGTTTATCCTAAATCCTAATTATCTAGAAATTACCTTAATTTAAATTAAGTGCTTATCCTAAAGGTTTTAGAATATCATAATTTATTAGGATAAACTTGTATTATCCTAGGTTTAAATTTTGAGGATTTATATGGTTATATATATAGGTTTCGGATTTAATATATATATTTAATAATTAAATGTTTCTTATTTTATTTAAATATCGAAACCGAAATATATATATAAAAAAATAAATATTAATTTAAACCCTAATATTTTAAATTGTTTAAAATATACCCTGAATTTTAAAATGTTTAAAATAGACCCTTTAGTTTTAAAAGTTTAAAATTAAACCCCTAAGATTTAAAAGAAATTTATATATGTATTATTGATTATATATATATATATATATATATATATATATATATATATATATATATATATATATATATATATATCATTTAAATCTAATTACATCGTCAGTCAATTGATAAATCGGCTCACCCATAGTGAACAAACTATAAACGAGGTATAAGGCGGGTCGCTCTGCTTCCCTAAAGGAGTAGGTTTTTAACAGCTTCGCGCTGACCTACCTCCTCCACTTCGCTGTGCGTTCAATGGAGCTACCGAGAACTTTTGATAGGATGGTGTCCAGATTAAAAGTATAATCTAAAGTACTAAAACAAAAAATCCCGTTTCAGATATATCAAAAGTGAATTAGTATGCAAATCCATGAAAAATGCACATCTCTTATATGCACTGTTAGTGGAGCGTGTGTATTGACCGGCACACTAATGAGAGACATATTAGGAGGTGATGTAGGACTCGCGATTCCCGGACTGATCCGTGCCGGGTCTTACGCAGTTTTGCATGGTTAGATTCACCATCTTGTCCGTGATCCTCGGCAACCCAGTCACGGATAGTAGTTGAGCATAACCGAGATTAACATGCCATTGATAAGATTCAATGAATCTCAAAAGATCTAGGAATTTCATAGAGATTGAAATCGACAAGAGTTTTGTCCACCTAAAATAAATTCGTGGTGTGATTACGGCGACCCTTTTCATAAAACGAATCGAAAATATGGATCCTAGCCTTAATTCAAATTGGGTAAATTGTTTAAGGAATACTTCATACTAACTAAAACTTTATCTCACAGATGTCTACTTCTACTGGTACTCCCACTCCTGCTTCCAACCACGCATCCAACTTCTCACTCCTTTCCGTTCTGGGTAGGGAAAAACTATCCGGTCCGAACTATGTGGACTGGATGAGAAACCTCAGGTTTACGCTGAGGTACGAGAACAAGGAGTATGTTCTCGATTAACAAATTCCCACACTGAATGAGAATCCCACCCAGGAGGAAATGGACGCACACCAGAATCATTACGATGATGCAAACAAAGTGTCTTGCATCATGGCGTCATCCATGGTTCCTGAGCTTGCTAAAGCCTTCGAGAATACATGGGTCTTTGAGATGAATCAGCAGCTGCGAGAGATGTTTGAGGCTAAGGCGAGCAAAGAGCGCCTTGATGTGGTAAGATCCCTCATGGCCTGCAAACCAAAACCTGGAACATCTATCTGCACTTTCGTCCTTGAGATGAAGGGGTACTTCGACCGGCTGGAGGCTCTCAATATGGTGTTTGACTCTGAGTTCTCCACCAATATCATTCTTTCTGGACTGCCCACCATCTATAATCAGTTCGTACTCTCCTATCAGATGAACATGAATCAGAAGGAGACGTCAATTATGGAACTGCATAATCTGCTCCGAACAGCTGAACAGGGCATCAAGAAAGATGAGACCCCTGTGGCCCATGTGCTTACTGTCGGTAAGGCCTCAAGAAAACGGAAGTCATCTTGGAAGGCCCCAAAAGCAAAGTCCAAGAAAGGGTCTCAAGGGAGAACAGAGTCCGGTATTGTGCCTACTAAAGATCCGAAGGAAGCAGTATGCTTTTACTGCAATGACAAGGGGCACTGGAAGCGAAGCTGCCCATCATATCTGAAGGACCTTAAAGACGGCAAAGTCGAAAAGGCCAACACCTCAGGTATGTTCATGATCGAACTCCATAACACTTCTATCTCTAATTCATGGGTTCTTGATACAGGATGTGGTACTCACATTTGCTCTGTATTGCAGGGACTAAGGGAAAGTAGAAGCTTGAAGCATGGAGAGCTGAACCTAATCATGGGAAATCGAAAGATCACGCCTGTGAAGAAAGTCGGAAGGTTCCAGCTCATGCTTAGATCAGGAGTAGAGATTAGCTTTAAATAATTGCTGTTATTCACCCGATATGAATCGGAACATCATTTCTTTGTTTGCCTTGTATAAGGATGGATACAATTTCATCTTTGATAATAATAATGCAAGTATTTTGGTTTATTTGAATGATGTTTTTATATTCAAAGCTTGTCCTTATAATGGCATATATGAAACTGTTGAGTGTGATAACAACCTATTTTTAATATTGATTCTAACGAAATTGATAAGTCCAAATTGTGGCACTGTCGCCTTGGGCACATTAACAAGAAATGCATCGCCCAACTCCAAAAGGATGGAGTGTTGGAATCATTCGACCTAAAATCGGATGATGTATGCGAATCCTGTTTACTGGGCAAGATGACAAAATCACCATTCACAGGAACGTGTGAAAGAGGTGAAGGACTATTGGATTTTGTCCACATAGATGTATGTGGGCCATTCCGATGTGCTACAAAAGGGGAAAATCGGTACTATGTCACCTTTACAGATGACTATAGTAGATTTGGATATGTTTATTTAATTAAACATAAGTCCGACACATTTGAGACATTCAAAAGATATCAAAGTGAAGTAGAGAATCAACTGGGCAGAAAGATAAAGGTTCTCCGCTCCGACAGGGGAGGAGAGTACCTTAGTATCGAGTTTCTCGATCATCTTAGAAGCTGTGGAATAGTTTCCCAGTTAACACCTCCTAGAACACCACAACTCAACGGAGTTGCGGAGAGGAGAAACAGGACCTTGTTAGACATGGTCCGATCTATGATGAGTCGAGCAACACTTCCAGTAAGTTTATGGGGTTATGCATTAGAAAACTGCGGCACATATTCTAAATCTAGTACCCACCAAGAAAGTTTCAAAGACACCTTACGAGATGTGGAAGGGAAAGCGTCCTTCCCTTGGTCACATCAAGATCTGGGGTTGTGAAGTCTTCTTTGGACGAGAGACCTCTGACAAACTCAGTCAAAGATCTGAAAAGTGTCTATTCGTCGGTTACCCACAAGAGTCATTTAGATATCTATTTTACAAACCACGTGAAAACGTAGTGTTTGTATCTCGAAGAGGAGTGTTCTTCGAGAAGGAGATAATATCTAAAGAGGACAGTGGGAGTAAGATCGATCTTGATGAGATTCAAGATACTACCGATGAAGAACCAACTGCAAACACTGACCATCAACATGAGGCTGAGATGCCTGTTGAACCCAATGACATATCCTTACCTTTGCGCAGATCCGGTAGAGTTAGCAATCCTCCTGAGTTCTACCATGGTTTCCATATTGAACAGGATGATATGATTAGTGATAGTACACTAGTCGACTTAGATGAACCAGCTAACTACCGGGAAGCGATGGCAGGCCCTGAGGCAGCCAAATGGAAGGAAGCTATGGATAGCGAGATTGAATCCATGTATGGCAACCAAGTTTGGAACTTGGTTGATCCCACACCCGGTCTAAAGACGGTGGGTTGTAAGTGGATATTCAAGAAGAAAACGGATATGAACGGGAAAGTACACACTTACAAAGCTAGGTTGGTGGCAAAGGGCTATACTCAAACCTAGGGGATTGACTATGAGGAAACCTTTTCACCGGTAGCTAAGATTAAATCCATAACGATAGTTCTAGCCATAGCTGCATCTCATGACTATGAAATCTGGTAGATGGATGTTAAAACCGCTTTCCTGAACGGGAAATTGACAGAGGATGTGTTTATGACACAACCTGAAGGTTTTGTAGACACCAAGTATCCTAAGAAAGTGTGTAAGCTTCAGAAGTCCATTTATGGACTTAAACAAGCTTCTCGAAGCTGGAATCTTTGCTTTCATGAGAAAATCACAGAGTTTGGATTTTCTAGAAGCGAAGATGAGTCCTGCATATATGTCAAGGTCAGTGGGCGCACTGTAGTCTTCCTGGTATTATATGTCGATGACATATTACTTATAGGAAACGACATCCCAACATTACAGAGTGTAAAAGATTGGTTGGGTAGATGTTTCGCTATGAAGAATCTAGGAGATGCAACTTTTATTCTGGGTATAAAGATTCATAGAGATAGAACGAGACATCTAATAGGACTAAGCCAGGATACGTACTTGGACAAAGTACTGAAAAGGTTCAGTATGGAGAAGTCTAAGAAGGGGAACCTTCCCTTTGCTCATGGCATAAAGATTAGTAAAGACATGAGCCCGAAGACACAGGAGGAACGAGACAGAATGAGTCGAGTTCCATATGCTTCGGCCATAGGATCTATAATGTATGCCATGATATGTACGAGGCCTGATGTCTCATTTGCTTTAAGCATGGTGAGTCGACATCAGCAAGACCCTGGTGAAGGTCATTGGACGGCGGTCAAGAATATTCTTAAGTATTTAAGAAATACTAAAGACAGGTTCTTGGTTTACGGTGGACAGGATGAACTCAAAGTAACCAGTTATTGCGATGCGAGTTTCCAAACGGATAGAGATGACTGTCGGTCACAATCTGGTTGGGTGTTCTTATTGAACGGTGGGAGCCGTGACGTGCAAGAGTTCGAAGCAGGAAACCGTGGCAGACTCTACCTGCGAGTCAGAATATATTGCGGCCTCAGAAGCCTCAAAGGAAGCCATCTGGTTGAAGAATTTCATTGGAGATCTTGGAGTTGTCCCAACGGTTCAAGACCCCATCGAAATATCCTGCGACAACGAAAGTGTTGTTTGTTGACTAAAGAACCCAAGGATCATGGAAAGTCCAAGCATATTGATCGGAAGTACCACTTTGTTCGTAGCGAGGTTGAAGAAGGACATGTGATTGTGAAAAGAGTGCGATCAGAGGAGAATCCAGCTGATCCGTTCACAAAGCCACTTTCTCAACCGAAACACTGTAGTCATGTTGTTAGCATAGGATTACGAGATAATGTAAAGTTTAGTAGTTAGTTTTGAATTTGAAACATTGTAACAATGATTTGAAATTGTAATGGATTTGGTGATTAAATAATGGAGATTTATTTATTTGCAAAGTGCTGCCATCTTCTATTAATTTATCGTTGTGTTTCCTTTTGCATGTTTAAAACCAACTCCCAGAGTAATTAATTTATTCAAATACCCCAGTCGTTCGTACTACCGGGAGTTAGTATTGAATAAAGACTGTCATGGAATGTTAGTAGACTGTCAAGAGTTTGACATAGCATAGAGATTGCTGCAACATTCATGGGTACTTATGGAGATTTAAGTATAGGGCACTCGCACTTGGAAAGATACTTCATGGATCAAATCATAAGTATTTCCAAGATGATAATATCCTCTATTCTTCAGACGGAGATACATTGAAGTTGCGGTTTTCTAGTCCGTCATACCTTAGTGCATTCAA
>JAANYP010007916.1:0-21107 GCA_020465985.1 Centrapalus pauciflorus | reverse complement strand
CAAATTTCAAAAGTTTTGATGGAGGTTTTGTTGCATTTGGAGGCAACTCAAAAGGAGGTAAGGTTACAGGTAAAGGTACTGTTAATGCAGGCAACATGACATTCCATGATGTTCTGTATGTTGAACAGCTTAAGTACAATTTATTGAGTGTCTCTCAAATCTGTGACAAACAAAACATTGTTTTGTTCACAGATTCTGAGTGCATTGTTCTTTCAAAGGATTTCAAAATTCCTGAAAATCTTGTTTTACTTAGAACACCAAGAAAGGACAATGTTTACTGCCTGGACACAGCTCTCTTGACTAAATCAAATACTTTAAGCTGTTTAATATCCAAAGCATCATCAAATGAGTCTGCTCTTTGGAATAGAAGGATGTGTCACATGAACTTCAAGTCCATGAATGATTTAGTTAAAAAGAATCTGGTAAGAGGATTACCACAAAAGGAGTTCATTTGTGATGATCATTGTGTAGCATGTCTTAAAGGTAAGCAACACAAAACTTCTCATAAGGCCAAAGAAGTAAATTCAATCTCATCTGTTCTTCAGTTGTTACATATGGATCTATTTGGTCCAACATCTGTTTTGAGTTTGAATAAAAGGGCATACTGTTTAGTCATTGTTGATGATTTCACCAGATTTACTTGGGTTTACTTTCTTAGGTCCAAAGATGAAACTGTTGAGCTAGTTAAGTATTTTATTCTTAAGATAGAAAACCAATCCAATTCGAAAGTTAAGGTGATAAGATCAGACAATGGAACTGAATTTAAAAATCAAATTCTAAACAGTTTCTGTGAGTCCAAAGGCATTGCTAGACAATATAGTGCACCAAGAACACCACAGCAAAATGGTGTAGCTGAAAGAAAGAATAGAACATTAATTGAGGCTGCTAGAACAATGCTAGCTGATTCAAATCTGCCAATGACTTTCTGGGCAGAAGCTGTTAATACAGCCTGTTATGTTCTAAATAGGGTTCAAGTAGTTCAATCACAAGGGAAAACTCCCTATGAGTTATTCCATAACAGAAGTCCCCTAATAGCTTTCTTCAAGTCTTTTGGATGCCCATGTACTATTCTTCACACCAAGACTCACTTAGGGAAGTTTGAGAGTAAAGCTGAAGACGGATTCTTTGTAGGATACTCAACTCAAAGCAAAGCCTATAGAGTATACAACAGTGTGTCTAAAACAATTGAAGAAAATGCCAATGTTGAATTTAATGAAAATACTGCTAATATCAAAGGCACTGGTCCTGATTGGTTGTTTGATTTAGATTCACTAACAAATTCTCTGAGCTTTGTTAAGTATACTGCAGAAGCTGATGCATACAGGGTTGAAGCTGCTAACACAAATTCTCATGCTGCCAATACAATTTCTCATGCTGTTGGCACAAAGTCTCAGACTGCTGCAGATTCAACAAGTTGGGATGATTTCACCACTCTACCACTTCTGTCTTGTGATCCTCCAGGGGTCCTGAATGATACAAATCCAGACACTGAAGTGCCACTCCAAAGTTCTGAAAGAACAGCTCCAACACAACAGGAAACAGTCCCAGATTCAAGTCAAGCTGTTTCAGAAACTGAACCATTCACTAGTTCTGATGGAGATGATACAAACCTTGGAACTTCCTTTCAAACAGAGAGAGAGCCCACACTAAGAGTTCACAAGTATCACCCTCTCAATCAAATACTGGGTGATCCAAGCACTCCTGTTCAAACAAGGAAGATGGTTCACAATGAGACTGCTGCTGCTGAACAAGCAGTTACTGAATTCAGTCTAGCTGCTTTTGAACATGCCTGTTTCATGTCTCAATTGGAACCTAAAAAGGCATCAGAAGCATTAAAAGATTCATCCTGGATTGAAGCTATGCAAGAAGAGCTTTTACAGTTCAAAATTCAGAATGTATGGACTCTGGTGGATCTTCCTAAAGGTAAGAGAGCAATAGGTACAAGATGGGTGTTCAGAAACAAGAAAGATGAGAGAGGGATAGTCATCAAGAACAAAGCAAGACTAGTAACACAAGGGTACACTCAAGAAGAAGGAATAGATTATGATGATGTCTTTGCTCCAGTAGCAAGAATTGAAGCCATCAGACTATTTCTAGCATATGCAAGTTTCAAAGGCTTTAAAGTGTATCAAATGGATGTTAAGTCTGCTTTCTTGTATGGGACAATTGAAGAGGAAGTGTATGTGTGTCAACCTCCTGGTTTTGAAGACTACAAGTATCCAGACAGGGTGTACAAGCTAGACAAAGCTCTCTATGGTCTTCACCAAGCCCCCAGAGCATGGTATGACACACTGTCATCATATCTTCTACAGAATGGATTCAAGAGAGGCACTCTGGACAAAACACTTTTCACTAAATCCATCAAAGCTGAGATTCTTCTTGTCCAAATCTATGTTGATGACATCATCTTTGGCTCAACTAATGATAGGTTGTGCAAAGATTTTGAGGCCCTAATGCACAAAAAGTTTCAAATGAGTTCAATGGGGGAACTCACATTCTTTCTAGGGCTGCAGGTTAAACAGAAGCCTACTGGTCTATTCATAAGTCAATCAAAGTATGTCAAAGACATACTGGAAAAGTTTGGCTATCAAGACACAAAGGTTGCAAGCACTCCAATGGATCCTCATAAACAGCTCCATACAGACAAAGATGGCATAGATGTGGACATTCATCTATACAGATCCCTTATAGGATCTCTCATGTATCTAACATCTTCTAGACCTGATATAATGTTTGATGTCTGTGTGTGTGTTAGGTTTCAATGCTCTCCAAAGGATTCTCACTTGGTTGCTGTTAAGAGAATCTTTAGATATCTTAAAGGCCAACCACATTTAGGTCTATGGTATCCTAAAGACTCTCCTTTTGAACTAACTGCTTATTCTGACAGTGATTATGGTGGTTGCAACATTGACAGGAAATCCACAACTGGTGGATGTCAATACTTAGGAGCAAGACTGGTCTCTTGGCAATGCAAAAAGCAAACAACTGTCTCCACATCATCCACTGAAGCAGAATACGTAGCAGCTGCAAGCTGCTGCTCCCAGGTAATGTGGATTCAAAATCAGCTAAGAGACTATGGTATGAATTTCTTATCCACTCCTATTTATATTGACAATTCAAGTGCAATTAGCATTATGCAAAACCCAGTGAAATTCCCAAAAACCAAGCATATAGAAATCAGATTTCACTTCATCAGAGATTGTAATGAAAAGAAATTAATCCAAGTTACCAAAATACATACAGATGATCAGCTAGCTGATCTATTTACAAAACCTTTTGATGTGGGAAGGTTCACTTTCCTAATATCAAATATTGGTATGGTAAACATGGATTAATTGGTTTTCATTATTATCGACTCAGTATGCTAATTTAAGGGGGAGACACTGTTCCATTGAAAAGTTGCACAATTTTACACTAACAGCATGAGTATTTTCTCATGCTGCTAGTTCATTTTCTCGGACTGCTAGTTATTTTCACTTGATCTGTCAAAGTGTGCAGGGTATTTGGGTAATTTTTCAAATGTGTGCGCGGGACCCAACCTTTTCGAAACCTTTAAAGGTCCCAGTTTCGTTCAGTTGTAACTACCAGTTACATATTTTTCTTCCACGGCCTTCTACTTTCTCTCTGAACGAATCACACATTCTTCTTTCAAACCCTAAAACCATCGTTTGTTCATCCATGGAGTTCGTAAAAGAACACAACTGTCTCCCATACACTCTGAAACATGCTGAACTCCAACCGTTCCATACAATGATGGATTTCCTCAGGCACTCCCATATTCATTATGCCCTAACCATAAACCCCACTATATACATCTCCCATATAGAACAGTTTTGGAACCATACATCTGTTCAAACCATCAATGGAGTGTCTACCCTCCTTTCCAAGATTGATGGAACTACTATCCATATCACTGAGGAATCCATCAGACGTCACTTGCATCTTCAAGATGCCTCAGGTATAACCGACCTATCCCTTCAAGCTTTACATTTTGGTCTTCAAAACATTGGTTATAGGGGCCCTGCTGATTCTTTTACTTTTCTTAAGGCACATTTTTCTCCTAAATGGAAATACCTTGTGCACATTATTCAGCAATGTTTAAGCCCCAAAAGAACTGGTTGGTCTGAGTTTTCTTCAAATATTGCCACTGCCTTAGTGTGCTTTTCTACTGGCCAACAATTCAATTTTTCAAACATGATCTTTCAAGGAATGTTAAGGCATCATTCCCTAAAGAATGGGAAATTTTTGATGTATCTTCGGTTTTTGGCAGACATTATTGCACACACCTGCACAACTCCACATTTACATAAACGGATACATGTTTCCCATAGGCACTCATTGTCTTCAATCAAAAGGTTGATAAACCCAAGTGCCAATTTTGTCAGTGTAGATGTTCCATTGCCCTCTGCAATGATGAACATCATTTCAGGAAACAGAGGAAAGGGTCTTGAGCAGGCTCAGCCTAACATCACTGCTTCACCCCCAAGACCCCAACCCACTCCTCATGATACACAAACTCCCTCTGATCCTTTTGTACAGCCAACACGCCCACTCAGAAACATATACAAAAGAAAAAGGGGACCAGGAGCTCCTTCCTCCTCTTCCCATCAGCAAGAGCCATATATCCCTGTGCAGGAGGATACTCCTGCACAGCATATCCAAAGGGAACCACTAGAGGAAACTCCCATCCTCACTCAGGAGGTGAACATCTCTTCAGAGATGGTTCATATGGGTTCTGTGGCTGGCACTACTGATGTCTCTGCAAAAGAGGCACAGGACAGTGCCAACATAGCTAAGACCACGCCCATGGCAACAGCAAGTGTGCCAACACAAGCTGGAAGTCCCCAGAACCAAGAAAAGAGGGGCCCAGAGGTTTCTACTTCTGGTATTGATGTCAGTGATAGATCACAAGCACCACAGGTGTTTTCTGATCTTGAGACTAGTCTGCAACTTATGCTTTTGACGGATCCCAAGCTGAAACCTGTTGTAGCTATGTTGGAATACCAAATGTCCATCATTGCTGCACAGGGTGCACAAATAATGGCCCTAAAGCAATCAGAAATGGCTCAAAATCAGAGGATGGATTATCTTCATAAGGGGTTTACCCTTTGTGGAAATAAGCTCATTCAATTAGAGCGTTTGATTCAAACCCAAGGGGCAAAGGTTGTAGGTCCTTCTGACCAAACCAATGCTTCCAAAAAGGGGGAGAATCAGGAGGTTCCTACATCAGTCCAAGCAGCTCCAACAACAACAACAGTCCAAGTAGCACCAACCGTCCCATTTTCTAGGCTAGCAGTCCCAACAGCTTCTCAAGCTGTTAGCCTAGAAACTCAAGCTGCTCCTTCAAAAGTCACTGGAGTTGTGATCAGGGAAGGCATTCAAGCTCCATCAAGTACAGTCCAAGCAACATCCTCTTCTGTAAAAGACAAGGGAAAGGGCATTCTCATTGAGTCTCCAAAGCACAAATTCTCCTCCAAAGAAGCCCAGATTGCCTTTGATGCTGAAGTTGCCAAGAAATTGGCAGAAGAAATAGACAAAGAATTAGATCAGCAAGCCCAGCCTTCAATAGATGATGATGAGACATTAGGTGATTACCTAAAGGGGTTTGTGGGCAAACTAGGTGAAAGGAAGAGAAAGATGCCAACAGGGCACACCAAGGCTGAGCACAGAAGATTCTTAATCAATTTTGCCTTTGCAGCAGGTATTCCAAAGAAAATGGCTCAGTCCATGACTACTGAAAGGCTGCAGGAAATACATGATAAAGAAATGGAGAAAAGAAAGAAAGCAAAAACCTCCCAAGAAGTCCAATCATCACAAGAACCAGCTCAACCTACTACAAGTCATATTCAAGCTGCTGCCAGTACACCTATTCCCACTGATCAAGCTGCTCTTTCTATTCCTTCATCGGTTAAAAGGGTGCTCTTTGAGCAACAACTACAAAAGGCCATGGAGATAGAGAAACTGATTGATCAGCATGATTTTACAAAGCCTCAAATCAACTACTGGTTTGCTAAGTCACTGGATGACCGTGACTTGAAAATTAAGTTTGTGATAAGAAGAGAGTATGGACCAGAAGAAGAATATGATACATTTTGGCAGATGGTTCAGAAGTTGACCAGAGATGAGCTTATCAGAATGCACAACATTGGGTCTGTATCACAAGTTAGATCTGCTCTACCACAAGTAAAGCAAGTAATTAAAGATCTAAAATCAACTGTTGACCCTGAATCTGCAAGGAAAGAAATAGAGGATGCTGTGAAGAAGGGGAAGAAGGTCAAGCAAGTTGATCTGTTTGTCAAGTCAAGGACATACAGAATCAAATTTTCAGATGGACCTGGTATATTCTTCAATCTCGAATTTTATGATTTACCAAAAGATATGCTACTTCAGATAAAATCTGTTAGGGTATCTTGTGATAGAGATGAGATGAAGAAAGAATTTTTGAAGGCTGTAGATCAGAAACTTGCACAGTTGTAAGTTTTTGAAAGCCTTGGTTTGTGAATAACAGTTTACTTTTTCATTTCCATTTTTGTATAGAACTTAAAGTCTTGTGTAAAGAATTTAAGTTAGGGGGAGATTGTTGGGAAATAGTTTAAGTACATTCAAACTGTTAGTTAGACTTCTCAGACTGTTAGTAGATTTGTCATGTAAATACAAAGTTCATGCTGCTAGTTGAAGAAACTCGAGCTGCCAGTGTAAAAGTTCAAGCTGCCAGAGCAAAACAACTCAAGCTGCTCAGTTCATGCTGTCAAGACATTCAAGCTGCTCAACAGTTTCATAAACAGAAAGTGCTGATTTTCAGGAAAGATATCTACACGAAGATTCCAGCATATCTACTATCAGAGAAGTCATAGTCCTTCAAGGAAACAAGTCCAAAAAGCAATATAAATAGACAGAATATTGTATAGAAGTTCATAGAAGTTTTCTGCGTATTTTTGAGTCTGTAATTGCTTTATTGTTTAAGTTTTCATAAGCCTCTAAGGTTGTAAAACCCTAAGAACAGTCTGTGTTCTTCGTCTAATCAAACAGATTAGAGGTGATTGTAATCATTGAATTCAGCAATACAAACAGTCTTGATTACTTTTTATGTTTTATGCTTCATTGGTTCTGAAAGTTTTTTTTAAAATAATTAAATGTTATTCCGCAAAATTCTTAATTAAACTTTGATTCAAAGCAAGATTATTGATTTATACTCTGATAAATTTCAAATCAGTTAATCTTGGTTATTCAGTTTTAGATCCTGACATCACCTAAGAATTGTAATGCACCAGACGTACTTTTTCTGTCCATCTTATCACCTGCATGATCAGCGTCAGAAAAAGCAGTTAGATTGAATGAAGATTCTCTGGGATACCACAAACCAAGGTTTGGGGTTCCCTTGCTATATCTTAAAATTCTTTTTGCAGCTGTTAAATGTGATTCTTTTGGATTCGCCTGATATCTAGCACACACACATGTTAAAACATAATATCCGGTCTACTTGCTGTTAAATACATTAATGACCCAATTATACCTCGATAATGAGTCACATCTACAGGTTTCCCCAAAATGTCCTCATCGAGTTTTGACTTTGAATCCGGAGCCATGGGAGTTTTCATAGGAGTACTGTTAACCATGTTAAATTTATTTAACATGTCTTGTATATATTTTGACTGATTGATAAAAGTACCATCAGTCAATTGCTTAACTTGTAATCCTAAGAAAAAATTTATTTCTCCCATTATGCTCATTTCGAATTTTTGGGACATTAAAAATGCGAATTTCTTACAAAATTCAGGATTTGTAGACCCAAATAATATGTCATCTACATATATTTGTATTACTATAATATCCAGCCCCTGACGTTTTATAAACAGGGTTGTGTCAACTGCACCTTTGTTGAATCCACATTTCAACAGATATGTTGAAAGTGCATCATACCAAGCACGCGGTGCTTGTTTAAGGCCATACACTGACTTGTCTAAAATATATACATGATCAGATTTTGAAAGATCAATAAAGCCTTCGGGTTGATATGTATATACTTCATCGGTTAATTCCCCGTTTAAAAACGCAGTTTTAACATCCATTTGATAAACAGTAAAGTTTTTATAAGCAGCAAAAGCTAAAAACATTCTAATCGCTTCTATTCGTGCAACTGGTGCAAAAGTCTCATCGTAGTCAATCCCTTCTTGTTGACTGTATCCTTTGGCAACGAGTCGAGCTTTATTGCGTATGATTACTCCATGTTCGTCCTTCTTGTTTTTAAAGATCCACTTCGTGCCAATGATGGATTTGTCTTTAGGACGCTCAACAAGTCTCCAGACCTTTAACCGATCAAACTGATTCAGTTCTTCTTGCATCGCAACAATCCAATCAGCGTCCAGAAGTGCTTCTTTCACATTCTTAGGCTCTATTTTGCTTAGAAAATTTGAAAATAGGCACTCGTTTATTGTGGCTCTTCTGGTTTGGACTGAAGCAGATGGATCACCAATAATGTTTTCTATTGGGTGATTTCTAGTCCACTTGAAAGTATGTGGAAACAGTTCGATGTGGTCTTGATTGGGATTACGGTCTGAATATGTAGGACGAAGGATTGCTTCAGATGTAGTTGGTAGGGTATCTGAGTTAGGTGCTTCTGAATGTTCGGATGTTTAGGGGGTTTCAGAAGATTCTGGAGGATCAATGGGTTGTGCACTTTCAGTTGGCAAGTGCACATCTGTTGTTGAGGATTCTCCAGTTTCTTCTGATACTTGTTGATGAGAATGATCAGAGACTACGACGGGATCTTCAGTAATCCTGTCAGGCACCAAATTTAGAACATTAGTTTTGGGCTTCTTAAAGTAGTCTTCATAAAAATTCTCAAACAACTTATGTAATTCAGAATTTTCAGTATTCTGTTCAGGTGACTCCATTGAAGTCTGCTTGTTAGGTTCGGGTCCTGAACTGGTATGTTCAGAAGCCATTACCACTCCTTCATCAAATTTGATGTTGACGCTTTCGTTGACTATCTTGGTTCGCTTGTTGTAGACACGGAAAGCGACTGACTCCTTTGAATAGCCTATGAATATACCTTCATCTGCCTTTTGATTAAACTTTCCAAGGTTGTCTTTGTCATTTAGAATGAAGCATCTGCATCCAAAGACATGGAAAAATTTAATATTAGGTATCCGTTTATTTATTAGTTCATAAGGAGTCTTTCCGAATCTTTTATTGATGATTGAATGATTCTGTGTGAAACAAGCTGTTGCAACTGCTTCAGCCCATAATAATAACGGTAGATGTGAATACGCCAGCATCGTCCTAGCTGATTCCACTAGTGTCCGATTTCTTCGTTCAACGACACCGTTCTGTTGAGGAGTTCTAGTAGCTGAAAACTGATGTGTGATTCCTACAGAATTCAAAAATGATTCAAGTGATTTGTTCTTGAATTCTGTTCCGTTATCTGAGCGGATTGACTGAATTGTAAGTTGCAACTTCACTTGAATCTCAGGAAGAAAACTCATGTGTACCGTGAATAGTCATCAACTATCACCAATACATATCTTTTCTTATTAATGCTTTGTACTCTCATTGATCCACACAGATCCATATGTAGCAATTCCAGTGCTCTCGTTGAAGAGTGTTCGGATTTGGATTTGTGTGAAGCTCTGGTCATCTTTCCTTTTTCACATGCGGCACACAACTGCTCCTTTTGGAAAATGAGAGTTGGTAGCCCTTTAACTAACCCGCCTTTTGCTAGGTTGGTTAATTCATTGAAGTTCAGATGTGAAAGGCGACGATGCCATAGCCATGTTGTTTTAGATGTAGTTTTCGACAGTAAGCAGACATCCTTCTTCAGATTAATAGAGGCTAAGTCAATGGAGTACAGATTAGTTTTCCTGTTTCCTGCCAGTATTTCTTTACCTTCCCCGGATCTGATGCTGCACCGATTGGCTTTGAAGTTGACTTCCAATCCTTTATCACACAGCTGTCCAATGCTATACAAATTATGTCCAAGACCATCAACGTAGAAAACCTTCTGAATGGTAATTTTGTCGTATGCGAGACTCCCGTATCCTTTGATCGGACAAAACTGATCATTTCCAAATCTGACCGTCCCACAGAACTTTTCTACAAAGTTCGTGAGTGTGTCTCTTTGTCCGGTCATATGCTTCGAACACCCGGAGTCAAGATATCATACATGATTTACCTATAAGTCAAAATAGCACATAAGGTACCCACTTATAGTTGGGTACTTTTGATTTAGGTAAATCATGCAGTTTATTATTTGTTTTCTCATCAGATATGACTTTTAGTTTAACAATTGATGATTTAGGTACCCACTTTTGAACAGTTCTTTTAGCTATCCACTTTTGTACAATTCTTGGTGGAACTGTTTTTGAAATATTTTGCTGTGGAACGTTTTCTGTTTAAAAAATGGGTCATTTTTCTTCGGTTGCCAGACGAGCTTATCAAAATTTACAATTAAAGGTTTACATGCACCAGAATTCAAAGCAATTAAGTCTGTTCGAGAGAATTTTATACAAGAATTATCAACAAATTTATTATTACAGACAAAGTTTTCAAAATGGCTATTTTTATCTGTAACAATATTTTTCTTCACGCGTCACTCTTGTTTTATTTTCTTGTTTTTCTGTTCTCTCTTCTTCTTTCTCCAAACTTGCTTTCTTGAACCGTTCACAATAATATCTGACATAGAAGAAACATGAGAATTAGAAGTCTTAGAAACCTGTTTCTTCTGTAAAATTCTCTTACCTTTTGAAGAGTGGACTCTAAGTGCAATTGAGTTCTCTGTATAAGATGATGCACCTTTTTCAAATTTAGGAGTATCAAAAATAACTTTTGTTTTCTTCTTCTTTTGTTGTAAAGTTGGTGAATTTTCAGATGATTTTATTGAATCTGTAGAAATTCTTTGCAGAATTTTAACAGGTTCTTTTTTATCATCTGATAGTTTGTTATGTAAAGGTTTTACAAAATCATCAATTTTAACAAACATTTCCTCTAAGGAATTTAAATCAGAGTTCATAAACAGATCAAAATTCCTTTTCTGAATTGATAGAATCTAGAAAAGTTGAAGATGATGGATCAGACAACTTTTTGTTCTCAGGCTGTTTTTGTAACTTTTGTTCCATAATTTTAAGTTCAGCCTTGAGAGATTTATTTTCTGTCTCAGAGTTTTTAATTTTCAATTCTAGATCAAAATTCATCTTTTCTAGAATCGAAAATGACAATTATAACTTTTGAGATTTAGTAGTAGATTCAGATAAATCCTTTTCAGAATATGTCTGAATATACTCTTCTTTAATATCAGTATTATTGCTTGATTCATTTATTCTGTTATAATCAACAGAATTTTGCATTTTGTCTGATCTTAATCTTTTTGTTTCTTCACTAGATTCTACTTCATCAGATGCTTTCATAAAAGTCATTTTTAATCCTAAGTTCATATATCTGACATCATATAACGTAGGTGAACTGGATATAGCTTTTGTCAGATACTTGGGATTTTCCCAACCAATACCAGATTTAGAATTATAAAAAATTCTGTGTCTTTTGGTTGATTTAAGTAGATGGTTTGATCTGTTTGACCTCTTTTGATAAGTTCATCTTCCATCTTCTTTATTTTCTCATAAAGCTTGGTTCTTTCTTCAAAGATGGCATGATATTTTACAGAAAAATTTGAAGCTTCTAATTCTGTCATTCTCAGTTTTTCTTGTAGGTCAGATATATTATGATTAAGTTCTTGTATTTTGCTTTGAAGTTCGGTTTCTTTATCTTGTAAATCTGAAACTGCTCATAAAGCTAATGCTTTATCTTTGGAAAAATCTAAAACTAAATTATGTTCATTACGTAATTTGTTTTCCAAAGAGTGAGCATGTTTCTTTTCAGCCTTTAATGAGTTTTCAAATTTCTTAAGCGTAAAGGCCATCTGAGTTAATTTCTCTTCTAGCACACACGATTCATCAATTTCAGAGTCAGAGTTAGAATTTACCTCCGGTGTGTCTGAATTATCTGATCTTTCTGACTCTGAATCTTCATTATCCTTATCATCAGCTTTTCCAGTTGCCATCAACGCAACTTCTTCAGTCTCTTCCTCCTCAGACTCTTGTCTTTCCACATCCTCTTCATCTGTTAGTCCAACCTATACTTCATCATCGGCTATCATGGCTGACTCACTTAATTCCGACTCATTGAGAACTTCTGATTTCAGGCAAATATGAACATCTTCATCTAGTATGTCTTCATCTTCAGACAACTGTAACCAATGGTCATCCTCCGCCATTAGAGCTTTTCTAGCCTCTTTTTCTTTGGCTAAGAGAGCCTTTCTTGTATAGTAGTCAGAGTTTTTGACTACTGGTAGTCTACATTCACGGGCAAAATGACCTGGTTTTCCACAGTTATAGCACTTCTGCTCTGAATCTTTCTTTGCTGACTTATCTGATTTCCCATATTTGTCAGCTTTTCTGCCACTGCTTTCTCCAGATTTTTCATATTTTTCCTTCTTTTCAAATTTCCTCGAGCCAGTCTTGTAGCGCATTTTATTGTTGGTTGGCTTACGGTAGAACTTCTTTTGAAATGCTTTGGTTAGCAGTGCCATCTGCTTTTTAATTTCTTCAATCTCAGAATCTGCAGATGAATCTGAGGTTTCTGATTCGGAAGAGCTACCGCTGACTACTGCCATTTTCTTCTTTTTTAGCTTATATTTGTACTTCTTTTCTGCCAGTAAAGCCAACGGGTCAGCAGTCTCTTTCTCGGCTTTCTTCTTGCCAGATAATTTCCTCAATACAACCTCTTGGTAGTTATTGAGGTTCTCAAAAATAATATGAAAATCCATTTCTTCAATGTCCTTTTTCTGATGGATTATCATGGCATACTTCTCCCATTCAGGGTTCAGTACGTTTAAGAACTTGACATTTATGTCCAGATTGGACTTTGTCACTCCATTTCTTTTCATTTCACTTACCAAACTCACAAACCTCAGGTAAGTGTTTTCCAGTAATTCTCCTTCACGAGCTTGAAAATTCTCGAATGTCATCAGACTGTTTCGTGCTCTGTTTGTTGCAGCTATGTCGGATCCCCTCATAAGTTTACACACCTCATCCCATATGGATTTTGCGGTTTTTGTGAGACATGTGTAAATGTCATTGGGGATTGAAATCAGTAATAATTTCCTGGTGGTTTTATCCCCTAACTTTCTTTTCTTTTGTGCCTCAGTCAAGTTTGTAACCTCAACTGTCCTTGGTGGAATTGGGGGATTACCAGTGGGTACTCCAGGAAATGTTTTCATGAATGTAGCTGGTCCTTCTGTTAAGGATTTCAACATTTCTTCCGACAGATCATGAAAACTTATGAATTCTAGAAACCTCTCCCTCCATTGGACGTATTCTCCCCGATAAAGAATTGGGGGTTTGGTTTCTGATCCCATTGCTAGAGCGTCTTTTGACATTGTGATTGATATTTAGGAAACTATCCAAGATCTGATGAACTTTGATTGAAATTGAAATTGTTGATCAACATTTGAAAGTTGATCAACCTTTGAAAGAAAGATTAGTGAAACTACTATAACAGATTAAATGATGAATTAAAAATGTTTAAGCAGTTTGTGAGCTTATTAGAAAAAAAAAATGAAATGGAGACTTAATCGAAAAAAATTTATGGTTTTTTGCATAAATTTTCCCTTATTTATAATTGGATCCGGTTAAATAATCGGGTTATATTTGATTTATAATGAAGTACCTCCTCTTCAAACCCGGTTACACTAAGTTTTTAACTGGGCTTTATGGCCTTTCTGTAGTAGTGACGTCTAAATGTCTAATTGATTAAGGTATGTTTTGTAGAATTAGCTGTTGCTTCAAGCTGATGTTGTGAAATCAAGCTTTTAGTAGCTCAGATTTTTAGAAGCTGTAGTTTTTTGAGAGAGCTAGAAGATTTTGCTTTTATACATGTTTTTAGTAAAAGTAAATATAGATGAAAATTTTATTATTAAATAATATTAATTGACATTTGTATTAATTAAAAGTCATAACTTATAGTTAAAAGTTGTAACAAAAGTTAAAACTCCTCAAGCTTCCAAAAGAGCTCCATCACTCACGCCATAGGTTCATACCAAGTGTTGATGACAAACATGGAAAAGAGTACGAACTTAATTAATACGAAACTAGTCTATTGATCCATGTATTACATGAGTTTGCTTTACTAACAATTATTTTTTTACATATATAATTTAAGTGAGGTGATATTTAATAATAATAATGCATTAACATTAATTTGGTGTATAAAAATGATACGAGGTATAAAACTGAAAGTTAAAATGAAGGACAAACAAAATTAACGTTTTAGAAAATGATAAGTGTATTCATATGTACTTTTATAACTTTTTTCTTATTGTTATATTATTATCATCCCATTCAAACTAAAAAGACAGGTTTTTCAAATGATAATTATTTGTTATTAATTTTATAAAGTTGGTTAATAATTCATTAACAGTTACATAATTTAAATAATTTTTCTTAAATGATCATAAATTAAAAGTGGTTCACTTTCACTTTTTAATACATACTTATTTAAACATAATATTATATAACCAAAAGTAGATTTAATAAAATAAAATTTTATTAAATAATATATCTGTTTATAAAATTATAATTAAAATAAATAAATATTTAAAATAAAAAGGTTTGAAACTTTTATCATACAATAAAAACTTAATAAAATAATTTAAAATATTTGTGATGTTAAACTTAAAACAATAGTTTTATATTTTTAATTAAATATTAGATTATTAAGTGTACTATTTATATCTATTAATTTTTTTAGAATTGATAAAAAAAAAGTATTGAAAACTTATTATAATTGCTACTAATAAGTAATAGTAATAGAAAATTTTAAGAATAAATGTAGATTTTAAATTTTATAAATTAGTTTAAAATTTAAAAATCAATAATTTTGTAGAATATTTATGAATGAAAACATATTAAATATAATAAGGAAAATTGTATCTAATTTGTCAACATTTTATACTTAATATGATTTAGTTAAAAAAAAAATTTAATGTTATATTAATAAATAAATATTTGTTTTAAGATATAATTATACAAATTAAATACAATTATTATATGCATGTTTCAAATTTAAGGATAATATATGTGTTTTAGTTATTAGTAACTAATTGGTTTAATAGTTTTTTAATATAATGAATTGAAGTGATTAATTTTAGGAAATAAATTAGGAAAGAAAGATCAAAGATTATTTATATATTTTTTAATTAATTAAATTTATCGTTGAATGGTTTTAAATTAGGAAAAAGAGCGGGAAAAAGAAAAGTAATTCGTTGATAGAGTGACATGTGGCAATAAGATGTTCTTATTTGTTATAATATATAGATACAACGGTTGGTTTCATATGATTCCGCTTTCGAAACCATTTTTATGCGTTTAACGTGTAATTAAAGTTGGCACAAGTCGTTTGTCGAAACAAGAGCGACGAGCTGAATCCGAGTCTCGATCTAGCAAGATCGAATTGTAGTAGATTATCTTCGATCTGATGTCCACCGATGATGATTGAAGTCCTCTTTTCAAATACTGCATTTTCCACGAACCCGAGACAAGAAACTTCCTTCTTCACCTGTACCATCGAATTCGCACCAAAAATCCTCCAGAAAACTTTCTTGTTTTGAAGAACGAGGTCGATCGGAGGCACACCAGGACCGACCCGCGTACTACCCAGGCTCGTGGAATTAAAACATAAACTAAAAGGCGATACAGGTGTGATTTTAGGCACTCCCTTAAGTGATTTCGCGAATGCATCAACAACCGCTTTGTGAATCGAAGGATGTAACACTGTGTATGGATGAACAGTGCTGATTTTCGTTCCACCGTAGCCTTCTTTGTCAATGGACAACAGTGTCTTGTTTACTCGTACTTCCTTCCCATTTATCTTGATCGATTTTACGCCAATGAAGTACTCTGACGAAGCATCACCTTTACTATACATCGAAGCTGTGCTAACGGGGTTTTTAATTAATGGCGTGTAAACGAGATTACTCGAAGCATCAGTGTTTAACAAGAATCTATACGGCCCATCCCCGAAGAAAACGACACCAGGAGAGCTCGTAGATGAGCTTAAACATATAGCAAACACCTTACGAAAGCTAAAAGCCGACGAGAACTGATACGGTAACGATACTCGAGTCCTTCCAAGCCCAGCCATACCAACAACGCCATTGGCAAGCCCACGTAAAACCGACCCACAAACTGCCAAGAACCTTGGAACCGTAACCACACGACCAGGGTTCGTCCCATCGGTCGACTGAATCGCAACAACATCCGAACCAAGATCCCCAAGCGTGCCAGTACGGGTAACAGTGTTATCGGGCATAAACGCACACGTATTGTTATTGCACCCGGGCTTACGACGTCCGGAACACTCGGTGACACAGCCATTGGACTTAGAGAGATTGCATTGTGCTGAACCACATCGGACCGGACGATAGGTGGATGAGACGTAGCCGGTATCACAATCGGACCACATGAACTGACCACCAAGGTCAAGGGTTAGGGTCACTGGGACAAGAGGGGTTCGCTGGTTTATTTGAGTGATATATTGAAGAGTTGATGAGTCTTTGGTTACATTTAGAAGAAGTGATTTTGGCCGGAAACTGGTTTTGGATTCAGATGATGATAATGCAAGGAATATTTTTAACAAGAAAAGGCAATGAACTATTGATGCCATTAGAATAGTTATGAAAATTTTAAGGTTTGTAGGGGGGGATTAGATAGGGGACCTAATAATTAATAAGTAATAATATTTAGAGTAAATTACAGAAATGGTCCCCGTGGTTTGCTCAAAATTATGGAAATGGTTCCTGGTCTTTAAAAATTTCATAGATGGTCCCTCAAAACACTATTTACTTGCATAATTAGTCCTTCCATTTATTAAATTTTTCTAAATGAAGATTGTGCCCTTATTCTCAAATTCAATTTTGGTCCCTATAGTATTTAGTTAGTTATGGTTTTAATCATTTTCATTATTTTTTTGTTTTTGTTTTTGAATTTTAAATGTTAATTTAATAAAATATGATTTAATTATTTTATTTTGATTCTCTTGTGTATATTCAATTTATTTATTTTACATTTCATTTTTTAACATGTTTATACCCTTTTATATTTTTATATTTTAGTAAATTACAATTTCATTGTGTTAATATATTTTGATTTGATTATAATTTACCAAAAATATATAAATCTAGGATTTTATTTGTTTTGATTAAGATATTTTGTAACATTAATACCTTTGAAATAAAAATTTGTCCTATTTTTCGTTTTGATTTACATATTTTGCCACATTAATTTGTTTCAATTAAACTTAGTATTTTAGTTATTTTATTGTAAATACTTTGTTACATTAATATGTTCTGAGTTAATTGTATCTTTTAACAAAACTATGTTGACTTGACATTTGATTCGTTTTGATTTAAATAAATTTTTTATTTAAAACGTTACAATTTAATTATAATTTTTAAAAATATATATAAACTTAGCAATTTATTTGTTTTTGCGTAAATAGTCATGTAAATACCTATCGATTTAATTATAATTTTTAATGTTTTGGTTTGTATATTTCTTTCTATACATTCTGGTTTGTATATTTCATTATATAGGTTTCGAAACGTATGTAATGAAAATATATACGTATTATTTAAAACATATATACGTATAAATATATGTGTGTTTCAAAACATATAAACAAAATATACAAACCAAAACGCTAAAAGTTACAATTAAATTGATAGGTATTAACGTGAAAAAATATTTAACAAAAAAACAAATAAAACTCTAAGTTTATATATTAACTTTAGAAGTTATAATTAATTGAAATGTATTAAAACTAAAACATATTTAAACTAAAACAAATAAAATGTCAAGTCGACATAGTTTTATTAAATATTATAATTAAATCAAAATGTAGTAATACAACAAAATAATTAGAATAGAACAAACAAAATACTAAGTTTAATTGAAACGGATTAATGTAGCAAAATATGTAATTATAAACGAAAAAAGACTAAATTTAAATCGAAATGTATTAACGTAACAAAATATTTTAATCAAAACAAATAAAACTCTAGATTTATATATCTTTTTCTAAAATTATAATCAAATCAAAATATATTAACGTAATTAAATAGTTAGTTGGTAACGTATAAAAATATAAAAACGTATAAATATTTTAACAAATGATTTAAATAAATAAATTGAATATATAAAATAGAATTAAAATAAATACCGAATAAATTAACTACATCACATTTTATTTTGTATTTAAAGTTCAAAAGACAAAAATAAAAAATTATAAAAATGACTAAAACCAAAACTAATTGGATATTATAGGGACCAAAATTGATTTAGAGAATAAGGGCAAAATCGTCAATTAGAAAAAGTCAAGAAATGAAGGGACTATTTGTGCAAGTAAATAGTATTTTGAGGGACCATTCATGCAATTTTTAAAGACGAGGGACCATATACATAATTTTAAGCAAACCACAGGGACCATTTCTGTAATTTACTCTGATATTTATGATATCAGATCTTTTCTGAACAGTATTATAGTTTTATAAGATTGATCACACTGTCTACAAGAAGCAAGTGGGCAATTTAATAACACCCCAACCTGGAGAATAATTATTATCTAGTTTAAGTGAGTGACAGCTGTATATTATTAATTTTGTTTTTATGTATTTTTAATTTTTTATTAGTTTATTTACCCATACGGATTTATTTAATAATAATAATTTAATAAATTATAAGTTTTAGAATAATTATAAAATTCGATAATAAATAGTACAAACATTAAAATCTTATGAAAGAGATATGACTCAATATTAAATTTAAATATTATAGATTATATCTATATATTGATTGGGAAAAACATAGTTAAATCCGTAACTTTATTTATAGTTAATAAAAATACATAATTGAAATACAATAAATTATTAACTTTATTAATAAATTAATATCATCTTAGAAATCGGAATTTTCATTTTACAAATACTCTCTATTAACCCAGGTTTGTTAAAAGGGATCCTTGAAACATAGATACTAATTAATTGAAATTAATTATTTAAATAAAAAATGTACAAATTACATGTCTCAAATGGAGGCTATGCCAGTTGGTACTTTAATTAAGTGTCAAGTAATCTATTTATTCTTTTAATAGAATAGATAGATATATGTTTAGATTACGTATTTTTTAAAGTGTTACAAATGACTAGATCAACTATTTTGAATCCAATACTATAGGTGCAACAATTCGGACATTTTTTAAACTAAAACAATTTGTTACAAGTGTTTTTATGTATCGGTGCAAGAATTTGTTTTTATGTATTTTTATGTTTGTTTAGAGTACTTAATCAAAGCAATGTTACAATTGTTCATTGGTTTGATTAAGTAAATGTAACACCCACCCCGAATCCGGAAATGTCACGTCAATACAATACACAGGTGGCAATATCTCAATATTCTATCATGCACACGTCATAGGATAAGCCGATATCATTGACGATTTAAAACTTTCACATAATATCATTAACATACAATTCACTGGTTAATAACATCCCATAAGACACGAACACTAACATAATTGTTAACGAAGGCAGCTACAACAGTCTTCATGCAACGGCGAGACTCTGATCGACAACTCAGCTACTGATCCCTTCACTGATACCCTGAACATGGTAGACTCGAATACGTAAGCTCGGAAGCTCGTGAGTACGCGAGGGTTAGACTCTGCACAGTAAACACATAGCATGCGTACACATAGCACATACACACAGCACAACTTTATCTCTATTCCTGGCAATCAACATCATAACGCAGGTATGAACACACAGCATGAGATCCGAAGCCCTGCACACAGAATCACTGAGAGGGGGACCCTTCCCCAGCTAACGACCGTGGCCGCGGTGGTTAGCCACAACCCTGTAGCACGGGCGCGAACCGGCTACAGGCCCTGCCGTGTATACACGCCCAAGGACTGTTAGGGACAGTCAACCCGCGCGATCACACATCGCGAATCACCGTCCGTATGGAACTCATCACGGACCCCCGGACTGGATCTCATCTCACGCACACATATACACATATGTAAGAACAGAATCATACCTTACGTCCACGTCCCTGTCTCGTACACAGTATAACATAATATACACAAATAACACGATACACTCAGAAAATGGAGCGCTCGTTTGGAAAAGACTCGGGTACTCACCTGGCCAATTCACTAATCCCGGAATCTCTGACTTGGCTCGGTTCGCTGACTCGTCCCTGAAATTACACAAATCACAACTGTTAACACGATTCTCAACATAAACGGAAAGCCGACCCGAACACACCACTTTAACATATCCGGACCCAATAATAATCCCGACCGAAACCCCGAAGCCCAGACAAAACCCGATCGATACCCGAAACCCAAACCAATCCCGACCCAAAGCAATCCCAACGAGACCTAAAACTCAACCTTAATACCCTTACAAAACTCAGCCCGATAGTCCTGAAGGAACACAATACCAATTCGACCCAAAACCCTCTAATGAGACTCAACTCGGATTTTCACTGCAGGCTACCAGTCGCGCGGCTAACCCTCTGTAGGTCGTGCCGCGAGGAAGCGAAACCCTGAACCCTGACCTGCGATTTTCAGCTCTACCCAGGAGTTATAACTCCTTTCAATTACGAACTCAGCTCTCAATTAACCCATACAAACACTATATACATGACTTTCCAAACTCAGGAACCATTACAACACTTCTCATATACACAACCCAAATTAAAGCCACTAGATTGAGATTCACTTACCTTCTTTGGTCAAGAACACACAATATGAAGATGATGAAGTTAAGCCCAAGTCTCACAACAATTTCAGGATTGAAGGCTTGCTTCTGCTGGAATTCCTCACAAGAACACACACACAAACACCTTATGGGTTTCTCAAAAATGGATAAGAAGGAAAGGGGATAAGCACATATACGTACGTTTCTATCTCAACCGGTCCCGAACCCATTAACCCGAACCCGATATCACATTTTCACTATTAACATCCTTTTAACCCATTTAATTCCAAGATATCAA
>JAANYP010007915.1:0-52144 GCA_020465985.1 Centrapalus pauciflorus | reverse complement strand
TTACTCCTTAGAAAAGTTGGCTAAAATTTATATGGACGAGATTGTTTCTAGGCATGGATTGCCTAAGTCCATAGTATCGGACCGGGACAGCCGGTTTACTTCAAATTTTTGGTCGGCTTTGCAAGAAGGGTTAGGGACAAGAATAGCAATGAGTACAGCTTACCGCCCGCAAACTGATGGTCAGAGTGAGCGGACCATCTTAACGCTTGAAGACATGATGAGATCGTGTGTGTTAGATCTCGGTGGCAATTGGGACGATCATCTGCCACTCATAGAGTTTTCGTATAACAACAGTTACCACGCTACAATCAAGAAAGCTCCGTTCGAGGCTTTGTATGGAAGGAAATGTAGGACTCCTACATGTTGGAGAGAAACGGGTGAAACACCGATCGCTGGGCCGGCCTTGCTTCAAGAAACAAACGAGAAGATACAGTTGATTAGGCAGAACATGAAAGCGGCCCAGGATCGTCAGAAAAGTTACTACGATCGGAGGCACAAGCCGATCAATTTTGAAGTGAATGACTGGGTTTATCTGAAAGTATCACCCATGAGGGGTGTTACTCGTTTTGTAAAAAGGGGAAAGTTGGCTCCGAGATTCGTCGGACCATTTAAGATAACCGAAAAAGTGGGGAATCAGTCATACCGTTTGGAATTGCCTTAAGAGATGTCGGGCATACATCCGGTGTTTCACGTTGGAAATCTTCGAAAGTCATTTACTTCTAGTAACGAGGATTGGGCCGACCATACTGAACTGCAAGTTGATGAAAGGCTTCGGTATGTTGAAGAGCCGGAGTGTGTGTTAGATACTAAGATGAAGAAATTGAGAAGCAAGGAGATAGAAATGGTGCTTGTACGTTGGAAGCATCATAAAGGAGCAAATCACACATGGGAAACTAAGTCAGAAATATTAAGAAAGTATCCGAAACTGTTTGAGTCCGAGTAACTTCGAGGACGAAGTTGAGCGTGGTGGAGCCCATGCTGTAACATCCTCGGATTTATTTTGATGTATTTTGGTTAATTAAGCGGAAAAGTTATATAATTAAGTTGAATTTGGGCGATTATTATGTATTTGGATATTTAGCAAGTTTGTTGCTATTTTTAAGAAAATTGAACTCAGAAACAATTTTGTGGATTATTATGAATTTAAAAGTTATTTATGATATATCTAAGATTAAATCAGTATTTTATGGAACCGGTTAAGTCGAGTAGTGAAATGTGCAAAATGACGAAAGTAGTATATAAAGGGCAATAGGCTTCATTTTCTAGTTTACACTCTCTCTCTACTCTATCTCTCTAGAAATTTTCTCTCTACATCTCTCTAAGATATATCACAAACCGACCGTCGGATTTTCGAGAATTACACGTCATCGGAAAGGTATCGAGGAGTACAACAGCAATCTACAAACGGATTTCAGATTTCATACGAATTGAGGTAAGAATCGACCTTTTTAAGATTATGGTTTCGGTTTTGAAGAACAAAACTTTCGAATCTATCATTTTATGCCAATTTAAGCTTGTTTTTGCTTGAAACATTGCTGGAATGTGATAATATATGCATAGTAGAATCGAATCTAGGTATTATACATGATATATTAGTGATTTAAGCCTTAGAAATGAAGGATTTAAGTTGAAATGATGAACAGACTCGAATATGTCAAGAACAGAGTCGAAATGCAAGAACAAACTCGAGTTTGGTGCTAGATTCGAAGGTGTACTATTAGATTCTAAGGGGGGGGGGCTTCGAATCTAACCATAGAATCGAAGGTGAGTTCGAATCTAAGCCTAGATTCGAAGCTTAGTTCGAATCTGATGCTTGGAATTCGATTCTGATGCTTGGAATTCGAATCTAACCCATTAAATTCGAGTTTAATGCCTAAAATTGAGAAATATACTCTCTAAACTTGTATATTTTGAATGAAACTTATAAACAACACATAGAATGGCAAGAATTATTCAAAAGGGGCAATATATGAACTTGAGATGGGTTCAAAACAATGGTAATATGGATTTGAACATAGACCAAAAAGGGAAAATATTGCAAAACTTACAAAACATGGTTTTATGGATTTAAACGGTTAATGATATGAGGAATTGTTGTAATTGATATGACAGGTCCCTCGTGGTGTTGTTTAACCCACAGTGGGGTACTTGGTGGAATCCGGTTGAAAGCCCGAAGAGAAATAATATCGGTTAAAAGATAATTACGCACCCACTGTGAGTACAGTAGATTTCGCATGGTTATATTTGTTTTATGTAAGCTTTGCCTGCTGAGACCTGTTGTTTCATTGATTGTTTGGAATTCTACTAGCGTAGATTTAGATGCACATTCTTACTTGTTGCATGTCCTTTCGGTTGTTGTGCATCTAGTGATGGACCGGTGGGTCGCATCGATTACTCTGATGTTACTGTGCTATATGACCTGGAGCTGATCCCTCCTAGGCCCGGTAGGCAGTATGTCATCCCCGATCGTACGTTTGTCTCAGATGGTATGTCTAAATGCCGAGCTGTGAGCTCGAAGGGGCTGCGGCTCTGGTCCGTACTTGGTGTACGAAGAGAGTACACGACGTTTGTCGTCGGGATACTCTTGGGCTTCATAAAGACTTATAAAATGCGCAATCTATGTATTCACTAAGCATTCGCTTACGTTTTAGTTGTTGTATTTTTTTTACAGGCAAAGGAAAATCTACTGCTGGACCTTCTAGTTAGGTCGATTTGGAAGATTTGGAAGATATCTGCTATTTAATCGGTAATTATGTTGTGGGACAAATATTGTAATATATTCTGGATGATTGTAATAAATGTATGGGTGTGTAGACCTAGACTTGGTACCTGATAGCACCGTAGGGTGTTTAACACTTGTTGCACTACTTTATTTATGTTTTAATGCTTCCGCACTTAATTTAGGTTATCAGATCATTATGTTATTGCATGTTGATGATTAATCCTGGGTGTATTGTAATTGGTGGTTGTTGTGGCAAGGGTGTCACAACCATAGAAAAATTTAAAAAAAAAAAAAGAGATTATCAGAAAAAGAGTTAAGTCTTTGAAACATAGGTTCAAAGTGACGAAAATTAGCACAGTCGTTACAAACTCTAAGTGTTTAGGCTTTCACACATAATGCACCTAAAATTCTAAGTGTCATACATTACTTTAGTTTAATGTGTTGGTAGGCATAATACATAGAGGGAGTCTCAAGGCTAATAAAATACTCAACAAAAGGTCAAACGTGTCACTAACTTAGATGTATGACCAATCGGTCTTAATTTTTATGTACGAGACATACAAACTTTGATTATAAATGAGGTATGCAAACTTTCTGGGGATGCATAGCAACATCAAATACATCTTAAAATGGAAAGCATAGAAAAATCATACAGAATTGAGAGTCAAAAACACGTAACTCTGTTGTACGTAAGTACAGACCTGTTGCCTCTGTTTTGATTCGGGTTAGCAAGATAAGTCGCTTTGTTGTACGTCGGTACAGACCTGTCACCGCTGTCTTGCTAGCTTTAAAAATAAACCTTAAGTCAAACTAAGACACTTTGTTGTATGTAAATACAGGCCTGTGTCCGATGTTTGTCTTTTAAAGAAATTTTGCAAATACCAAAAAGTTAGAATCATTGTCTGTATGCCTTGATCATAAAAGTATGTCTATGTCTGAGTCACGTAAGATAATTTCATGATAAATAATAAGGCCAAGAAAGTGTATGTAACGCCAAACAATCAAAGGAATCAAAAATTCCTAAGTGTGAAAGCTTAAGTACTGAAAGTGAGTATTTGACACCGCTATCTGATTGAACCTCTCTTTGACTATGCTCGTCAAAAATATTTTTTTTAGTGTTTAGTATAGGTAGTAATCTTAAATAATTATGTAGTTTAGTCTATGTTAAATTTTTGTTCAAAATTTTAAAATTTTATTTATTTTTATTTTTCTTTTTATTTTTCTTTTTATTCTTCCTTTTATTTTATTTCATTTTATTTTATTTCATTTTATTTTATTTTTAAATTTTACTTAGGAAAAAGGTCAAAAATTACTGTGGGTGCATTCATAGTTGAATAAAATAAACATTGCGTGAAAATCTTGTGCTTAGGGTAAAAGATTTGGCATAGTTTATTCCGTTACACGATAAGGTTGAAAAAGTTGAATTTATTTAAAAAATTTTCGAAATTTTCAAAGTTTCAGGGGTTAATTTGAGTTTAAGCTAAACTCGAATATGGCAGGGCTCGAATCGGTCAGTAGATTCGAAACTGGCATTAAACTCGAATGTTGGTGGTATAAATTGGTCAACAGTGATGGTCATTAACTCACCTGTTTTCGAATCTACTCCTTCGAGTTTGTCTAGGCGATTTCGAATCTAATCTCGAGTTTGTCGTTTTCAAGATTCCAACTATTTGTCGAGTTTCTGTCCGTGTGGGTTCGATACTACCAGTAGATCTTGGTATAACCAAGTGGATTGTACAAGATTTAGGTAGTTTTATACTCCATTTAGGCCAAAATCATTAGATTTTGAAGTTTTTTTTGGTAGAAAGTTTGTTTTTCAAAACTACAAACTTTGAACCGGTGAAAAGTCAAATTAAATACAAATATCATTGATTAGAACCTAGTAGGACTAATAGATGTGATTTTCTGAGTCTAACATGGTTAAAATCATGGATTTTTGTGATGATGGTGGCCGACTCATTCGAGTCTGTTCATGGCCATTCTCGAGTTTGTCAGTAAACTCGAACAGGTCATAAACTCGAATGGGTCATCAAACTCGAATTGATGTTCATTCGAGTCTGATGTTCGAGTTTGTCATTATATTTGAATTATTTAATTTAAATTTTAATTAAGCTTGTAGAAATTCTTAAGAGTTGGATTTTGTCCTTATACAAGTTCAAAATAAAACAAATATGAATTTAAACAAGTTTATTCATTTTTAATAATTCTAATATTTTATTTGATATATTGTGCAGACATGGCAGATAGAGTATTTGTTCCGAAGCATAATATGGTCATTTCCCCTGACCATGCTATACTTGAAGCGCAGGCTTTCCGCCAGATGGTGGATTTCTTGGTGGAGTCCAGGATCTCGTATGCATTGTCTCATAATATCCAGATTGTCATTCCTTACGTGCGACAATTATATGATCATTTGCAAGTAGACTGTACTGTCACTCCGACAGTTCTGAGGACAAGGATTGCTGGTAATCCTTTGGTGTTTTCTGCTGATATTCTTCGTCAAGTGCTTCAATTGGGCACTCAGGAGCAGGAAGATGGGCCTATTGATTTCCACCTATCAATCAGGCAGGCAGCCTTTGTACGAATGGGATATAGCTTAGATGTTACTAAGTCATCCTATATGAAGAGTGGGCTAATTGGCCAATGGCGATATCTAGCGCACGTGTTCATGGTTTGTTTTGCTGTAAAGAAGGCTGGGTTTGATTATATAGTTTCGAAGATCCAATCAGGGATGATCGCGTTAGTCTATAATCGAAAGTTCAGTTTTTCCGAAATGTTCTTCTCAGAGTTCGTTCATCACATAACGGCTCCGGAGCGGGAAAGATTTCTTCTTTACCCTCGTTTTGTGATGATGCTAATCCGGCACATTTTGCCAAATCTGCCGCAGCTGAACGATATTCAGAGCGTTGCAGTCATTGATAAGAGAATATTTGCCGATTGCTCCTCTCATCGAGGAAGGTTAGTGGTCCCAGTAGAGCGAGCTTTGTTCGGTGCTGTAATTGACCCGAACTTTGTAGCACCTGACGATGCCAACTGGGCAGGAGAGGTGCAAGTTCAACAACAACAGCCACAACAACAAAGATAGCAACAAACATGCCCCCAACAACAGAGGAGACGTCAAAGGCCTTCCGCGAGTCAGATTCGGGCAGATAGGCCTTCTACGAGTCAAATTCAAGAGCCACAAGAGGCTAGACCTTCAAGTGCGCCATCGACATCTGATCCAACTTTACAAACGTTGGAAGAGATTTGGGCATCCGATCCAAATGCTAATGAGGAGATAACTGCTGAGTTAATTGGAGATTTATTAGAGCCTCCAGATGGAGAAGTTGATGTGTTTAAACAAATTGATGATTATCAACCAGTGGCAGAAGGCGAAGCCATCTCAACTTCTGAGTCAAAAGAAATGGAAGAGATTGAAGTTGAAGTTCCAGAGACTGTAACTGAAAATCCGTCTATCCAAATAGGAACATATGGATCCAGAATAGTGGTAACAAATGAAGAAGCTACAAGGCGACGAGCGTCGAGGGAGTCTGATGACTCAGATTTTGAGGAGGAAGTAGTTGCTCCGTTGGTAACAAGGCAAAGGGCAAAGCGTCATAGATTCATGCAGGGAGCTTCCTCGGCTTCTGCTGTACAGCCAGAAATACCTCAACCTCCACCCGCTAAATCTACCATTCCACCGCCACCACCACCTGTTGAACCATACATTCCATCACAAATCATTCCCACCCCCATACAATCCATACCATCCACTTCATCCACTTTCACCGAAAATCAACGGTTTTCTGAGCTGAAAAGTAAAGTCGACTTCCAACAAGTCCAAATCTTCGGTTTGACAAAGGCTCTCGGAGAAATACAGAAGCATAATGCACAAATAGATATCGAGAATGCCGAGTTGAAGAAAGTAGTGGGCAAAATGAAGGAAGAAAACTTGGAGCTGAAAACCTTTGTTGCTGATCAAGCGGCAGAGATTCGATCAATGCGATCCCTGATTGAGCAATTATTGCAAAATCTAAAGGCTCAGGGGTAGACAAGCTGTCGGGATCAAGAAGAGCTGCCCAGGGATGGAGATAATGATGGAGATAATGACGGCAATAATCCCATCGCGCAAAAAGATAATGAGCCAGTAGATTTTTCTGCTGCTCTGCATGCTGAGATTCAGGGGGAGCCGGGACAGACAGGAGCTGCAGGAGGTGAAGCCAGTTCCTCAAAAGTCACAGAGTCAGAGATACATGAAATGATCGAAGCACTAATGGATATCGATGAAGACCCTATGGACTAGAAATCTGATGATGAAGTTTGTGTTGATGAAAATGATGAAGCAAATGAGATCATTGTTCAACAAAACCCCATCACAGATACATACGTAACAGAAGGAAATCAGGTGACTGACATAGAAGTAGTAAAAGCTGCGTTAAATGTTGAATCATCAAGTGAAGAACCTGCCAGAGAGCTTACCAACGAAGAAAAAAGAAAGCTATGGTTTAGGGCAAAGAAAAGAGAGTTGGAGCTGAAGAAGAAAATGTGTGTGACGGGTGCTGGAGAGCTATCAGGAAATATTTTGAGCTGGTTCTTTGATCGAAAACTGCAGCTATTCATTATCAAACGAAAAGATGGCCTCCAGTACCTCAGAAGAAGTCTGAAAGTCTTCAACTCCTTGCCAAAGATTGAAATAAAAGCATTAGCATGGAAGGAGCTTATCAACATCGGCGACGACCCTTATGCTGAAATAATAGCAAAAATCATCAGAAAAGAAGGGAGGTCAAGGAAATTCGAGCGGCTCAATCCAAGGGTGGGTAAACGAGTGATGGACAATACTCGTATTGACCCTCAAACTGGTCGTCCGTGGATGAAAATTCAATACAAACCAGTTAGATGTCTGAGGAAGGTTCCTCTCAAGCCAATGCCACATGACGTCATGAAAAATCTCAATTGGTGGTATGTCGAGAGTGAGACAGGAGAAGCAGTGATGGAAGACTTTGAAGGAAAAGAAATTCTTAGAGTCTATGATCCGCTACACCTAGTGAACCATTCAAAAGATGACATGCAAGTGCTCTACAATCACAAAATCTCAAGTGATGCACATATGGAGTCTGAGGCTAGAAAGTATCAGAATGTAATTCAAGTATGTGTTGAGAAAGGTTTGTATGCTGGCAACAGTTTAAATAAATAAACAAAGTACTTAATCAAATGTGTAAATTGTTAGAAGTTATCGTCCAGGGGGAGTCTGTTGGTACACCCTGTGTGAAGATAGCAGTCTAAGTGATGTAGCATTTTGGTTCAGATAATATTCAAAGTATTGGGTATTAACGAGTGTTTGATATATATGTTTATATATGTTTGATAGTTATTGATTATATGTTTGAACTTGATGTAACGTATTACAAGAAGTTCAAACATAAAGTTCAAAGATAAATTCAAGCATAAGTTGAAAACATAAGTTTCAAATATAGGTTAAATATGTGAAAGTCGAATTTAGATTAATTTCGAATTCACTAAATGACTCAGATTCGAATCTAGGACAGATTCGAATATGATATAGAGGTAGATTCGAGAGTGTCAAGGGGACAAACTCGAATGGGCCTTGGGCCTGATTCGAGTTTGGCCCATGACAAACTCGAATGAGCCTCTATAATTAGGGATTAACTCGAATCGTTAGCAGACTTTTGCAGATTTCGTGTGAGTGATTAGCAAAAGGCGATCTCGAGTTTATCAGCTTTGTGAGTGTTCTTTCGGAGAGAATCATCAAGTACGTGCGTTCGTGTTCGTCCGTACAGCTTGTTGATAGTCTCCGTGTTCCGTGTGAGAGTTGTTTCCGTCAAGCCGTTAACCAGGATTCCGTACTCGTTGACGGTGTCGCGTCTAGATAGATCTGTAGTGTGTAGACCTTACAAAATTAATCAACTAATTTTATAAACTTAACAGCTTGAGAAAATGCACTACCACCTCTGACTAGCTATTGACAAAAATACCATTACTAATCTAATAGCATGTATTTTATTTTTAGGGGCATTTAAGTCATTTCAGTATATGAAAATGGCGGCATGTAATGACCACACTTACTTTACGATCATCCTTTTCCTATTCCTGCCATTCGTCTTCCCCTACATCAGAACAGAGCATGACCTGTACATGCAAATCATCATTTCAAACTCTCTCCAAGCAACTACGCAAGCAACTACGCAAATCCGATTAACGACTATGGAGCTTCCAGACGAAGTAATAGCTAGAATATTGGTGTTTTTGGGGGCATCAAGTGCCTTTGAACTTTTTAAAAGCAAGAGAATGTATGTTTCCTAACACTATTATATACTATCGATTCAACTAAGATTTTGATGTATTTGCCTATTTAAGAGATACATTATGTTTAATGAACCGTAGCCCATTAATTTGGGCTTAGATTTTAGATTTTCTGAATGAACATGACGCATTTGTCTATTTAAGAGAACGTTTTATTAAGCTTTTATGTCTGCATTCATTACAGTTGCAAAACCTTTAAACGCAAAGCTGAGTCTGATGTCGTTTACCAGATGATGGAAGTTGATTCCATCCTCACAATAGGGTTTAGGGGCCAAAAACTGAACTGCTATACCTTCTGAGGGAGAAGGGATTGACTTGCTCTTCAATGATGGATTGGTACACTTTATTTGCCATGCTTTCTATTGTTCTTTTTATTTGCCTAAACATGAAATACATATTTATGTTTCTGTATTGTCTTGATGAACAGTTAAATATAATTTATGCGGGTTTGGAGACGGAAGGAAAGGAGAAGCTGCAAAGGGCAGCACGTTTCGGTTCGCTTAATGCTAAGTTTCTCCTAGGAATGCTGCTAATGGCAGAAGGAGGACAGAGCGTAAACGACGCTAGGAGGGTGTTGAATGATGCCTTTAGAAACTCATCAACGCGTCCGCAGTCAGTCACCGAAACGGCTGCCAGAGTACGTCGGTTACTGATGCAGGATCGCATGAGGCTTCTACCAAGGCATTTCTACCGCTTGAGGCGTTGTTGCCAACAACACATCTGGCAAGACGATTATACAAACCTGGGATGTGAATGTATGATTTTGATACAATTATGTAATTACTTAAAGCAGCTTTTGATTTATAATACAATATATGTTTACATTTATGTACAAATGTTGGTTTATCATTTTTTTTGGTTTGAATTCCAATTACAGTAAGTTATTTAGCTTATATATAACTTTGGTTGTTAATGATATTCTAGTCGTTCAAAATATAAGAAAAAATTTATATCATTATCACTTACACAACATATATCACTTAACAGGTAGAGAAAATGAACTAACAGCGTGAGAACATGAATTAACAGTTCGAGATTTCCATAAACAGAATTTCTCAATTTAACTATACTGAAATAATAAAACTTAGCTAAAAATTTATCAAGAAATTATATAGTAAACTTAGGTTATATATAATCATTTCATTTCCATTCCATTCCATGAACAATAAAACTTAGGTTCAAATTAATCACGTAATTATTTTGTAAACTACGTTTTGATTTATAATACAACATATATATGTTTAGGTTTATTAACAAATGTTTTGGTTTATCATTTTTGTTGGTTTGAATTCCAATTAGAGTAAATTGTAAAAAATGGTCCTTAAACTATACCCAAATTGCAGGTATAAGTTATTTAGCTTATATAACTTTGGTTGTTAATGATATTCTAGCTGTTCAAAATATAATATATAATTTATATCATTATCACTTACAAAATAAAAAAGGGAAAGAAGTTACATATATGTTAGATTCGAACACGTGACCAACCCAACACACTAACACCATCCACCACCTCTACCACTAAGCTAAGTCATGCCTTTTTGAATTTTTTCATAAAACATTTATGATATTTTTATTATTAATTTAGGACCGAAAAATTAATTTAGGACCGAAATATTTAAACAAATGGAGCCAAAATTTATGCGAAAATTTTAAATTACACTTGCCGTTTTAGATTCCTTAAACTTCGATAATTACAGTTAATGCCTACAAACACAATCATTAATCTACTTATACACTATTCTGTCGAAATTTTATAGTTTTTAATCTTTTTCAACTCCCTCCAAAAGAACTAAACGATCATGAATACTGAAACCATGAACAATCTACTTGTTCTTCAGAATAATGGCGAGGCAGATGATCATGATGGATATGAATCAGAGCAGTACGATGATTATGATGAACAACAAGAGATGGATCATGTTGTAATTAATGCAAGTCCAATCAAAATAGTAGTTCCGCCTAGGGGCATAACAAGGTGTGACACCCTTGCCACATTCACCACCATTAAAAATACACCGAGGTTTAATCACCACATAAATTATTACATAATGATCTGAAAGCTTAATTAAAGTGCAGAAGCATTAAAGTACATAAATAAAATAATAAAACTGTTTAAAACATTCTACGGTGCTACAAGGTTTCAAGTCTAAATTTACATACTCAAACTTTATTATAATCATCCCAAACATATTACAACATTGGTCCCCTAGCACAATTACCGATTGCATAGTATCAAATCTTCCAAGACTTCACAAACGACCTAACTAGAAGGTCCAGCAGCGGATTTCCCTTTTCCTGTAAAAATTAAACAACTGAGGGGTAAGCGAATGCTTAGTGAATACACATATTTTCGCATTTTATAAATCTTTATGAAGCCCACAAGAGTACACCAACGACACACGTCGTGCACTCTCCACGTACACAAAGTACGACACCCATGAGTCGTCGCTCCCACGAGCCCAAAGCTCGGTATATAAACCAACCATCTGAGACAGACATAACACCGGGGATGACTTACTGCCTACCAGAACCTCGGAGGGATCAGCTCCGGGTCATATAGCGCAATAACATCGGAGTAACAGATGCGACCCGCCGGTCCATCATTAGATGCACAACAAAAGAATGGGCATACAAGAAGTAAGAATATGCATCTATATCTACGCAAGTTAGTAGAATTCCAAACGATTATGAAGCAACATGTCTCAGCAGGTAATAGCTAACATAAAGCAGATATAAACATGCGAAATCATATGTACTCACAGTGGATGCGTTATTAAACTTTAAACAAATTTTATTTCTCCTCGGAATTTCAACCGGATCACAAAGTACCCACTGTGGGTTAAACAACACCACAAGAGACCTGTTACATTTCCATAAATAAAACATATCATACATATGTTCGATAACAATTTCCATCATGATTTTACAAAATTAAAGTGTTACAACAATTGGAACCGTCATCCAAAACTCATGTTTAAATCCTCTTACTTGGTGGTTTTATTATTCACATTTAATCCCCTCATTAATACCATCAATCTCTTGTTTAATAATGAGTCTCGCCAAGTTTCACAAATTATCATGTTAACCCGTCGAAATTATATCTAAAGTTTATACTTTTAATCTCCAATATTTGAGACTGCCAAAATGTCCATAATGTATTTGAATTAAAGAATGTCCTACCGGTTCCATTTATTTTCACCAATAAAACCCAACCGAGATGATATATATATATATATATATATATATATATATATATATATATATATATATATATATATATATATATATATGTATATATATATATATGGTTTCGGTATACATAAAAGTTTCAATAGTGTATGTTTCAGTACCAGGTTTCGGTACATTCCACTAGTTTCGGTTTGGTTTCGGTACATACTAAAGTTTCAGTACAAAAAAGGTTTCAGTATGGGTTGTGTGGGTTTCGGTATATAAGAATGCACATACATAGTTTCGGTATTGAGGGAGGGTTTCGGTAATGGCAATACCGAAACCATTAAGGTTTCGGTACCCATTTTGTTGTTTCAGTATCCAAGCAATACACACGCAGAACATACTGTAAAACGCCAAAAATCAAATCAAAATCTTGATTTACGACTTAAAACTTTATATATAACCTCTATATTACTAGATTTACACAAACACACAATTATTTCTTACATGCAATAACATTTGAATCCTCAAAATCTCAGATTCGGTTTTCATCCAAAACCGAACCATAAACTCTTAAATTCAAAATTTTGAGAGATATTTACCTGAAATCGTTTGTTGCAGCAGTAATAGTTCCTTCTAAGCAACTTGTATCCGAATTTTCAGCCTCCAATTTGATGTTTTCTTTAATTCTTGATTTGAAGATGCACGAACCGTGGGTTTTCTTTCTTTTAGAGAGAAGGAGAGAGTGGAGAGAAGAGAGAGAGAGAGAGAGAGACTTTGTTGAGTTATAATGAAAATGAAAGACTAAGTTGTCTTTTATTCATCCATTTTCAAATCTTTGGCACATTTAGCCCCTTAACTTATCTAACTTTCTTTAAATAAAGATTTCCATTTTTATTTCATCATCATTATAATTTATAATCATCATTCTAAATAAATATTACTTCGAAATTCTAAAATTTCTTAATTCCTTAAAATAGCACCCAAATTCTTAAATTTCATTAAATAAATATTAAATCCTTATTTTATCCTTTCAACCACTTAATAATAATTATATTAACTTAATAAATTGAAATCATCAATTTCTGAATAAAACAACCAACTTTTATAATTAATCAAAAAACAATCCAACTTAAATTACAAATTTAAACTAATAAACCTCAAATACAATAATTTAATATTAAGATGTTACAGCATGGACTCCACCATGCTCAAACTTCGTCCTCGAAGTTATTTGACCTCAGACAGTTGCAGATATTTCCTTAACATGTCACTTTCGCCTCCCATGTATGATTGGCTCCTTTGTGATGCTTCCAACATACTAGCACCATCTCTATCTCTTTGCTGCTTAGCTTTTTCATTTAAGTATCCAACACACACTCCGGCTCTTCAACATATCGGAGCCTTTCATCGACTTGCAGCTCAGTGTGATTGGCCCAATCCTCGTTGCCAGTAGTAAAAGACTTCCTAAGATTCCCAACATGAAACACCGGATGTATGCCAGACATCTCTTCAGGCAATTCCAAACGGTATGACTGATTACCCACTTTCTCTGAAATCATGAACGGCCCAACAAATCTCGGGGCTAACTTTCCTCTTTTAAAACAACGTGTAACACCTCTCATAGGTGATACTTTCAAATAAACCCAATCGTTCACCTCAAAGCTGATTGGTTTGTGCCTCCTGTTGTAATAACTTTTCTGACGATCCTGGGCCGCTTTCATATTCTGTCTAATCAGCTATATCTTCTCATTTGTTTCCTGTAACAATGCCGGCCCAACAATCGACGTTTCTCCAGTTTCTCTCCAGCATGTAGGAGTTCTACATCTTCTATTAGCGGCAAATGATCGTCCCATTTGCCACCGAGATCCAATACACATGATCTCATCATATCTTCAAGTGTCAGAATAGTCCTTTCACTTTGACCATCGGTTTGCGGACGGTAAGCTGTACTCATAGTAATCCTCGTACCCAATCCTTCTTGCAAAGCCGACCAGAAGTTCGAAGTAAATCGGCTCTCCCAACCCGATACAATAGTCTTTGGCACTCCGTGTCTAGCAACAATCTCGACCATATAAATTTGTGCTAACTTTTCCAAAGAATAATTCTCTCTTATCGGAATAAAGTGTGCGGACTTAGTTAACCTATCAACTATCACCCAAATTGCATCGTGTTGACGCCTAGTCTTCGGCAACTTCGTGACAAAGTCCATCGTGATATGTTCCCACTTCCATTCCGGAATGGGAAGCGGTTGCAAACTACCATAAGGCTGCTGGTGTTCGGCTTTCACAAGCCGACAAGTCCTACATCGTTCAACGTACTGGCTGATATCCTTCTTCAGTCCCGGCACAAGAAATCCGCTTTTAACTCATTGTACATCTTTGTACTCCTAGGATGTACATAAAACATAGACTGATGTACTCTTCTCATTCCACCAAACTTCGGCACCCAGATCCTTCCATAAATTCCTTTCAAACCCAATTCACTAGTTTCCATAACATTTTTCTGCACTCAAATATCCTCATCATTAACATTTTTGTCTTTCAAGGCTTCTTCTTGAGCGGCCTTAACATCATCTATAATCGTAGATGTTAGCATAGTAGACGTCATCATGTAGCAGCAGTCCTTAACATAAGCTTTGGGACTCAAAGCATCGGCTACCACGTTAGCCTTTCCGAGATGATAAAGGATTTCACAATCATAATCCTTTATTAGTTCCATCGAACGTCTATGCCTCATGTTAAGCTCTTTCTGACTAAAGAAGTACTTTAAACTTTTATGATCCGTGTACAGTTGACATCTAGTCCCGTATAAATACTGCCTCCACAATTTCAACGCAAAAGTAACTGATGTCAACTCAAGATCATGAGTTGAGTAATTCTTCTCATGCTGCTAAAGCTGTCTCGAGGCGTACGCTATAACTTTTCCTCACTGCAACAGTACAGCGCCCAATCCCAACCTCGAAGCATCCGTGTATACCACAAAATCCTCATTGCCCTCCGGTAAAGCAAGTATCGGTGCTTCACTTAATGTCTTCTTCAAGATCTCGAAAGCATCCTGCTGCACAGTTTCCCATATAAACGGTGCATTCTTCTTGGTTAATGCAGCCAATGGAACTACAATCTTCGAGAATTCTTTTATAAGCCTCCTATAATAGCCCGCCAACCCCAGAAAACTTCTAACTTCAGTAGCTGAACGAGGCGATTCCCAGTTCTTTATGGCTTCGACCTTAGCTGGATCTACTGAAATCCCAGCTCCAGATATAACATGTCCCAAAAACTGAATTTGTTGTAGCCAAAACTCACACTTTGAGAATTTGGCATACAACTTCTCTTTTCTCAACAGTTCCAACAATTCCTTTAGATGATCAGCATGCTCAGCCTCAGACTTAGAGTACACCAGAATGTCATCAATAAATACAATCACCGACGTATCTAACATCGGTCTGCAAACTCTATTCATCAGATCCATGAATACAGTCGGGGCGTTGGTTAACCCGAAAGGCATAACCAAGAACTCGTAATGCCCATAACGTGTCCTGAAAGTTGTCTTAGGCACATCCTTCTCAAACTTTCAGCTAATGATATCCTGACCTCAAGTCAATCTTAGAAAACACACTTGCCCCATGTAACTGATCAAACAAGTCATCTATCCGCGGCAGCGGATACTTGTTCTTGATTGTCAACTTATTCAGCTCCCGGTAATCAATGCACATCCTCATTGTGCCATCTTTCTTTTTAACTAACAGTACCGGAGCTCCCAACAGAGACGAACTCGGCCGAATGAAGCCCTTATCCAACAACTCCTGGAGTTGTTTTCATCATCTCTTGCATCTCGGTAGGAGCAAGGCGATACGGAGAACGAGCTACCGGTGCAGCTCCAGGGATCAAATCAATTCGAAACTCCACTTGTCTCTCAGGCGGCACGATAGACAAGTATTCCGCAAACACATCCGGGAATTGTGATACAACAGGCACGTCAGCCAAGGTCTTCTTCACAGCTTTGGCATCAATAGCGTATGCCAAATAGGACTCACAACCCTTTGCAACAAGCCTACGGGCTTTTGCAATGGTTAACAAACACAGATCCCCGCTTCTCCTATCCCCGTATATACAGATCTCACGCCCCTCCGGAGTAGATATCTTTATCATACGCTTCTTGCACACTATATGGTCTTCATTCTCTATCAGCCAGTCCATTCCGACTATCACATAAAACTCACCGAATGCTATCGGAATCAAGTCCAAATTGAAGACTACACATTCAATAACTAAAGTGCAGTTGCGGTATACATGATCTACTTTGAATAGAGTGTTGCTAGCAGTTTCTATATCAAGTATATCAGATAACTTTGACAGAGGCATGGAAAGTCTTTGTGCAAAAACAGTGGAAACAAACGAACGATTTGCACCCGAATCAAATAAAACTCGTGCTGGCATAGAATTTACGATAAACATACTAGTAACCACCTCCGGGTTTTCCCTCGCTTCCTCTGCCGTTATCTGAAAAGCACGAGTCGGTGCCCTTTGTGGCTGGTTCCAGCGGTTGACTGAACCACCACTAGATCCTCCAGATGATCGAGTTGAAGATGGAGCAGCAGGTGGAGCATTCTTTCGACAGTTCCTACTATAGTGCCCCCATACTCCACAATTATGGCAAGCATCGGCTTTTCGTGAACACTCACTGTGAAAATGGCCCAACTCTCCACAGCAAAAGCAAGCGCGTCCATTAGTGCACTTGCCGAAGTGTTCCAAGTGACACTTAATACAATATCGCGGCTCGGTGTTGATTGAGTAGGCACGAGCACAACCAGATGACCCAGATGGTCGACGATAAGATTGCTGAGGTGAATACTGTGACGAGCGAGAAGATCTCGAGTATCCTCCCTCACGTTGACGCTTCGGCGGTGACGGTTGTGTTGGGTTAGTGGAAACAGCAGCAGACCCCATTGAGTAACCCGACATGTTCAAAATTTGTTCTACATTTCTGGCAGCCTCAAGTAAGCCAGCAAATGTAGTGTAGCGCACGTTGCTCATAACTCTTCTGATCTCTATATCCAAACCAGCCTCGAACCTGGTTACTTTCCTTTCTTCAGTATCTACTTGATGAGGCGCAAACAAACTCAGCCTCGTGAATTCCACAGCATACTGGGACACAGTCTTTGTCCCCTGCATCAGCGCCATAAACTTCGCTTCCAACCTTCGGTGCTCGTTAACCAGACAATACTGCTGAGTGAATAAGTCAGTGAACTCAGCCCAAGTCATTACAGAAACCTTCTCCAATGTCAATGCATTCACCATAGAGTTCCACCACATAATTGCATCTTTGGTGAACATAGCAGTAGCATACCGAACCATGTCCTTCTCAGCACAATCGCTGATTCGGAATGTCCGTTCGGTTGCTGTTATCCATTCTAGTGCGGCAACAGCATCACCTAGTCCATTAAACTCGACGGCCCCATTTCCTTTGAAGTCCTTGAAGAGACAACTTTTGGGTTTGTTTCATGACCCAGTGTTGTCATCTTGATTATCATCGTTGTTGCCCACTTTTTCCTTGTTCTTTCTCTTGTCTTCCCTTCTCTTAGCTTCGGCCTCATCTCGAGCCCGAAACAAATCTTGAATCATCTGATTTTGCTCAGCCATCATGGCTAGCATCATTTCTCTTCTATCTTCGGGTGTCATTCCTCCTCCAGACATGTTTAAAAATATAACACATATAACATGTTTAGTAACATGTCATTTATTTAAAGACACCACCCATTGTCCCGTATGAAAGTCAACTTCTTATGATTACTGGATCATAATCTATGTTAGTTCAGATCATTACTTAAACCACTACATATCATCACTTAATGTTTGAGACCAAGACCTCACGGACACTTGAATGTCAAACTACTGCTCTGATACCAACTCGATGTGACACCCTTGCCACATTAAACACCATTAAAAATACACCCAGGATTAATCGCCACATAAATTATTACATAATGATCTGAAAGCTTAATTAGAGTGCAGAAGCATTAAAGTACATAAATAAAATAATACAACTGTTTAAAGCATCCTACGGTGCTACAAGGTTTCAAGTCTAAATCTACATACTCAAACTTTATTATAATCATCCCAAACATATTACAACATTGGTCCCATAGCACAATCAACAATTGCGTAGTATCAAATCTTCCAAGACTTCACAAACGACCTAACTAGAAGGTCCAGCAGCGGATTTCCCTTTTCCTGTAAAAATTAAACAACTGAGAGGTAAGCGAATGCTTAGTGAATACATAGATTTACGCATTTTATAAATCTTTATGAACCCCACAAGAGTACACCGACGACACATGTCGTGCACTCTCCACGTACACAAAGTACGACACCCATGAGTCGTCGCTCCTACGAGCCCAAATCTCGGTATATCAACCAACCATCTGAGACAGACATAACATCGGGGATGACATACTGCCTTCCAGAATCTTGGAGGGATCAGCTCCGGGTCATATAGCGCAGTAACATCGGAGTAACAGATGCGACCCGCTGGTCCATCGTTAGATACACAACAAAAGAACGGACATGCAACAAGTATGAATGTGCATCTATATCTACGCAAGTTAGTAGAATTCCAAACGATAATGAAGCAACATGTCTCAGCAGGCAATAGCAAACATAAAGCAGATATAAACATGCGAAATCATATGTACTCACAGTGGGTGCGTTATTAAACTTTAAGCAAATTTTATTTCTCTTCGGAATTTCAACCGGATCACAAAGTACCCACTGTGGGTTGAATAACACCAGAAGGGACCTGTTACATTCCATTGATAAAACATATCATACATATGTTTGATAACAATTTCCATCATGAATGTACAAAATTAAAGTGTTACAACAATTGGAACCGTCATCCAAAACTCATGTTTAAATCCTCTTACATGATGGTTTTATTATTCACAATTAATCCCCTCATTAATACCATCAATCTCTCGTTTAATAATGAGTCTCGCCAAGTTTCACAAATTATCGTGTTAACCCGTCGAAATTATATCTGAAGTTTACACTTTTAATCTCCAATATTTGAGACTGCCAAAATGTCCATAATGTATCTGAATTAAAGAATGTCCTACCGGTTCCATCTATTTTCACCAATAAATCAACCGAGATGATATATATATATATATTCTTTCATATATATATATATATATATGTATATATATATACATATATATATATATATATATATATATATATATATATATATATATATATATATATATATATATATATACACACACACACATATATATATATATATATATATATATATATATATATATATATATATATATATATATATATATATGTATATGTATATATGTGTGTGTGTATTTATTGTTTCTGTTTTGAAATGAAAGGAATACCGAAACTTTTAGGGTTTTGGTATCTATATATATACATATGGTTTCGGTATACATAAAAGTTTAAATAGTGGAGATTTCAGTACCAGGTTTCGGTACATTCCACTAGTTTCGGTATATGTACCGCTCCTTTTTGGTTTCGGTACATACTAAAGTTTCAGTACATAAAAGGTTTCAGTATGGGTTGTGTGGGTTTCGGTATATAAGCATGCACATATATAATTTCTGTATTGAGGGAGGGTTTCGGTAATGGCAATACCGAAACCATTAAGGTTTCGGTACCCATTTTTTTGTTTCAGTATCCAAGCAATACACACGCAGAACATACTGTAAAACTCCAAAAATCACATCTAAATCTTGATTTACGACTTAAAACTTTTTATATAACCTCTATATTACTAGATTTACACAAACCCACAGTTATTTCTAACATGCAATAACATTTGAATCCTCAAAATATCAGATTCGATTTTCATCCAAAACCGAACCATAAACTCTTAAATTCGAAATTTTTAGAGATATTTACCTTAAATCGTTTGTTGCAGCAGTAATAGTTCCTTCTAAGCAACTTGTATCCGAATTTTCAACCTCCAATTTGATGTTTTTTTTTCTTGATTTGAAGATGCACGAACCGTGGGTTTTCTTTCTTTTAGAGAGAAGGAGAGAGCAGAGAGAAGAGAGAGAGAGAGACTTTGTTGAGTTATAATGAAAATGAAAGACTAAGTTGTCTTTTATTCACCCATTTTCAAATCTTTGGCACATTTAGCCCCTTAACATATCTAACTTTCTTTAAATAAAGATTTCCATCTTTATTTCATCATCATAATAATTTATTAGAAATCATTCTAAATAAATTTTACTTCGAAATTCTAAAACGTCTTAATTCCTTAAAATAGCAACCAAATTCTTAAATTTCATTAAATAAACATTAAATCCTTATTTTATCCTTTCAACCACTTAATAATAATTATATTAACTTAATAAATTGAAATCATCAATTTCTGAATAAAACAACCAACTTTTATAATTAATCAAAATACAATCCAACTTAAATTACAAATTTAAACTAATAAACATCAAATACAATAATTTAATATAAGGATGTTACACAAGGTTATCTAGGTTTCGCAGCCGGTACAGCATACCCGGTGCATTAAAGCTCAAGGTAATGTTTGATACAATGGATAGACTAATAGAAGATCACAGAACAGTGTTTGCAAGTTTTTTAGGAGACATGGTTCGTGAGCATATAGGCTTGAAGTAACTGACATGGAAGAAGGTCGATTCAGAAGCAAGATCAAAGCAATGGGATGAAATCACGGTTTGTCTTAACCAATTATATATGTTTAATTTCTTAATGTTCAAAAATTAAACAACATTGCTTTTTTAATCAAATTTGTGTATTTAATTTGTTATTTTGAAGCGATAATTTGATGTTCATGAGACATACAGAAAGTTAGTAATGAATTATCTTGGTGCACATCTAAGAAACTTCAGAAGGAAATTGAGGGAAAAATACATACTGCCCAACAAAGATACGCCTTCAAAAGTAAATCAAGTCCCACCCTAGTATAGTGCAATTGTCAAGCACAAGGAATGGGTTGATTTCGTACAATATACGAGCACGGAAGCTTACCAGGTTTTGGTTATATTATAATTAATTCCATACATATATCTTTCATATGATATACTGTGTTTGCAAACGTTAATTAACTATCATTTTGTTCTAAAATTTAGAAAAAGTCAGATGCATCTAAAGAGGCGCTCTCCATGTCTGTTTATCCGCATACTATGGGACGAGGTGGATACAAATATGTGAAAAAAAACTGGTAACTACATTTATAGAACAGTAATTAATTGTTTATGTTTTCTGTTTTCTATTTTCTATGTATTGTATATATATACTAATTGGTTTAACTTTACATGTGTATTTGATGATTGTAAGATCGGAGAAAAAGTAATAGAAGCAGATGAAGAACCCCCACGTGGTATATTGTGGTTGAAAGGAAGGCAAAACAAAGAAGGGGTATTTCGAGATGAAAGGACTAAAGCAAAGGCCGATGAAGTAGTAAGCATTTTGACGTATATATATGACTGACAGATATATGCTAATACATAATTTAATTACATATTCATGTTTATTTTAATGAAACAAATTACTTACTTCCTATTGGAATCTTTAATGCAGAGAGCCATCGAGGACAATATCAAAGCTGGAACCTTAATGGTTGATGAGGGGACTGATGCCTTGACAGAGGTATTGGGTACCGAAAAGTGGGGATATGCAAGAGGATTGGGCAGCGGAGTGACAATCAGAAAATACTTTAATATTCCTCGAAGAAAAGCATCGGATGATGAGAGAGTCAAACTACTTGAATCCGCACTTGCTGCTGAGAGACGCGAACGTGAAGCTGAGAGACGCGAAAGTGAAGCTGATCTGAGACGCGAACGTGAAGACAAAGAACTTCAGATAAAGTTCATGACAACGAAAGTGGAAGATACACATGCAATGGTTCACCAACTTATGGCTCGGTATTCTGCACAACAGGAGAAGCCAGAATCATTGTCAACTCATGCACCATAATCTGAGGAAACCATTTATTGTATTAATTATGCTAATTAACATTTTATACATTTATTTTACTAACAAATGCATTTCTAAATTTTTATTGCAGGTGTCTCTAGTGGTGTCTCCACCATTGGTCGTTAATCCTAACGCTGCCAATACTCATCAGGATGATGGCCATTTTGTGAAGGAAAAGCCAGTTGTACAAACAAATGCAAATATTCAAATATTTGAATTAAATTGATCAGTTTAATATTATTTTTCGAGTTCACTGTGATTTAATAGTTTTACATATATACATGACTTATTAATTTACCGAGTTTTATATATAGGAATCGATAGGTAAATATGTTGGAGAGCCAAACAGCACACCACCTGATTCACAAGTCACGAAAAATACTAAACCCAGGGAAAAGAGGCAGCGCTCTCCAACAGTGCCAAAAACAACCGCAGGTATATAACTTTCAAACCCAGAATGATTAAACGAAGAAAACAGATTGTTCTTAGGCTTTTACAACCTTAGAGGCTTAGGAAAACTTCAAACAGAATAGCCAAATATTACGTGTGTATATTGAGAACTTTTGTCTACTCTATTTTTTCTATTCTATTTGATTCCTTGTAAAACTACAATTTATCTTCAAGAGATATGTTCAAATCTTCTGATCTTTCTATTCGATTTGATATTATCAACAAGCAAATTCAACATTTGACTCTAGTAGCTTGAGTTTCTTGAACTAAGAGCTACAGAATTGTAACCACCCCATAACTATGCTAACAGCATGAACATCTCAACTAGCAGCTTGACATTTATACTACATGATGTTTTCCTAACAATTTATTCTTCCAAAATATTCATATGTACATTGATCATCAGTTTAATCAAATTCTGATGCATGCGTACATACAAAATTATAATAAATACATAACAATCGTTATCATTTTCTTTAGATGTTCAGTTGTAGACTGTGGAAGACAAAGAGGGCAAGCATCATTGCTAAGGGTACTGTCTACCTGACAGATGAAAAACTGATGCTTCATAACACACCACTCCCAGATGATTGCTACAAAGTGTCTGTCGACTAATCGATAGTGGATGCAGCTTGTATTCCAGATGAAGGAAACAATGGTTTCATAACAGCTAAAGACGCAGTAGGTGGTTTTTATGCATGGCCCAAGGACAAAGTGATTATTGATGAGGGTCACGAGGTATTTTATCTGGGTAGCTAGCTACATATGTATATATATAGACACACACACACACACTCATATATATTTATTCATTTTAATTAGTGTTTCATAGATATACGCCTTGTTTCTTATTACAGGTAACACCACCAGATTCTTGACAAAAGGCAGCAGCTGGTACTGCACCAGAAGTAAAACGAAAGCGAAACAACCAAAAATCGATTTGTGTGACTAGTCATGATTTGCAAAGGCAAGTGAAGACCAAATTGAAGACTCAAAAGTCATTACATTACAGTCCTCTTTAATATTTGATGCAATTACTGTACATGTACATATTCCATTTTCTTGTGGTGTTATATAAATAAATATTTGATATGGTCACACGTTGTGGCCACTGTTTGATTAAATATATGTGTGACTAAATACTGCATAAAATTTAAGTGCTCATTGGGTGGACAATTATGGTCACACTTTTTAACACCTACGACCACATTTGGCATAATTTTATGTGACCAAAGGCCACAACAATACACTCGTTGTGTGACCAAATGGTTGCAATCAACCACAAACGTATAAAAATAAAGTGGTCATTGCATGGACAATAGTCACAGAAAATACAAGTTTACTTTAATAATAAGAGCATATGGTCACACTTTTTAACACCTACGGCCACATTTGGCATCATTTTATGTGACCAATAACCGCAACAACACACTCGTTGTGTGACCAAATGGTTGCAATCAGCCACACACAAATAAAAATAAAGTGGCCATTGCATGGACAATAGTCACACAAAATACAAGTTTACCTCACTTTAAAGAGCATATGGTCACACTTTTTAACACCTACGGCCACATTTGACATCATTTTATGTGACCAAAGCCCACAAGAACACACTCGTTGTGTGACCAAATGGTTGCAATCAGCGACACACAAATAAAAATAAAGCGGCCATTGCATGGACAATAGTCACACAAAATACAAGTTTACCGCACTTAAAAGAGCATATGGTCACACTTTTTAACACCTACGACCACATTTGGCATCATTTTATGTGACCAAAGCCCACAACAGCACACTTGTTGTGTGACCAAATGGTTGCAATCAACCACACACAAATAAAAATAAAGTGGCCATTACATGGACAATAGTCACACAAAATGCACTTTCGCTTGATTTTAAAGAGCATATGGTCACACATTTTACGGTTTTGGTCACTCTTTATAAATGGATACGACCACTAACAATCTAATGTGACCGTATGGACCCTTTGGTATACGGGACCTTTAGTCACACACACAACGAAAAAACAAGTGTGACCGAATGGTTATCGTCACACATTTCTGGTGTGACCAAAGCCTGAAATCGTACCAGTGCAACCATTGTGAGAATATTCGGTTATGCTCGCTAGCGAACCATATTGAGCTTCTATGGAGGTTTTCATGTTTCAACAATGACATGTGCTCGTGTATGTAAGGAGCAATGCATGTCATGTGTTGTACTACAGTAAAATGTGCTCGGTTTAAATCTATTTGATTTGGGGTCCTAACTTTACGCCCAAGTGTCCCTAAGCCTCCATGTTTACCCTCGTGTCATGATTGTGGAATACCGATAACCCTGATGCCTAGCATATAATCTGGACAAAAACCAATTACCTCCTCAGATGCATATACTTCAATGATACTTCCTTCTTGACGATAACGATTCACCACATATCCTTTTACAAACCTCATATATCTCTCGAAGAGATACATGTATCTTAGGAAAACCGGACCACAAGCTTTTATATCACCAACAATATGAAACATCTAGTGAACCAATACGTCGAAGAAAGAAGGCGGAAAGTACATCTCCAACTGACAAAGTGTCAAGATAATATCACATTGTCATTCATCCAAGACCTCGGGATCAATCACCATAGAATGAATCACATTAAAAAATGTCACACCCTGTTACCCCGGTTGGCAACTTGGCGTGACGTCGCGGAAGCATAGTCATAATCAAATGAACGACCATTAAATGGACGTTTTCGAAAAATATATTGATAACCTTAAAAGTAAGATATTGTTTTTACATAACCCGGATAAAACGTAATATACTTCGCAATCACAGAGATTTAAATACATGATCAAAAATGACATTTTATTATGCTAATAAATCACCGGGTGTTTGAAAATTGTTGCGACTCCAAAATATGCGGTAGCCTTGCTACGCTTCCGATGCATGCTACTCAACTTAATTACCTGAAAATACACACTAAAATACGTTAACAAAATTGTTGGTGAGCTCATAGGTTTACACGAAAGAATGACTTGCATGGACTACAACGATTGAGTTTGAAATTCTAAATACTAAATTCCATGTTATGTGTTACATATAACCATCATGCAACCGAACTTAATTATGAGTTTTCCCTATGTAATATTAACCACTATAATACTAAGATGTTAAATATATACGCACCCGTTAATAGTTGGCGCGACCAACCCGAGTGGGGGGCATTAATCCTGATAGATCTATCCATATGATATTCACGTTTACATAAATGTAATTAACAGTTAATGATTTGAGGGCATGATGAATCCCCATGTGTGTAACACATAAAAGAAATATATAATGTAATGTGTCCATATAAAAATTGTAGTATGTATTTTCACCCCAAAACATAAACATTGTAAAAATAGGGGCTACGAGTACTCACCGCAAAAGTGATGGCAAAAACGGGCGTCAAAACTAAGATTGCGTTGTTGACGAGTGACGAAGCTTAACGGATTTTAACCAATTCCTAAACGATATGAGGGACTTAATATTTCCCATATACGATAATATGCATGTATGAGGGATTTTATGTTTTAAATCACCCAAATTAAAAAACGTCAAGTTTATATATATATATAATTTTCCAGCTTTTATCGAAGTTTTTCGGCTTACTATGTGGCTGTTCTTGTCCATAAGACTACTATATACAAGGAAAATTTCCAGGTAATAATGGTTATTTTTCGAGGTGTTTAGGTTAGGGAAAACACTCGTTAAAAGCCTATGAAACATATATATATATATATATATATATATATATACATATATATATATATATATATATATATATATATATATATATATATATATATATATATATATATATATATATATATATATATATATATATATATATATATATATATATATATATATATATAATGGAGTAGCCGCACAAAGCGGCGGCATCAAATTGTTTCGGTGTGATTACATATTTGTTTTATAGTATATTATTTTTTTAAGAAGATTGTCATTGGTAATATATTATTTTTATATGGACATACAATTAATATTATCTTTAAGTTTTCATGTAAACTTTTTAAGTAAATATATTCTTCACCTTGGTTACATTGCTCAAAACATTCAATAATTTTCATAACATTTCTTAAAAAAGGTATATAAAACTCCGTACATTCAGATAATAAAAATATATATTAAGTACATAACTACTCCAAGTGAGAAACCCAAAGTCAAATACAATTAAGGGACACCGCCAACCTCTGCATTTTCAAAACATGTAAAACCAATCATCACCATCAAAATGAAAATCCAAACAATCCGTGAATCGTTTTTCTTTTAACAGGTCTGGTTCAACTACCGACTTGGTTTGACCATGGTTGAAGCTATGTAATACAACCCAACTAAACTCTCTGCTTTATTTAACATGTCACAAATAACAACACAACTCTAAAGTTTCATTGTTGCAATCATCTAAAGACAACAATACACTAATAAATCTAAAATTTAAAAAATAATAAGAATCTAACAACATGTAACACAAGCATTCCGACTACCAATTAAAATTCTATAGGCTAATTGCACCTTTTCATTCTCTTTGTTTCCTGGTCTGCACATCTGCAGGTAGCATTCCTCCATAAACCAACTCTGAAACATGTACATTGGACTTTTTTACCTTCTTCTTTGGAGCTTCCACCTGCAAAACAATATAACCCGATAATCAAATTGTATTCTACATCCACAAAAGGAAGTCCAAATTACTCCATTCCATGTTTGTTTTATGGCACCACATGTCCACAGCAAGTCATGGCGATGGCCGATAAGGATCACTCAGTTAGCAACCTAATTACCATAAATGACGTGATTTAATAAAACCAATGTGGTTCTCGGATAAAAAGTACCTGACAAAGCTTATGCAAAGCGAGAGAAACACCAGCCAAGGAGATGGAGATGCTATAAGACGGTGATGAACAACATTTAGCTCATCAAATGAGGCATTGCCAGATGATTTTAAAGCAAAGCATGAGTATGAACAACATACACCAAATGAGGCATTGCCAGATGATTTTAAAGCAAACATTTAGCTCCATAACTGCATAATAAGTTGATGCATGACATTTAATTGCAAAATGACTTGATGTATGACATTATGCTAAATTTTCGGACGAACATTAAAGCGGACATTTTTAACGCATCTAAGAAAAATGCATGACAATGAGTAGGAAAACCAAAGTTAAATTACCAAAAGTAATGATAAAATAAGGAATACAAAAAAAAAGTCCAACTTATTTTTACGATAAAGAAAAAACTCAGGACTTAGCAGATGTGCTGATGCTGGAGCCTCTACACCTCGTGAATGTCATTGCCAAGCCTAGCAGAACATAACCATAAAAAAAAGGTAGAGGCAAAATGCCAAGCCTAACATATACGACACAAATTTGAAAAAAAAATTGAGAGAGAGCAGAGACACATCAGATGGATTAACTTCAAAAACAGAAGTTGTATGGATCAAAGACACAGCTCGATTGAAGTGCGGAAATGAATACTACTTTAATAATCAAAGTAGCAACCACAAATTTCTTGCTATAAAATCCAAAGCCAATATAAATAAAATAATTCCCCAACAAAATTCAACTTGCAAAACACCAAAATCAAAATATCAACAATCCTACTTTCCATCAATATATCACCAAAGTTGTTTTAGTGTAGAAACCTTAAAAAAAAAAAAAAAAACAACCCAACAAACAAAAACGAAGGTCGTCTTAGTTATAGAGAATGCATTTCTCAGTCAAAATAAAAAGGTTTCTATGCATCAAATCATAACACAACATTTTTTAAGAAATACTGATTAGTAGGATAGAGAAATATATGAATACCTTAAGTTGCGTCTGTAATATTAAAAAAAAAAAAGAATATCTAAAAAAGAACTAAGAAAAGTAAAGCCCGTGAATCTTAATACTCTGAAGACCGATTCAGCATCGTAATCCCAAAAATTCATGATAATCATAAAAACTATTGGTACACGAGCAGTGATGATTTAATTTATGTAGCTGACAGGCTGAAGCAAAGGCAACATTGTATTAGAAAGACATAACAAATCCAAATAGCAGCACAGGGTCGATACAAATTCAAGTAAAACAGTACTGGAAGGAGACAAACCCCTGAAAACATTGTTATTATGGTTTAGTGGGACACCAAGGCTGATAGTCACCTACATATCTAAAATAAGTAAGTGAAAAAAGATTTAGCTACATGTAAGAAATAGCATCAGCCACATAGTAACATACATAATTAAATTAGGGGGCAAAGCACTACTAATTGTGACCAAAGAATGTGACCATGTGCCAAAAAAATGTCTGCAATGAAGAATTCAAACCTCAATATAAAAGTAACTACATATGCATATTCATAATCAATCAGTTGTAACCGTGGCCAAAGAATGTTATTCACTGATTTCGCAAACATGATTTGGAGAAGAAGCAGAAAAAAATGAGAGCACAACACACAGTTCACACACTGCACTTATTTTCTGTTTTTAATTTACTTTCCAGCAGCAAGACAATTTGCTACTTCGTGGTTGAGATGTCTGAGGGAAACTTTTTCGGTATCAACAAATGACGCATTCCCTTGAAAGTTTAATCCATCAACATATATATTTATTATGTTGCTGATGTGTTAAACAGACCAGCACACCCACAGATAATGGTCAACAATAGCATTAAAAGGATCCACAATCAACATATAATCGATTAGGGTCTTTGGACTCAAATCAGAAAGAATCACAAATAAACAGAGTTACAAATCTCAGAGTTTTTATGTTAAATGTTGAACTTTACCTTTAAAAAACCAGCGTTTGTTTTTCACAATCAATAACCATAGAAAACAAACAGCATCAGAAACTTCCAAACTCTAACCCAAAAAAGACCGGAAGGAAAAAAGCTTTAATTTCTGCTCAAACCCAAACAAAAATACAAGTTTGTAGATCACCAAAACAAACCACAAAATCACCAAAAAAAAGTCGAAAAAAATAGTAGCTCTTGAAATTTGAACTTCACCTTACCATCATACTCTTTTTTCGATAAGAATTCTGGCGCGATATACGCAGGCTACCCGACTGTAGATATCGGCTGGGAATGCAACACCTACGACTGAATCATATAAATGAATAATACAAGTCAGATTGCATATTCATACACGAAATTTTGCGCGAGTATGAAGTTTTAGTGTTCGTAACATATTGCCTTAGAATATTCAAAATCACATAATTTAAGGCGAGTCGTTGTTGAGCTTTCGTCCAAAAGTGCATTCTCCAACTTCAGATCTCTATGACATTATTGCTGCACCATCAAATTAGCAAATAAAAATTCCATCATAATGTATTTGCATACGATTTATATAATCATCGCGCATATATATATATATATATATATATATATATATATATATATATATATATATATATATATATATATATATATATATATATATATATATATATATATATATATATATATATATATATATATATATAGTAGTGTGCCCGCGCAAAGCAGCGATGACGAAAAGTTTTTTTGGGTAACATGTTCGTTAAGTAGCACATCATTCAACTAAAGACATAAATAAACAAGGTGGGTGTAGACAATATATTGGCTTTAAATAAACACAAGGATGATGTATAAACAAATGAAATGTAAATCTCAGTTGTTACATTTTTAAATATCATTATCTCCCAAAAATCGAGACTGTCTGTGTGTGTAGCTACTATATTACTGTTGTGAAGAAGTTCCCTTATGCAATTTACCTGCACATATGAGGAAGCCAAAAAAACATTGAATTACATGTTTGATAAATTCTCCACATGCTAGAATTATTGACCAGAGGATATTAGGATACATATCCTGACATGGGTGATTGAATTAATAAAGAAGACTATAATGCCAAAAATGTATGGATCATGATAGTAACCCAACTCAAACGGTCAAACCAAGAGGATTCGATTTTTCCATACTTGTGGTATAACATATTAACATGTTTCCTTCACAAATCACGTATTATCGTTCTTTCCATTTGGAACTACTTTCAACACTAATCATCCACTCATTATATCATTTTTCAAAGAAATATATTGCATAGATAGACAATTTAACCAACCATGATTACGAAGAACATTGTCATAAGAAACAGAAAAGAAGGTGAGAAATAGATTAAATGCCACTGAGAAATACCTCTCAAGGATATATGATGGTTTTAAACTTCTTCACATAAGGTGAGCGTGCTTCGTTGAACTACAAAACAACAGTCGTTATCTAAACAAAATCATATAAGAAATGATAGAAGAGAGGTTCTTTATGCCTAGACAGACCTAAACATCATTCTTACCTATTAGATGTAAAAAACAAGCATTACCTCTCTAGTATAATGAGCAATGATGAAATCTGGAATTGACTTTGGAAACATACTGGAAACAGAATTGGTCAGAACATCATAAAGAGAAACATAATATAATTAATTAATTATGCGTCCTTAGAGCACACCTGAAAGTAAATTCAAAAATATACACGAATATAAATATACACACATGCATCACGGGATGCTATTGTCCAAAAATGCAAGAGCTTCATGTTTAGGTTGCAACAGTGGAACTGTATATCAATCAGAGAGTTGACCCCCTGCAATCAACGCCCATTTGGTAGAACATGTCTGGCACACAACAACCACACTCGTTATACACATCCGGAATTTCGATTCCAGCACTTCATATTATTTTAATTATTTCATTTTATATAATCCTCTTCAAATAAATAACCTTTAACTTATGCATATTCAGTTTTGATACATTTTTTCGTATTCTGTGTATCGAAAGTCCAAGCTACATATTTTTTAAATAATTAAATTAGTAATTATTATAAATAAAAAATGTCGATCTTCTAATAATATAAAAAATACAAGTCCAAAACTTTTATTTTTACCACTACTATTAAACTTTATTTTTTGTTCAATATTTTATTGGAAGCAATACATGAAAATATAGATGAAGCAGTCATGCAAGCATCAATGATATACAGAAAATATCAAGGTATATCACTATATCAATGATTTGTATTATGTTTGAATATTGTATAGAAATTATATAATTTTGTTAATTTTTTAGAATCATTCACATTATTTTTATTTTCTTTGAAATAATTGTTTGTAACTAAGAACAACAAGATTGAAATAAATATAGGGGTAGTTTGTTTGCTTCTTAGTTGAATCATTAAGAGACATGTTCAAAGGTTAGACAACCTCTTAGTGATTCCATTCAGCCCTAAACAAACAGGGTCTTAGAGTGTAATTATATAAAGGGCATTCAAGTAACATTACAAGATTGCAAGAATTATATAAACGTGTAACAAAATAGAGAGGTTGCGAGATTTTGGATCTAACAAAATCTTGACAAATTACAAGATTGCAAGAATTAGACAATACCATTATCATAAGCACCTTTTAGTTTATCCATCCATATGTGGAAACCCACCTGAAAAAACAAATGGATTTAAATAAGATTAACAAATCAATCATCACAACCAGAACATAAAACAAATAGGTAGCACACTTGAGGACAAAACATGGGTGAAAATAGTGAACCTGCAGTAGGTAGCAATGAGAAACGGAGATTACAGCTCCAGGATTGTAATATGCATTTTTGTACAATTGAGGCTGCTTATGAACTACTGCTTTTCCCTTAGCTAAATAAGTATGTTTTAAAACGCGTGTCAACAAAACACCTTGTGTTTTGAAAATGCAATAAACAAAAAAACACCTTAAAGAAACAAGAAAAACAATCTCAAACACCCTGTCAACCAATGAACTTCGTCCCACGTAGGTAATTGGTAAACATGACTTGTAAATGCATATTTTTAATCATACGTCATGTAAAAGTATCAACATAAATGTGGTACCCCAAGATTTATGTTACCCCACTTTGGGTCGGTCTGTATAGAAGCAGCTGGCACAAATGGATCAAGGTAACCTTAAAAAAAGCAAGGTCTATATGCAGACAGCACCAAGCCGCTTCATGCACACCATGGGCAGAACTACTTGTTTTTTTCATAATATAAGACGACTGAAAACATGACAGAGATTGTTTTATAATCTGATAGTCAACTACAAAATTCCACAAGGCAAAATATCATTGTAATCCCACAAACTACTATTGTTTTAGCTTCAACAAATGGAGAACAAAAAAAGGTGAAAACTAAGTGATAAACTCTAATTCAAGCACCAATAACTTCAGTTGCTTCAGGGATCGGCTCATCAGTAGGCCTATCCAACTTCACATCAACATCATAAACTTTTAACTCTAGACTCTAATTAGATAAACTAACCTCCTATATTAAAATGATTTGCTTGATGTTTCAAGTGGATAACAAATTACATGTTTATCAACAAATATGATCAAAAGAAGACCAACCATTACGAGTAAATTCTTTTTATCCTTGTTAGTTGTGCAGTACCTAGATCCAATCTATTGATTTTTTTCTTTGTTTTTGTATGGCTGTATAATAGTCTCAATGGATTCAATAAATATAAGCTTAACAACTATCAAAAAAAAAATGCACGTGTAGATTCTGTTTTATATATACAGTAGCTTACCTCCATCAATTTGCCAATGTCAAACTTGGGTGCCTTCAAAATCTTAACTTTGCGTATGAAAACATTCTGCAATGGGTAGATGCTAGATGTTGCCTTCTCCATCTCTCTTCCAATCAATTCCGGGATGAACTTCTGAACGAACTCCTTCAGATCGCAAGACTCAGCCAGAATCACCATGAGAACATCCTCAATGGTTGGCACGCTTCTTCGTGAAGCCAATGCAGAACATCCTCAATGTGTAGTTGTCACTTGTCTTCACATAAACATGTGCCTCAATCAAAGACTACAATTTCCTCACAAGAGACCTGAGCTTATCTGTGGTAAAGTCCACCCTGCAAATAAAATGCAATTCAGCACTAAGAATATAGTTCACTATACAGAATAACTAAAAACAATAAGCAAAATCTTTTGCTGTTTAAAAACAAAACCAATATTGTATAATACCCAAAAATTGGTCAACACATTCTTTCCTTGGACATCCTCAGCTCTCAGGCGGATCTTTCTGTATGCATGATCCTCATCATTTTGAAGGTCAGCCAAAGATACCTCAAATACACGATGTTTCAATCCTTCTGAGGCAATCTGATAAAAAAAAAGGAAGTTTAGCTTCCAGTTTCTAAATGTTCATGACATGTGATAATTTTCAATACATAAAGCAAACTTCACAGAAAACCGTTGTATAGTTCAAGGGAAAACAATCACAATAGTACTTCAAGAGGTGTGATGGATGTCACAATACTTTAGGGATATGGCAACATGGATTGGAGAGTTACAAGTATTAATGCCTTAACATATCATCCATGAATGTTAATGGATTTCACATGAATGTTGATGAATTTCACTCTCCTAAATGTTGGGACGATGATTAATGCTTAACATATCATCCATTAGGATTCCCATCCTTCTAATATATTATGGCAATGATGATTTAAAGTGTCCAGGGACCAAAAAATGATTATTAGTATCAATTTTAGTCCACGTCTTTAATAAATGTTGTGAGTGAAAATCAATGGCATACAAAATATGGCAGTAGCACTAACATACTATAAGTTGATGTTAATCAGGACATAAAACAACTTATGAATATGATGCTTTTTAAAATTCACTATAATTTAACTTGGTTACTCAAATCTTTTAAAAACCAAGTGCTCTTGTAAATAATTGACATTCTTGCTAAATTTTCCAAGACTAAACTTTTGATCAAGCAGCTCACATAGGAGTAAATTAAACATCTGATTAAATCAGCAGTACAATCGAAACAAACTATAAAAACAACATGGGCAAGCATAAGAATCGATCTTACCTATTAAGAGGGGAGGAATTGACTGTGTGAGTTCAATCGGCTGATAAAAAAAATACAGAATAATGTTTCGCAATGAAGTTTTTAACAAAAAGAACACTTAGGATGCATCAGAAGATAAAAGAACTGATCGCATAGTATATTAACCATGTTATGAACACTATATGGAATAAAAATAATGATGAAAAAAGCAAAAATGACAAACATCCTTTTGTAAACTCAAACAAAAGCCATTGAGGCATTTCATCAAACATCTATTGTGCAAACCATGCATACAATATATATTGTGCCATTAGGAATCACAAACTTACAGTGAAAAAACTTCTAAAGAATAACCTTCACTGTTTAGGGTTCTTGCTAAATCGAAAAATCTGGAAAGTACTGCATAAACACTCGCTAATACCTGAAAATTGATGGTGATGATGTTGTTGTTCGTTTGTCTCTGGGCTTTGTTATCGATGAATAATACCCATCGCATCTCGGTACTTCATTTTTGCAAATGTATTGAAAAATGGCAAAAATGAGAAGAGAAACCATGTACAAACCTAGGAATGATAGTGAACGGTTGCCAATAATAGGAATTACAAATCAGAACCGTAGACGATGCCCTACAGTCTGCATCTTCAACTGGAATTATAATCAGAAGGAATGACTAAATGGAGCGGGTTCTTGAAAGCTACGAGAGAAGAAGAGTCGGTTAGTCTCCCGATGCATTTGTCTCCAAGGTGCATGCCTATTTCCTGTGGAAGCGTGCAACAGTTTCCAAGAATATTAAAGCCACGGTTCAATATTCTTTTTGTAAATGGAATGCAATGATGACTTGTACATTAAGCATCATAAATTTATTCTTTTTAAAATTCGAGGTTATGCATTTTTGTAGCTTCCAATGTTTGCACAATTCTCAACATTTCAAAAGCGGAAGTTTAAATTGTGTATGCAACACCTACTTATACTTCATGCTTAACTACTTACACATAGTCTTAAAATTCAAGATCTTGCTTTGTTAAGTTGTACATTGTGCATAGTAGCTTGTAAAAAGCTAAATGCTTTAATAGTAGTAGAGATATATATAAAACTTATTTTCATATTATTCATAATTACGTTATGTGTTTATATATTTATAAACACGTTTGAAGAAACAAACTTTAAAACAAAACTAGTTATTTATAAACTTGAGTTTTAATGAATTTTGTTGTTGTTGGTGATTATATATATTATGCAAGACTTATATAAACATTCATATAAGAAGTTATGAGTTAGTATTCACTTACTTTGATGTATTAGAAGATTGCAAACTTGTAGAAGTTGAAATCTTGAAAGGTTGCACCAAGAACACTTCAAATAAACCTGAAGAAACAAAAGTTGCAAACTTTTGTTTGGGAGAAGGCCTTTGGCCGATTTTTGAGAGAGGAAGAGAAGAGAGGTTTTGTTGGTTTGATGGTATGAATAAAATGAAAGAGTTAGGTCTCTATTTATAGAGAAAAAGTTGTCATAAAATGGAGGTTGAGTGAAAGGGTGGATTAAGTGAAAGAGTGAGGTGAACGAGATATGATTGTGATTGTGTATGGGAGTTTTATTAAAAATGAAAGTCAAAGTCTAGAAAAGGACCCCCTAGGGCCGGCCACATCATGTAATCTTTATTTAATTCTCCTTTTTTTTTGTATAAAAGATTTTCAAAATTTATTCTTGTATTTTCATTTTTATGTAAATTCATAAATACTTACGAATGCATTAGTTTAATGAATTGTTTTAGTCTTGCATAATTAATGTTAAGTAAGTTTGTTAATGCATGATTAGTGTCACTAGTCTTAATTTAAATTATGCACTTAGTTGAATTAATCCATGAAATCGTAAATCGATCAGATTAATTAATTTATCGTTTCATCGCACCGATGAATTTGTTTCTAATTGGAATGAATTTCCTTATGAAATCTGTTAATCACATTGATTAATTGCAAAGGACCACTGATTAGGTTATAACTTGCTAATAACTACTGATTAAGTTATAATTACTAACCTGATTTTATGTCGGATGTTACAGTCTCCCCTTGTTAAGGGAATTTCGTCCCGAAATTAGCTCGTGTTCTCCACTGCTTGAGTATTTGAGAACAAATGAGGGTATGTTTCTCGAAACTGATCTTCACATTCCCACGTAAACTTAGGACCACGCTTAGAGTTCCACCTAACCTTTACTATAGGTATGCGGCTTTGTTTCATCTTCTTGACTTATCGATCCAAAATTTCTACCAGTTTTTCAACGAAATGCAGCTTGTCATCCAGTTGTAGTTCTTTCGGAGGGATGATGAGTGTTTCATTTGACAGGCACTGTTAGGCACAAAAAGGCCTCAGTCAAACCTGCTCTACATCTGAGGGGGAGATTTTATAATCAAACCTGTTGATACATTTGAAGGTTGAATTTAAGGCCTGTTATATGCCTTATTGAAACCTGAAAATGATTTGCAATATCAGTCTAAAGCTGTTCTATACGTTGCATGTGTTGCAACCAAGACAGTTTGTCCAAGCTGATCAGTCTGCTGATCAGGCTGGACATAAACTGTCTACGCTGCTCTACACTGTTGAGCAGCTTGGGCATTTTTAAAGTGTTCTGTTCTTTGTGAACAGAACCTGTTCTTTGTGAACAGGCTAAACACTTTATGGAATTTGTTTCCAAGTCATCATGTATTGTTTTTAACTACCAGATCAGTTTACACAGTTGAAGACAAAGTGGAAAGCAGAACCGCTCAGCCTGCCCAAGCTGTTCTGTTACATGAAGACAAACGGATATTTGAAAAAGGGTGACAGACCTTTTTCTTATATCAAAATAGGCCTTTACAAGGAAGAAAGACGCAAAGTTGACATTCCTAAAATGGTTAAAGGCAATGCAACAGTAGAAAGTAAAAAGACAAAAGTTCTGCACAAGAGAAGGCAAGTCTGCTTTTCAGAAAAGTGCAGAAAAGTTATATTGTCTTTTCAAACAAGACTTCTCCTTTTTCATTCTGCCCAATGAAGATGTTTCTCTTAGATCCTCTAAGTGAGTATAAAAGGAAGCTTCTAAGGTCAGAAAGAAGGTGAAGAAAGCTAAGTGCTTAAACCAAGAGTGAACGTGCAAGTGTGATATTCATGCATGCAAATCTTCTGTAAACAAGCTTCTGTGTGTCTAAGCTGTTTACCAAAGCAGTTCCTTAAAGTCTTGTAAAATACAGTGAGTGCATTTTAGTGAGTGTGTTCATTGTAATCTAGTTTGAGTGTGTCTTAGACTAGAAACCATACTGTTGTATTCTGTCATCTCAGCTTGAACAATTCCGCAGTCAAGCTTGTTTGTAATTAACATTTGTTGATAATACATACAAACATTGAGAAAAAGAGTGTGTAGATTTTAAATACTGTATTCACCCCCCCTCTACAGTTTATTACTATATACTTTGGGAACCTTTCGGGACCTACAACTGGTATCAGAGCAGTTTAGAGTGTGTGTCATTCTAGATCTCTCATAATCCCAAGTTTCCATGGACAACAGTGCTGCAAACTCTTCTTACTATGACATTGGCTCTATGGGCAAGCCTCCAAAATTTAATCATCAAAACTTCTCTGGTTGGAAGTGCAGAATGATGCTCTATTTAGAGAATCTGGATGTACAACTGCCAGAGATAGTGATGGAGGGTCCCTATGTGCCAACCTCTGTTACTACAATAACTCCAGCGGTTGAAGGAGCTGCTCCTGAAATCAGGACCTTTGAGAAAGCAAAAGCTCAATGGTCTGATGAAGACAAGAGAATGGTAGCTCTGGATGCAAAGGCCAGAAACAACCTGGTCATTTCTCTTCCTGATGATGTGTTCAAGCAGGTTGAGAAGATGAAGACTGCAAAGGAGATGTGGGATACTCTGTGTACCGTCTATGATGGACCCACAATCACACTGGACAACAGGATTAACAATCTTGTTAGACAGTATGAACTCTTCTTTGCCAAACCAAAGGAGTCTCTCACAGAAACCTACACCAGGTTCACTGCTCTGGTGAATGATCTCAAAGCTGTTGGGATCACCAAGGACAGTCTTACTTTGGTGAACAAGTTTCTGGACATTTTACCTGAGGAGTGGAACTATTTCTCAACCATCCTAAGAAACTCAGGTACTATCAGAAGTATGGATCTGGTCAATCTGTATGGATCCTTACTGAATGATGAACAATCAAGGCAGCAAAAGAGGAATGCCTTGGAAATGTCCAGAAGAGGTACTGCCTTTGTGGCTAATGTGAGACAGTCTGTTAATCAGGTGAGTGATGTGTTCACTCAACCTGATCAACAGGATGATGATAAGGAGGAGGTGTCTGAAGAAGAAGAGGCTGCAGATCTTACTGAACAAGATGATGAGCAAATGATAGCTATGCTTGTCAAAAAGTTCAGCAAGAGAAGATTTGGAAGAAGTATGCTACAAGGAGGTGCAAGTGCTGGCAAAAAGAAAGCATTTGACAAATCCAAGGCTGAGTGCTTCAAGTGTGGCAAAACTGGCCATATAGCTGCTGACTGTGTGTCAAAAGCTGTTGGTCAGTCATCCAAACCTATCAAGACTAACAGGGATGATGGCTATAGGGTTAAGTACCTTATGGCCATGGCTAAGCTGAGGAAATTGGAAAACTCTGTGTCTTCCAATCGCCAGAAGGGACTCATGGCTGAGACATGTGACTGGGAGGAATCTGATTCATCATCTGATGAAGAAGATAATCAGTGTCTGATGGCCAACTCTGATGTTCCATCAACAAGCAGTTTCAAACAGGACATGGCTGAAGCTGAAGCCTTCAGCAGCTTGGAGAACTGGAATCCTACAATGATGTATAAGGAAAAACAACCTTCCCAGGTTTGGTACTTGGACAGTGGCTGCTCAGGGCACATGACAGGTTGTAAAGAACTGCTGAGTGATCTCAGGCCTGAAAAAGGGCCAAAAGTCACCTTTGGTGACAATGTACAGGGATCCACTGAGGGATATGGAACTCTTAAAGCTGGTGCTGCAGTGTTCAAAAGGGTAGCCTATGTGGTTGGACTAAAACATAACCTTGTTAGCATAAGTCAACTGTGTGATGCTGGCTACAAGGTTAACTTTGATGAGCACCTGGGTTACATATTGGATTCCCAAGGCAAAGTTGTGCTGTGTGCTCAACGAAAGAAAGGTGTATATGTTGTGGATATGCATTCTGCTGATCCCACAACTGAAACCTGTTTTCTCACAAGAACCAATGCTGATCTAAACTGGTTATGGCATAGAAGACTGTCACACCTGAACTTCAAGAACATCAATAAACTCTGTAAGAAAGAGTTGGTGACAGGTTTGCCTTCTATTACTTTTGCCAAAGATAGATTATGCACAGCTTGTGAGAAAGGCAAGCAGAGAAAAACATCTTTTAAATCCAAACACAATTTCTCTATTGATACTCCACTCTTCTTAATCCATATGGACTTGTTTGGACCTATTAATGTCCCAAGTCTAGGAGGAAGAAGATACACTCTTGTAATGGTTGATGAGTTCTCCAGGTACACATGGGTGATCTTTTTGAAGAGCAAAGGAGAGGCTGCGAGAGAAATTATTGGATTTGTTAAAAAGATGGAAATGCTGAACTCTGCCCAAGTAAAGCAGCTTAGAAGTGATCATGGTACTGAATTCAGAAACAGTACTCTTGAAGACTTCTGTGAAGAGAAAGGTATCAGTCAAAACTTTTCAGCAGTAAGAACTCCTCAACAAAATGGAGTTGCTGAAAGGAGAAACCGAACTCTCATTGAAGCTGCCAGAACCATGCTGTGTGCATCAGGTTTGCCTTCATCATTTTGGGCTGAAGCTGTCAACACTGCCTGCTTCACTCAAAACAGATCCTTAGTGGTGAAAAGGTTCAACAAGACCCCCTATGAGCTGCTCAAAGGGAGAAAGCCAAATGTCAGCTATTTCCATGTGTTTGGATGTCCCTGTTTCATTCTGAATCAAAGGGACCAGCTGTCAAAATTTGAACCTAAAGCTGATGAAGGAGTGTTTGTTGGTTACTCTTCTATCTCCAAAGCCTACAGAGTATACAACAACAAAAGAAAGGTGATAGATGAATCTATCAATGTCACCTTTGAAGAGTCCAAGAATGCCTCCACCAAAGCTGTTCCTGAATCAGTTTCAGGAGACCTCAACTTTGATGATCTGATGCATTCAATCAATGAAGAGGACTCAAAAGCTTCCACTACACCCAGTGTGGAACCTGCTAATCATAATGGACATGATGATGATTATGTCAATACACCCTGTGTGAATAAATGTACTGACTTAATTACAACTGCATGTCCAGAACCTATCAATGCTGATTTCCCCAGTTCCTCTGCTGATATGTTCAACAGTGGTCAGACATGTTCAACAAGTGAACAGGCTCAAGACAACAGTGTGTCTGAAAATCTTGAGAGCTGTTCAACAGGACCTGCTGAAGATGTTAACAACTCTGGTAAGTCATCATTGAAAAATGATCCTAAGTGGATCAGGTGTCACCCAATGATCAAATAATTGGTGACATCAATAAAGGGATACAAACTCGGTGGGACAGCTTAGGGAACTTTTGTATGTTCTCTAGTTTTGTTTCACTGATGGAGCCAAAGAAGGTGGATGAAGCACTAAAAGATGCCAATTGGATCACTGCCATGCAAGAAGAACTCAATCAGTTTGAGAGAAACAAAGTATGGAAGCTGGTCCCTGCCCCTAAAGGAAAAACAATAATTGGCACAAAATGGGTTTTCAGGAACAAAATGGATGAGCAAGGTCATGTCATTAGAAATAAGCCAAGACTGGTTGCTCAGGGCTACAGACAGGAGGAAGGCATTGACTATGATGAGACATTTGCTCCTGTGGCCAGGCTAGAAGCAATTCGTTTGTATCTAGCCTACGCTGCTCATAAGAGCATAAAGGTATTTCAAATGGATGTGAAGAGTGCATTTTTGAATGGGAAGCTGCAAGAAGAAGTATATGTCAAGCAGCCTCCAGGTTTTGAAAATGAACAACACCCAGGTTTTGTCTATAAGTTAGACAAAGCTCTCTATGGTCTCAAACAAGCCCCTAGAGCCTGGTATGACACTCTTACTGAATTCCTTATGAGCAATGGGTATTCCAGAGGTAAAGTGGATACCACATTGTTCATAAAGAAGGTGAAGTCTGATATTATGCTTGTTCAAATTTATGTGGATGACATAATATTTGGTTCTACTAATGAGCAACTATGCAAGAATTTTTCATTACTCATGAAATCCAAGTATGAAATGAGTATGATGGGAGAACTAACTTTCTTTTTAGGATTACAGGTTAAACAAACCTCAACTGGAATTTTTATAAATCAAAGAAAGTACACTTTAGATCTTTTGAAAAAGTTTAAATTTGATCAAAGTTCTCCTATTAAAACCCCAATGGCAACCAATGTAAAATTGGATGCTGATGCCAGTGGCAAAGCTGTTTCAATAACAGCTTACAGAGGCATGATTGGGAGCTTGCTATATTTGACTGCTAGTAGACCTGATATTATGTTTGCCACCTGTTTATGTGCTAGGTTCCAAGCTAATCCAAAGGAATCACATCTTGCAGCTGTTAAAAGAATCTTCAGATACCTGAAAGGTACTCCAGGTTTGGGTCTTTGGTATCCCAAAGACTCAAGCCTTGAACTAACAGGTTATTCAGATTCTGATTTTGCAGGCTGCAGGTTAGACAGGAAAAGCACAACAGGTGGATGTCAACTCCTTGGTGGAAAGTTGATCAGTTGGAGTAGCAAGAAGCAGAACTCAGTGTCCACTTCTACTGCTGAAGCTGAATATATTGCTGCTAGAAGCTGCTGTGGGCAGATTCTGTGGATGCAGCATCAGCTTGAAGACTATGGGCTTGTGTATAGGAAAACTCCTATTCTGTGTGATAACACAAGTGCCATAGCCATCTCCAACAATCCAGTATTTCACTCAAGAACAAAGCATATTGAAGTAAGACATCACTTCATCAGGGATCACATCCAAAAAGGTAATGTGGAGGTAAGTTTTATTTCCACAAATGAACAGCTTGCAGACATTTTCACCAAACCTCTGGATGAAACAAGGTTTAATTACCTTGTCAGCAAGCTGGGCATGTTAAACAAGAGTGACTAAGTGTCTCTCAACGGTCTAATAATTCGTATGTCTCACACTGCTCAAGTTTCTCTGAACAGCTTAGACAAAACAGGTTATACATGATCTGTACTTAGTCATTTGTCTGAAAAACTTGAACAGCTTGAACATACAACAGGCTGAACAAAAACAGTTTAACCTGTTTATTCGTCCAGCCTGCTCTGATGGTTCAGTTTTCAACCTGTTCACTTCTTCACACTGTAACCTGTTCATCTATTGAACTCAACCTGTTCTCACAAAGGAGAGCAGGCTGAAGGAACAGTTTGAAGGAAGAACAGCTTGAAGACTGAAAACCTTGTTGACCCTGATCATCACAGGTTTGACCATCAGCGTAGACCAACAGTTTAATTACCTTTCTTCATAATTAAGTTTCTTAAATTATGTTTTATTTAACTTAATTACTGCGGATAATGTATGTTACGTGTGTTAGTGATCAAAAAGGTCAAGTGGTCTGACAATGTTTCTGACATGGACAACCGTTCCGTTTTCCGTTAACAAACATTTCAAATCAAACCGCCCAAATCTTTTCTCTCTCATACACACGACCATTCAAAATCCTATAAATACCAACATACTGTTTCATCTTCGTCTTCCTCATCATTCCCAGAAATTCTCAAGAACCCTAACATCGACTAAGTGTCTTTTGCTTCCTCAAACCTTCAAATTTCTCAAATGGCTCACAGACCCAATCCCTTTCTGCCAGTTTTCGTTGGTGAGGATGTTGTTAAACATCCTTCTGTCACCACGATGCTGACCCTGAAACCCACCAACTACATAGCAAACCTCACAATCCCCAAAAACTATGTGGGGAAGGGTTACGATCAAATGGTGGAATTTCTGCAAGTTCATCCGTTGAACTATGCCCTGACTGCATCTCCTGGTGTCCTGTACCAGGAGATGGTATACGAGTTCTGGTATACCTGCTCCTACAATCCAAACACTAAGGTTATCAGAGGTACTATTCTCAATGGGACTCAAACCATTGAGATTACAGTCGATCTTTTGAGGGAAGTTCTTCATCTTCCAGTGGCTGAGAACTATGATCTCCCTCAGCCTGAAAATGAGCAAATGGGCAATCTGCTACGCTTCTGTGGTGTGGCAGAACCCAAGGTTGGAGCTACTTTGTACAGGAAGGAGTTATCACCTACTTACAACTTCTTATTTGCCTCTGTGGCAATGTCGTTCAACAGCAAGGTTGGTTCCTTTGACCAACTTAGTAGAGATGAAGTGCCGATAGTCCTTCAGCTGGTGGATGGGACTACACTTGACATGGCCAAATGGATCTTCTTGAACATGAGAAACCTGGTACAACAAGAGACAAGACCAGCAGCTGTCAGATATCCCAGGTTCCTGAGTCTCACCTTCTGCCATGTCTGTGGTGAGCATCTATATCACTCTCAACCCCTACTTAAAACTGCTGCATTCCCTGTGATAGGGAATAGGGTGTTTCATACTCCTGTACTGGAAAATGAGCCTCCTCTCTCAACACCAATGAGGAGGCTGTGGGGTTTAGTGGAAGGACCCTCTGCTGTGAGGGTGGATCCAGTCACTGCTGCTCCCGGTGGAAAATCCAAAGCCAGGTCTAAGTTGGTAAAAAGGACCTTGGCAGCTGAAGCTGGGCCTGCTAAAAAGAAGGCCAAAACAGCTCAAGCTGAGTCTGCTCCCTTAGCCTCTGTGGCTGAGGAAGAGCAGATTCCTCACCCTGGCTCATTTGTTGAGCCTGAAGCCTTTGTGGCTGGTGCCTCTGTGGCACAAGATACTATGGAACAGTCCAGCCCCACTGTTCCTGACCCAGTCTCCCATCCAGTCCAAACAGATCCCCTCTCCTCTCCACAATCACCCACTTCATCCATTCGTTATCAAAGAAAATCCTTAGCCAAAAAGAAACTAGCCCAGAAAACAGTCTCCTCTGTTCCCTCTCAACAGGGTTCAGTTGTAAAAGAAGCAACCCAAGCTGCCTCTCCTATTTTGGGAGAAGGTTCAGCTCATTTGGAGCCTGCTTCTCTCCAGCCTGAGTCACCCTTGAGTCAGCCTAGACCCTCTGGTTCCTCCCAACAGGAACCAGTTGTACAAATGGAGATACCCACATCAACTATCCCAGCCTCCCAACAGGCTGAGGATATTGAAAGACAGGAGCCCTCTCCACTCCACACTGAGTACACACTGTCCCCCACTCATATCTCCTTACACCCTGAGTCTGCACGAGGTGCCCACGCTGCTGATATAGACCAATCAGCAGCTCAGCCTCAAACTTCTGTTCCCCATGATTCAGCTGTTCAACACCAAACAGCTGCTGAGGGACCAACAACACAAGCTGATGAACCTCAGGGATCATACCATCCCTCTGGTGAGGCTGATCCCTCAATGCAAATTCCATCAGCAGGTTTCACCACTGCTGATGTTGAAATGCATATCCCATCTCCCCATGATGAGGTGCCTTTAGACCAAGGCACTGCAGAGGGAACCCCCACTGGTCTTCATGAGGGTGCTGCAACACAAGCAGCATCTGAGAGGCCCCAAACATCATCTCCTTCTCCTAATGATGCAGCTACAGCCGCTGCTGAAGGACCCCTTGATCCCTCTAACCTGGGCCACCTTACTTTTGCCCAGGCTATGGAACTATTGTCCAAAGTTTCTCTTCCTTCTCCCTCTCATCCTCAAACACCAGCCTCATCATCATCTTCTCCATCTACTCACTCCAAACAGTCCACCCATACACCACCATCTTCCAAAGACCTGCCTTTGAAGGATCAGCTTTCATTGCTGACCAACAAAGTTGGTTCTTTGGAACATACCATGCACTCCCTACCATCCATAATCTCAGACTCTGTGTCTGAGCAGCTCAAAGGATTCTTTGATACGTTTAAAGAATCCTTCCCAGTTACTCCACAAGCTGACCACTCTCCACAGCTGCTTGCACTCACTGCACAGCTGCAAAATGTAACCAACTCTCTTTCCTCTATCCTCTCCTCACAACAGGACTCTGTGTCCTCTATGACAGCTATTTCTCAACAGCTGTCCTCTCTCCTCACTTCCTGTAATACTACCATTCCTTCCACATTGGCCAGCCTGAACACTCTTATAGGTTCTCTATCAAATTCTGTGTCATCAAACCTTGCTGATGTGCAAGATTCTCTTGAACTTCATCTTGCACAGCTCCAAAGTTTTTTGTTCACAGCTTCTGATAGAGACAACATTGTTAAGCTGACCACTTTTGCTGATTCCCATTCTTCTTCTCTTCAAAACTGTCTTTCCCAGCTTGGTGAGGTGAAGGACAACTTGGCTTACTTAGTGAACAGCCTTGTTGGTCCTAAACCTCCCAAACCTGCTGGCAAGCCTGCTGACTTTGTGTCTTCGGGCAGACAAGGGGTTGAAGTCGCTGCATCATCTCCTTCAAAGGGGGAGAAATCATCTGCCTCGAAGACTAAGTCTAAGGGGGAGAAGATTCCTTCTCCTAAGGAGATACCAGTGTCTGCAACCCAAACTGATCAACCAGCAGAAACAGGTGCAGCTAAAGGTGCTTCCCAAGCTGCTATGCCTACTCAGGCTGGCTCTCCAAACCCTGCTCAGTCTAAGGGGGAGGAAGTCATTCCTGAGGACAGGCCTAGCAGCAAAAGGAGGCACCTTATTCTTTCAGAGGAAAAAGAAGAAGAAGAAGAAGAAGAAAGTATTCCTGAAGCTGCTGTCCCTAAAGCAGCAGCTAAAGGAAAATAAAAGGCAGCGGTGGATCCTATTGAGCAGAAACAGGCAGAAACTCAGTTTCACAAAGCCAGAGCCAAAGAGATGGGCCTCCCTATGCACAAATACTTTGAGTTTAGGGAAGAACAACTTAAGGCTCTGGAAGAGTTAAGAAAAGAAGAACAATCTGCAAAAGCTGCTAAGTCTCTTGCCCTCCAAGAAGCAAAGAAAATAAAAATGTCTACCTTGGAGGTGCAAAAGAAAATAATGGAAGCTGCCAAGCAATCAGCAGGAGAAAAAGGGAAGGAAGTGGAAAAAGGTACTCAGGTCTCAGTGACCAAATCAACAGTACCTTCTGCCAGAGCCAAATTCCATTTTGACAACTTGGCCAAAAAGAAATTTCATGATGTCGCTACTAGAAGGCTGGCCAAGGAAGGAATTGTCAAAGCTGTTCCCATATCAAGAAAAGGCACTCAGTGGAAACTTCAGATCACAAGGATGGGTGCAACAGGCCCTGAATTGGAATCATATGATCACGCTGAGGTGGCTCAAATGGGTTACAGGGAATGGGTGGAACTGGCAGTTGCCCTGAGCCAGTCTAAGTCAGAAACGGCTAAGACTATCAGGGCATACATAAAGAAGCTGATGGAGAGAGTGAGTGAGTTGGGCCTGATCCCTAAAGAAGTCAAAGAGGGTGTCTCTGTGATATCCCCTAAAATCAAGGCCAGAAGGAAAAAGAGAGATTCAGAGCTGGAAGAACTCCTTATGATGATTGAACAAGGAGATTATGCTGTGGAAATTAAAGGAGTTGACCACAGCCTGCCTGAAGGAGTTGAATTTGAAGATGGCAAAGTGATTGAAGAGCCTGAGTTAGGGGCATTTTTTGTGGACCCCTTATCTCAGAAGAAATGTTTTCAAAGAGCTTCTGACCTACACAAAGTTGGTCTTAAGCAGCTTGCAGCCTTCAGAATTGCCACCTCCTTCAGTCAGTCCAGCCAATGGAGAGCAGCTGTCTGGGAAGAGCTGAAAGGATTTTATGACAGAGGTGAGCTCCAAAGTTCTAACTTTATGTTTCTTACAGCTGAACTTGAAGAACATGATGAAACAAGGGAAGAACTTTTAAAAAGATTCAAAGAAGGGATGCCACCCCCTGTCGAATGAAGTCCACCTGCCATCTGGGTAGGTGAAGAATGGAAGCTGTCCATTAGTTGGACAGGCTTGCCATTATCTGCTCCCGTCTCAAACAGTCCAAATCTTGTACATAAGTTGTACACTCTGTACATTAGTTGTACACAATTACATTAGTTGTAATTTTTTATTTTTTACATTAGTTGTAAAATACATTAGCACATTAGTTGTACTTTTGTAAGAACATATGTTGTTCAAATATAGTCAAGAATCAGTGTATATATAAACTGATCTTTTACTTTACTGTAATGTTGTAATTTTATTTCAGCAAATGTACTGTAAAAATATATAGTGTTTTTTGACAAAACCAGCTTGGACTGGTTATTGCAAATAGGGGGAGATTGTTAGGCACAAAAAGGCCTCAGTCAAACCTGCTCTACATCTGAGGGGGAGATTTTATAATCAAACCTGTTGATACATTTGAAGGTTGAATTTAAGGCCTGTTATATGCCTTATTGAAACCTGAAAATGATTTGCAATATCAGTCTAAAGCTGTTCTATACGTTGCATGTGTTGCAACCAAGACAGTTTGTCCAAGCTGGTCAGTCTGCTGATCAGGCTGGACATAAACTGTCTACGCTGCTCTACACTGTTGAGCAGCTTGGGCATTTTTAAAGTGTTCTGTTCTTTGTGAACAGAACCTGTTCTTTGTGAACAGGCTAAACACTTTATGGAATTTGTTTCCAAGTCATCATGTATTGTTTTTAACTACCAGATCAGTTTACACAGTTGAAGACAAAGTGGAAAGCAGAACCGCTCAGCCTGCCCAAGCTGTTCTGTTACATGAAGACAAACGGATATTTGAAAAAGGGTGACAGACCTTTTTCTTATATCAAAATCGGCCTTTACAAGGAAGAAAGACGCAAAGTTGACATTCCTAAAATGGTTAAAGGCAATGCAACAGTAGAAAGTAAAAAGACAAAAGTTCTGCACAAGAGAAGGCAAGTCTGCTTTTCAGAAAAGTGCAGAAAAGTTATATTGTCTTTTCAAACAAGACTTCTCATTTTTCATTCTGCCCAATGAAGATGTTTCTCTTAGATCCTCTAAGTGAGTATAAAAGGAAGCTTCTAAGGTCAGAAAGAATGTGAAGAAAGCTAAGTGCTTAAACCAAGAGTGAACGTGCAAGTGTGATATTCATGCATTCAAATCTTCTGTAAACAAGCTTCTGTGTGTCTAAGCTGTTTACCAAAGCTGTTCCTTAAAGTCTTGTAAAATACAGTGAGTGCATCTTAGTGAGTGTGTTCATTGTAATCTAGTGTGAGTGTGTCTTAGACTAGAAACCATACTGTTGTATTCTGTCATCTCAGCTTGAACAATTCCGCAGTCAAGCTTGTTTGTAATTAACATTTGTTGATAATACATACAAACATTGAGAAAAAGAGTGTGTAGTTTTTAAATACTGTATTCACCCCCCCCTCTACAGTTTATTACTATATACTTTGGGAACCTTTCGGGACCTACAGTCTACCACTACTAGATCTATCTAGACGCGGATCCGTGAACGAGTGCGGAATCCTCGTTAACGGTTAGACGGACAACTCTCAACTACGAAACACGGAGACTATTAGACGCTGAACGAACGACACACGAACGATCCTACGAACTAATTCTCTCCGAAACTGCACTCACCTAGCTGATAAACTCGAGATCGCCTTAAGCTTAATTACTCACGAATTCTGCTAAAATGTCTGATAATATCTCGAGTCTATCCCTAATTATAGACCCTGATTCGAGTCTGATGTGGGCCAAACTCGAATCTGGTCCAAGGCCCATTCGAGTCTGTCCACTAAGACACTCTCGAATCTGGTCTTCATTCGAATCTATGGCTACATTCGAATCTATCACAGATTCGAATGCCAAGCCTTAACTGATTCGAATCTAACTCATTTACTCAAAAACCTAAGTGTTGAAACTTATGATTTTACTTATACTTGAATTAATCTTTGATCTTTATGTTTGAACTTCTTGTAATATGTTACATCAAGTTCAAACATATAATCAATTACTATTAAACATATATAAACACATATATCAAGTACTCGTTTAACCACAATGTTGAATATTACTTAAACCACAATGTTAAATCGATTAGACTGCTATCGTCACACAGGGTGTACCAACAAACTGGTATTCTGGTTAAGGATCCTTATGGGTAACTCCTCGGACACAACCTTTTCTATCACGAACAGTTCGGTCAACATTCTACAATGAGGGTATTTTATCCCTTGACCGAAGACATGACATTCCCACAAATTTTGCATAATAATGTACCCTAAAGATACGGTTGGGTATCCAGTCATTAATGCGTGCACTAAGAGAATTTCTTGTGGTCTCACGTGTGTGGTGTCTTGGTGATGTGGAAGTATGTTCAAGATAACAAGCTTCCACATAACTTCGGCTAATGGGCACACATCACCTCACCTCTATTGAAGGCAGTGTAAGTCCGGGCAGTTCTAATAGGAATTCCAAAAACAGTCGCTATCATGTGATCCCATTGATTAGTTCATTTGTTAACCTTACGCATTCTATCCCCCTGGGTATTAGTCAATGTCCTGAACTCCCTAGGACGAGGTGTTTCAGTGTCAATTAAAAACTCATCATACATTTTTTCTCTAGAAATTAACACCTCTTTGTTCCCCACCATCCCCACTAGTTCGAAATCATGATCCTCAGACCTCTCAATCCTACGCATCGTGGCGAACCACTGTTGGATTAAACTAGTATGGATATATGGTAATTCCCACATGACAGCCCTAGCCCATCCCAGACACTCAAATGACTCAATGATCTCAAAATCATCAAAGTCAGACTCTTTCAGGGTACGCTCTATGAGAAACCTAGGGGGTTTGCCTTTATTGGTATTCGGGAGAATTTCAGGGAACTCCGCATTGAGGGGTTTCTCAAAGCGGACGTTCCTAGGGTCGTGGGTTCTCATCCTAGGCTTTTGGGAATTTCCAGGATGATTACCATTTGCGTAAATGATGAATGAAAATTTAAACACCATTTTTCAATAATAAACAAACTAATCCTAACTCTGACCAACAATGTGAGCCCAATCTAACCCTATCAAATGCATGAACTTTAACAAAAAATAATTTAACAATAAAAACACAACCTTTTACTACAAAAAGTTTCAAAATATATTAAATGCGGAAAAAGCCATAATTTTCCCAAAAGATTTGCAAAAGTAATTTATATTAATTAAATGAATATTAGAAAATTATTAATAACCCTTCTCTAAAAAAATCATGTAACTCCAAAAACCTCAACCCATGTATGCATGATATATCTATACAAAACTACTATAGAATGAAGTTATGAGTGTTATAATTTGTATATCTTGCTAACCGTTGAGATAAACAAGCGTCGGATCGAAGATTTGACGTAAAAAAGACAAAGATTTTTGATGTTAGGCTTAGAAAATCGAATCACCGTTTACTGGAACTGGAATTAGGGTATTAGGGTTATGAGGACGATCAGTACTGTTTTTATAATAACCTTTAAGCGCGTCGGGACGCAGGCCCCTGCGCCCGGACCTCTGGAATTGTGATCTGGGCCGTGTACTGTCTCGAAACCCTAATTCTTTAATTTTTTTAATTTTTACGGGTATTCTCCCCAACTTACGCTCGTATTATCGGGTTAAAATAATTCTGCTACGTGCTTAAAATTTTTTTTTCTGATGCGGGGTCCATTATTTAATTTTAAACCTAATTTCTAAACACAACTAAGTTCAGGAGGCTGAATCCTACCCAACTTAATTGGGTACACACAATTAACACAAAAGCACATAAACATACTAAAAACAATTAAATTCAAATAATCAAAATACTCTGGGTTGCCTCCTAGAAAGCGCTAAGTTTTACTTCATCAGCCAGACGTACTGCTCCAAACTTAATTAATTAACCTTAGGATCTTGTAGTCTGATGAGTTCAGATACTAACATATCATTGGTGGCCCATTGAACAAATAATTTAAGTCTATGTCCGTTTACTTTGAATGGCTCACCACCTTATAGGTCCTGTATTTCTACCGTACCATGTGGGTAGGTATTAGTTACAATGTATGGACCTGTCCATTTACTTTTTAATTTACCAGGAAATAGTCTAAGTCTTGCATTAAATAACCAGACTTTATTTCCTTTAGTAAATATTTTATTTTTAAGCATTCTGTCAAGGAAAATTTTATTTTTCTCTTTATATATTCTGGTGCTTTCGTAGGCTTCTCTACGAATTTCTTCAAGTTCATTTAATTGATATTTCCTATCAACACCGGGATCATGTAAATTAAAATTGGTGTTTTTGATTGCCCATAGAGCTCGATTTTCTAATTCCACTGGAAGGTGGCAAAGATTACCATAAACAAGTCGATATGGGGACATACCGATAGGTGTTTTAAATGCAGTTCTGTATGCGCATAGAGCGTCCTCCAATTTTTGTGACCAATTTTTATGATCAGGTCTGACAGTCTTTTCAAGCATTCTCTTGATCTCTCTATTAGATATCTCGAGTTGTCCCCTTCTTTGCGGATGATAAGGCGTTTCTATTCTATGGTTAACTCCA